>OX940804.1:39144114-39744114 GCA_954870605.1 Acer campestre | reverse complement strand
CATCAAAATAATACGAGGGAGCTGAACAAAATTAGCAACAATAGATTGATGGCTTGGCAGCAAAGAAAAATAGACAAAACTCACAGAAATTTTCGTACTCTTTCATAGATTTTTTTGGACAAAATTAACATATTTTTCCATCCAGTATGGTCATCAATGAACACATATTAGTACATGATAATCCAAAAACTTTCTGAACACGCTTTGTGAACTTGAGTTTGAAACTGAAGTCCTCGCTGAACCCTACAATCTTTGGAAAGCATGAGATGAAACCCGTGGCAATTTTCTAACGTAGCTAGCTCTAAGGAATCAATCTGAGGACCTTCTGAGATAAAAACATAAATCCGACCATTTGACCTACCCCTCATGATTACTAAATGAATTCTCTTACTAGATTCCAAAAATTTCCTAAGTTCGCTTTGTGAACTTGAGTTCGAAAATGAAGTCCTCGCCGAACCCTACAATCCAAAAATTTCCCAAACCCAAAAACACAATAGTTATGAGATAAATATAGAAAGTAAATTGATTACATAAGAGATCATCCGAAAAGGTAGAAATATAGAAGGTTAGTAGGAGATTCTTATCTGTGGGAAGAATTTAACATCATGAAAACATTAACAGATTTCGCTAACGAGAACATTAAAAAGGAAGTGTGTAAAGATGTAGAAAGAGGATAAATTTATGATCCTAGAGAGTTGAACAAAAAAACATAATTGATAATTCTTACCAAATAGAGAGTTTGAAGATTGCTACTAAGAAGAACTCAACATGGTGTTAGAAGGCTGGTTCCGGCGTCAGGGGAGAGCAATTGGAGCTCGGAGTATTCTCATCCTTCCACTCGCGCTGTTTTAGGTTCTACAGATCAGTGATGATGCAAAGTATTACAAGTATTCATTGAAAAATTATATAACGTCGCAATACAAAATTTTAAGTACACAGAACATGAGTTTGAGAAAACTTCTAACATGGTTTTTCAGATCTATGAGCTGCAGAATTAATCAAACAGAGAGTAAAAAATGCTCAAGATGGACCAAATGAACATGGATGATAAGGCATACAGATGCAAATGGAAATTCACAAGTCATTTATAAAGTAATCTGAACACTAAAAAACAGTTACTAATAGATCTTGAACATTTTACCTGCAAAACTTTCTTAATTATTCTCCGGACTCTGAATAACAAGAAAAACTCGATATTTTGTAGCGATAACGACAGCAGATGCCAGCATGGCTATAGAGACTTGAGTAGAACAAGATGGCCTCTGACTGATACAGGCATTCTGTTAAAACTATACCCATCCATTGGTTGCCGTTAAACGAATACGCATACAGATTTTCTCAAGCATCAATGACCTATCTTCTCCAACTTGCAACAGATTTAACTCCATTGCAACCATGAAATTAATAGGATGCATTATTGCACAACTTGCTATGTGTTTCCATATCTTCTAGGCCCTGGACTGCTGAAACCTGCCACATACATTCCCTCAGGGTCTCCATATCACATCATCCACCGATACTTAAACAGTCAACAAAA
This sequence comes from Acer campestre, assembly GCA_954870605.1. Lineage (NCBI taxonomy): Eukaryota > Viridiplantae > Streptophyta > Magnoliopsida > Sapindales > Sapindaceae > Acer > Acer campestre. The sequence continues at coordinate 39,742,577 of OX940804.1, read as the reverse complement.
GTAGGCAGCTCGCCACATGGAAAGGTTTGCAAAGGTCTCCCTTATCTTCAAAAACAGCTACTTTGATCAGTTTTTTTAATTATTACAAAGTTGGTGTACAGTGATACTTTATTCTGGTTTTTAAGCCGATCATTGAAGCCATTACCTTCCCATATCCTTTAATATGCGGCAATGGCCTCTAGAAGTGGAGCTATCTTGTGTCTCTGTTACCTAGGACAGCGTCTGCCTTCCCATTGATAAATCGACCAGACAAATCCATGAACTTCTGTTACAAGTTCCTGAACCTGACCCTGCACAGAACATCAGAAAACAACTACAGTGCAACACTTAATTTCTTTTATTACTGACAAATGTCAGTATTATTATTATCATACGAGATCAATGTCTTCATAGACAAGGCTAGTTCCGACTTATGTTCCATGCTCTGAAAAACAATGAAAAGAGAATGGAGAAACTTACAGTTAGAGGGTGGGTTTATGTCTCCTACAGATGAGTTAGACGGCTTATGGTATAGCATGTTTTTCTCAACTGCAATGGAAACTTACACTTGTTTCAGTCAGCAGCTGGTCTGGTCCTTTTCCACTTACACTTCTTATGGTATGTTCAAGTTCATTTTTCCATGTACCAGATTCCAGACAAGGGTACAGATTGAATGGCTTGACCTGCTCAAATTATCACGTAGAAATTGGTGCATTCTGCAAACAAAACTAGCATTAATGTTTGCACATGACTAAACACAATATTCGTGGAAGATTATGTTAGTGAACTAGTCACTGCCTCAAATTGATCAAGCAAGAGGCATCCACATGACTTCAAACTAGCCGTCTTGGACAGCTTCAAAGGACAACTCCTCAACAAGTGTAAGCTCAATAGCAAAAAGGAATTATCCAAATCTAGTAAAACAACCATAATAGGACCAAATTGGTTTGTTACCACTTATCACTACTGTTCAATCATCTTTTAAAAACGGAGTGGAAAGCAGCTATCATGTTTGTCAAGAAACGAGTTACAACAGTACAAGAATTTCAGAGAATTCAATGGGGAAATGGATTGTATTTATCAACTAATGGATTTTCCTTTCTCCATTTTAACAATCTTCATGGATTTATACTCATCTTGCGCTGGCACAACCAGTAGCTTAAGCTTGATCAAATTTCAAACTTCAAATACATCCAAACTAGCATTGCACCTCAAACTGCGGAGAAAAAGATATCTCCATAGAAGTTATAAGATCAAATTTCAAACTTCAAATACATCCAAACTAGCATTGCACCTCAAACTGCGGCGGAAGAGATATCTCCTTAGAAGTTATAAGATCAAATTCAAAAATTAGCATCCAAATAACACAAAGAACTAGTTGAGGAATAATAATTTAACATGCCACCACGATTTTCTGCATTTAACCAGTGGTAGTAAGTCATAAACACCATGAGAACAGGAGAAATAGCATAATGCTTTAATAAACAGAATTTTCCGGAATCATTCAGCTGAAAGATTCATGTTGAGAACTATTAAATTGATGTCAATGTGTTATTAATATTGGAATTCCAATCAATTCTCAGATTCTAAAATTACATACAGAGCAATATGGCCGCTCTTACATGAGTGATTTTACCTTTTACCAAGCTACAAAAACAGTATCACTGCAAAACTTTCTTAGATTTCCTCCTCACGGATGTAATTTTACAAGGAAAAGCTTCAGATCTGCAATGATGGCAGGAGACAGCTGAAATCAGTGTTAATCGTACAACAGAGCAACCAAGCATGGGCCTTCTGTTTTTGAAAGTACCCTTGGCTTGGTTGCCGCTCAAATCCTGATGTGTCCAGGATCTGCAGCAGGAGAATACAGACATCTTGATGCTCAACCGCATAAATTTATCTTGAAAGGTCCAGAGCTTATCTGAATGGCAGCCATCTGGTTCGTTTAGGCAATAGGTGTGAATTGGGAGGCTTCAAAGATTTCCATCAACAGTAGTCAGGCCCTTCGAACCAGAACAGACTGAACCAGCAATAGCTATCGAACAGAAAATCTTCAAAGGCATTTTTCATTCCTCAAACGGCTGCATGCAAATTTTCTCAAGCAGCAAAGGCCAATCTTCACCAAGTTGCTGCGGATTCAGCTCCATGGCAACCTTGAAATCAAGTAAAGATACTGAGCATCGTGATCGCTGATCCTGTATAACATCCACAGGCCCACTGGCACTCTGCACGTGCATGTGATTACTTGGCCACATGCCATTAATAACTTTGCTCTGAATCTGTTGCTTGTTGATGGGGTGCCTTCTTGGCTCATGCGCAGACCTTGCTCCAACCAACTCCACACATGACTTGATCAACCTCTTCAAATAAACATCCAACATATTATTCAGAGTATTAGCACATTCTAATGAAACACCTCCAAGGCCCTGCACTGTTGCAATCTGCTCCATCCGTTTCCTAAGTGTCTCTGTGTCAGACAATCCAACACTTTCATAACAACTAACAGAATCACCACCACTTGACACAGGAATAGGCTTGCGGGCCCCACCGACGCTAGCTGAACAAAATGGAATTCCAAGGGGTGCAAGTACAGGAGGACTCCCAAAGGGCTTCCAGCGGTTAGCCGGCTCCACTTCTTCTACATCATCAAAAGCAGCAACCCCAGTCTGATCTTTACTAGGTATCCTTAGTTTTTCAGTGGGTCGAAGTGATCCCTCCTTTTCATTCACAGGTTGATCTGCAATTGTGCGAGGATGCTGCAGTGGCCTCTGATAATCACAAGGAGCCAGATCCCCATTTTCCATACGAAGCTTACCACCGCTATCTTCTGTGCTGACTGACTGGTGTGAAACACATTCAACCTTCCCATTTGGCCCCAACACACTCCTCTTCGTGCGATCACGAATCCCTGATCTAACCTTTCGTGGGGACACAGGCAGAACCCCATTTGACCAGATAGGTGGATTCTGATTTGGGGCAAGGGATCCACTTTGCTCATGCCCATCTTCTCTACTTGAAGTACATTTTACTCCTTGTATCGCATGTTTAGCGAGTGCAGTTTCGTTAACAGGTGGCGGGGTCTTTGCCTGACATGCATTCTTCAAGATCGAACGAATCAACTGGTTATGCAAAGGGAGATTTTCCCTTCCAAGTAGGCGATGACATGATTGATCAAACTGACCCTTACTTAGCTTCTGGCTCAAAAATCTATTCAATATATAAAAATACTTCTTCGACCTCTCGGCCCCAACCTTCTTCACTATCTGAGTTTTTAATTCAACCAAATCGATTCTAGAACCCTGCTGAGGTTGCATTCTTCAACAAAATTCATGCACCATTCACAGAATCACAAATCCCCCAAAGAACCCCCACCAAATCACTGTTTACTCTCACATCCAAAATACTCCAAATTTGCCCACCTCCTCCATACCACCCTCCAAATCAAATTGAAACTCCCAAACTCCACCCAATCAGCCGAATAATTAAAACAAAAACAAACAAAAAGAAAACACCCGGAAATGTAAATTCCAGACCCAATAACAGTTATTTCTCTTTCCACACAACTCTAAATTCGTCCACCCACAAACCATACAATGCAAACCCAAATCTCATCTTCGCAAGAATCCAAAAACCCTAATAAATCAAACTCACTCCACAAATTCGTTCAAAACCAATAAAAAGTACAAAATTCATTCAAATAAATTATTAAATCAAAACCCTAGTTTCAAATCACCAAAAAAACCACCACCGGGGACCCTCTCGCGAACTATTAAATTACACCACTGCACCAATAAAAAATCAAAACCCTTTTATTACTTACACCCAATTTCAAAGCTTGAAACTTCAAATTTGGAAATTTGAAGTAAAACAAAAGGAGATCAGTAAGTTTGAAAAATTCAAGTATAAAAACAGAGCACGTATTGTATCAAAAAAAAAAAAAAAAAACGGAATTGCAAAGAAAACGAAGCACAATGAAGAGTGAAAACCAAGCTCGAGAGTACAAAATCAATGCTCACAGATTGATTGGAGGCAAACCTTGTACGAAATTGACGAATTGCAGAGAAATCGAAGTGTCGAGTAAGTTTGGGGTGAGGTTTCGATTCTCTTTGAGGGTCTCTGTTTTGTTTCTGTTTTTTGGTTTCAATTTTCTGAGAATTTGGAGTGCATTTATTTTGCGGTGTGTATTGTTGTTGTTTGATTTGTATTCAAAGTTGGGGCTTTTTTGTGTTGTGAAGCTCGATCGCTGCTATTAGTTTTTTTTCTCTTCTCTCTCTCTCTCTCTCCTCGATCTTTCTCTTCTTTCTCGGTTGCTCTCACAAGGTCTCACCTTGTTTTTTTTTTTTTTTTTTTTTTTTTTTTTGTGTAAACGTGCTTAATTCCTATTTTCTCTTTTATTTCTCTATTTTTTTTTATTTGTTTAAATTTCTTTTTATTTGTGTTCTTCATGCAATGATTTATTTTTATTTTTATTTTAGATTAAGTGTATCTTTGTTATGTCTATACTTTAAATTTGTAAGGTTGGAATTATTTTTTTCAATTCAATTTTGTCATGACATTACAAATGTAAAATTCTAACATTAGATCAAAATATGATATTTTTATTTGATTTTGGATTTTTAATATTTAAGTTAAATTATCTATAGATTTTATTTGTGTACTTCTTGCAATAATTTCTTTTTTTAAGAAGAAAAAAAAAAGAAGATGAATCATATTTTTGTTTTAAGTTGGATTAAAAATATAAATAAATATTATAATCATTTTATTAACAAGTTTAGTGTACAAAACTATGAAATAGTTCAAATGTGATAACTATTGTATTCTAATTTTTATTTTTATTTTATTTTTTTACAATATATGTATATATATATATTTTTATTTTTTTTGTGTGTATTCTAATTTTTTTTTCTTTAAAGTTGCTTAATGAATCTCTTAAATTTAATTTTTGGCATGAACTTGCTTTACATTTTCATAATTTATTTTATAAATATGTATAATTTATAAAATTTAGACATAATGTGTTTTCAAATTTGATGCGTATTATGAACTATCAACAACGGTACTTTAACCACATGGATGGTTCTTGAACATGTCTCATGAGAGTATTTGACTTCCCTTGCTAAATGGTGCTTGATTTTTGAATAAGATGACCACAAACCGATAGTAATTGAATCAATAAAAAAAAAGTGACAAGTTTGTTGATTAAATATATTTATACGAATAAAAAAATTAATAATATTTGTATTTATTTATTTATTTTGTGATGCATCTTCAAACACTTAATAGAAGTATAATATTGTTGTTTTATAAATTTTATCAATGAATAGAGTCCATGGGATATTTTTACACGTCACATTTTGAGCAAATTATGTGAAATAAAAACCACGACTCAATTTGTAAATTTCAAATATAAATATTTTAACAATGTTTATATTGATTTTCTTAATAAGTATCCTTTCCTTAAGAGACTTCATAAGTACCTTAAGTATAAATGAGTATGTTGTATTATAAATGCATACCATAATTTATAATATTCAAATCGATGAGAATTGTTATTCATAAATGATCTAATCAATTGGCATCGCCTAATGCGGCTCAGCAGTATGAGGGCTCATTTAGTCTGATAATAACCCAGATTCGAATCATACCCATTGTATGTGATATATATATAAATGATCTAATCAATTTTATCAAATTACTATTGTTCACAATAAATAATAAATACGAAAAATGACCTAATAAGAGAATGACATGAGGCATACACTAGCAGATTTGCCAAGAACATTTCCCCATGACAAATCAGGGGATGAGCACTCTCGACAGACGATGAAGAAAATGGGAGCTTAACCCTAGTGGATATTGCTTTCCCCACGACGAATTAGGGGATGAGCACTCTCAATGAACGACGATGAAAATGGGAACTTAACCCTCGTGGATGGGTTGCTTTCCCCACGACGAATCAGGGGATGAACGATGAAGAAAATTAGAGTTTAACCCCTGTGGATGGATTTCTTTCCCCACAACGAATCGAGGGTATGAGCGCTCTCGATGGACGATGAAAAAAAGGGAAGCTTAACCCTCGTGGATGGATTGCTCATCCCAAATCCCTCGAGAGTAGCAACAGAGGATGTGATGTACTGATGTGCATGTCTATCACCTCATGCAAGTATACCCCTCAAATAGGTAAATGATAAGTAATTTTTCTCCATTTCAATGAAATATCTTTAGTTTTATCTTGTATCACCATCTTAATATTGAAGACCGACTTAAACATCGAACGATAATTACTAATATCCTTTGTTGGTTGCCTTTCTATAGGAATAGTAGAGAATGAGGCGGTTTCCAACACATCCTCTGTGATATATACACCAATTAACATACCCTCATTTTTATCATCAAGGACTATATTTAATTTGTTGTGACATATTAATTTAGCGGTGAGATTATTTATAGTTGCTAGAATTTTAATTTCGGATTTGTAGTTGAATTTATTTTATCTTTCAATAAACACGTTTATATATATATATATATATATATTTGTTCATCCAAATTAGCTAAAAAATTAATCTCTGAAATTCTAATAAAATTACATTTTAAAAAATAGAAATTCTATTGTAATAAAATTTTGTTTATGAAGTTTATTTTTTTTTAAAAATAATAATATTCCAACATGTTTTTTTTTTACCCCACAAAAAACGAATCGGGTTCGGGTCCAGCAATAATTCCCCGATTTTCCGAATTGCAAATTTGGAAACCCTAATTTTCTATTTGGATCAAATTACAAGCACTCCCTCTTTCAGTCTAAACTGTAAAAATGATGGATAGCGACATTGAAGAGTCACTGAAGAAAAAGGCCAAAAAGAACCCTTTTTTGGCGGAGAACTCTACTCGCAAGGCCAGTTTTTTAAACTATTTTTGTTTTGAAATAAATAGTAGAAAGAAAGAAACAATTTTTTTTTTATAAATAAATTATATGTTTGTGTAATTGTTGATTATTATCGTTTTACAGTCTATATATTATTATAATTTGTACTAGTGATTTAGGTATCTGTTTTCAAATTGCTGAATTGTTATGGTTGGTTCCATTTTTATTTTACCAGCAAGTTGCAGTTCATAATTTTTTGAAATCGGTTTTTAGATTAACGATTTAAATGTGTTTATAATTATGCAGCAATTCGAACAGTTTGCGCCACGTGCATATCCGGCTATGGGGGAAGTGGTAAAATTTTTGTTTAGTGTATTCATAATTGTTAATTGATTATTCCTAATTGTTTATCATATTGATGATTTTGAGGCTGCTAGTGTTGTAAATTTCCCTTTGTAATTGGATTTTGTGTTTTTAGTTTTTATACTTTGTTTGATTGTTTAGTGCATATATTCTGTTTGATCATGATCATCTGTTGATGAAATGCTGTTTTGCTAAGAGTTGTGTGATTTCTTTTTTGGGGTCGTCTTGTGTTGTTTATCAGTTTCTGGTAATGATGGTTATTTCCTGCTGCGTGACAGAATTTCATGCAAGAGGAAGATGTACGGTTGGAGACCACACGAGCTAGATGTACCTAATATCACTTCAAACTTTTATCTCATTGTTCTACTTGTCATCTATATGTCTGTATCCTTGCTATTATTGAAAGATTTAAAGGTTGCTTGCTCCCTGACAGTTACAAATCTTCTCAAGAGGCATGGAGACTTATCAGAGCGGCTTTCTCAGTATGACTCCATGGAAATTTTTAAACCTTCATCTGCTTCACTTAACAGTTATTTGTTATTGCAAATACATTTTTATTTTCAAGTAGTATGAGATTTGACTGTTTGATTGAAAAAGAATTTGTGTCAAGCTGCTCGGGTGATGTCAGCGTTGGTAGTAATTAGTATTTCTACGCGTTTCCCCCTTTTTTACCCTCTCATCTTCCCTATTCGAACTATTTGGAGTTGCCTATTATAATCATCTTAAGGTGTAACATTTTAACTACTTAAGGTTAAAACATGATTATTGAAAAAAGTTTTATTCTATGTAAAATTTGGTAGGACAGAATACAAAATTTACAACTTTGTGAGTTTCAAATGGAAAACCCTCGGGTTTTTAATGTAGAAAATGATCACATGCGATCTAGGTCCCTTGGGTGGGTTTATATGATCTATGTTAAAAGTGTGTGATCATATTTCTGGCTAAGTTTCAAATCACTTTGTTTGTAATGTAATTCATTAACTAATCCGTGGGAAGTTTGGTGATTTAATTGATTTCTATAGGGATTCTGATAAGACAATATTTGAGCGTCTACAGAAAGAATTTCAAGCTGCACGGGCTACTCAGACTCAAGGTAGCTTTGAGAATAGTAGTTGCATTAAATTATACATACATTATATATACAACAGCCATGGTGGTTGACTTTATTGCAGCTTGATATTCTTGTTTTATTTCTAAATGAACTATTATGCTTTCTCCTCCACACCTTTTGTTTTTGACCATCTTGTGAAAGCTATCTCTCAACATATTGTTTTGGTTAATTGCTGCCAACTTCTTGCAGAGATTTCTTTAGATGGTGATCAGTGGAATGATGGGCTATTAGCTACAATAAGAGAGCGGGTATGATTATGTTAAATGTATGGTATTGGTATATGGATGTGATTTTCTTTCACTACTTGATGCTAGAAGAGATGATTGTGTCGGTTCATATCTGATGTTTTGATAATTTTTCTTTATGTGATCTTTCATGTCATTCACAATACTCTTCCTTGATGTTACTTATGTAGCCTATACAAGCATATGGCTTATGTTTCAATTTGGGTGTGATCCAACTGCTTAGAAAATTTGGTATTTTGATCAGGTTCACATGGAGGCTGACAGAAGGGCAATGCTAGGGGAGGCTAACCTCTTGGCAGGTTCTCATTCTCGGGAAAAAATTACTTATAAAGTTGGTACTAAGGTAACATATCTTGGAAATTATATATGATTTGACATTTGAGATTGGAGATCTTTTCCGGTTAGACTATAAACCATTGTGCATAGGCATATATAGGTTGATTTGGAAAAAATGAAAAATGCCGGTGAAAATCAGTGCAAAGATGAGGGGAACAGATAGCAGTTAAAAAGGAGCTTGTGGTTGCATTTTCAAATGTTTTGCCTGGTTTTTGTGTGAACAGGTAATTTGTTGTTTGGAAGGGGCAAGAATTGGCATACAATACGAGACATCTTTTGCAGGTATTCTCAAGAAATGAGTTACAGTTCCAAGAAATGCATGTTTTCTGGTCCAATCGAAAAGTGTTATGATTGAATTCATTCTACATTTTACAATCATATGATAAGCAATTGGGAAGCTGATTCCACACTGTTAATTTTGCAGGAGAACCTTGTGATTTGTACCACTGTGTGCTTGAGAGTAAGTCATTTCTTGAAAAGATGACGGTCCTTGAACATACAATTCCTTTCTTTCTGCCAATACGAGAAGCAGAAAATGATCTTCTTTCTTCCAATGCTATGGTAAGTTTGGTCACCTAACTTGTACTTTTGAATTGATGCTGCTGCAGTATTTAACCTGTTCCAGATATTTGTCCTTAATAATTTGATTTCAGAGATTCATAGATCACATTGGAGAACTTTTGCAGGCTTATGTGGATAGACGAGAACAGGTACATTGTTTGTATGCTTAAACATTTTATGTAATAGTTTGCATTGCAATATTTTGTATACTTTCAGCTATTTTCTAATAGAACACAGGATGGCATGAGACATGTATGAAAAGGAAAGTAAAATGAAGCCTTAAAATGTCTTGAAGATTCCATCTTCTATGAGGGAATGCAACCTTTGTTATCTGGTGATCTGGTTGGTTAGATGTGGATGAAAGGTTCCGTTTCTGGACCTTCTGGTAAAAAAAAAGGAGCAAAAACAAACATAAACAATAATAATTAAAAAAAAAAACCGATATGGATGAAAGGTAAAAAGCAGCTGAAGTAGTGTAATTTGGGCCGCTCTTAGCGGTACCTTGTTGCCATAGCTCAAATGATGAATGTGTAAAATTGGAAAACTATATTGACTGGTTAATTATATTCTTCTCTTGGTCCCACCTTGAAAAGGTGCTCATATGTAGCTTATGTCCATCTACTTTCCCCTGCATAAATGTTTGTGATTTGGCGAGAAACTTAATGGCGTCTCACTTTAGTTTCCTAATCTGATTTAGGTTCGGCTTATCAAGGAGTTGTATGGTAATCAGATAAGAGAGCTGTATCATAGCCTTCCCTACCACATGATCGAGTTTCTACTGGATGATTCTGAGTGGTGGGTTTTTATTTATTTATTATTATTATTATTTTTTATGCTTTCGCTCCATCTTTTGGAGCAGTATCATGCAGTCAACTTGCTATTTCTGTTTGTTAGGATAGTTCTCATCTAAATTTTTTAATTTTTTCTTGCAGCAAGGTGACGGTGTGTCTTAGATATGCAGATCTTGTCTCCGTGCTTCCAACACGAGTGAGAGTCCTTGCATGGCCAACGCCTCAATTCAAGAAAGATAATTGGACTACGCCTGCTCCAGCTCGCTTATCTTATGCAGAGGATGCTTTACGAACCATGAGCTTACCAGAAGGTGACTACTTTTTCCCAAATTAAGAATTTTTTGTCTATTTAATGAGCTTACGAACCATAGTGCTAAATATCCAACACAATTGTCAATTTTTTTTTTTGTTGGATGTATTTTTATCAAGGCTTTTCAAGTTCGAGTAAACAACTTTGGGCACAAAACGGATTTAGTGACTTGAAAAGTTATTTAAATGTTGGCTTGCTGCTTTGTTGTTCACATAACTGTTCATGTCTTTCTAATTTTCTTCTGTCATATTTCCAAATTCTCCGTCCAGCATATGCAGAGATTGTGTTGAATCTCCCACAAGCCCTTCAGCAAATAATTCAGCCCAGACCCTCCAGTTAGTGCTTCACTTGCAGAAAATTTCAATATGTACAGAGCCATGGCAAATAAATTTCTGGGCTAACTCGTTGTAGCTTTTGAGCAGTGTAGAAGATCCTCTCAATCAGTTGTTTTCATACTCAGCCAAAGCAGAACAGAAGAGTTAGTTTCACCATTTTGTATAGAAATTCGACAGTTCCATACCGTGGCAACCTATTATTATACTATTAGTGAGGTTTTTTATTATAACAATAGCGGATCAACGTTTCCTGCCATAGATGTTAGTCTGTTCATTGCACTTGAATCTACATGAAATTGTTGTAATTCGAATCAAATCGATCTTTTTCAGTTTAGAAAATGTACTTGTTTTGGATTGAAGATTTTGCTAGTGGTATGGTGTAGTGTGGTTTCACTTGTTTTGGAATGAATTATATAGATAAAGAAGAATCAATGTAGGTAAGAGCAGTCCTCTTGTCTACAAGGTTGAATGGGAAAAAAAATGAAGAACTCTGATACCAGCTCTTGCCTACTCAATCATTAATATTACAATCATAAATTTGATCTTTTGTGAATCATTAGATACAAATCAGAATGGGAGGGAAAGAGAAGAGAATACGAAGACTATGCCTCCTTTGGATCGGCAAGCATTCCAACAATAACAGCATCAATGGCATCCTCACAACAGATGTGGCTCTTGATAAGAAATACTGTGAGCGTCACTCTTTCCAGTTCTCGGAGCTGAGCAGCTGTGAACGGCATTCTCACACCTAAATTCACAAATGCTGCTGTCATTAGGACACTTTTTATTTTTATTTTTTTGGGTTACTTATATTCTCCTGCTTCATGCAATTTCCAATCTAATTTAAGTCCATCTCTCTCTCCTTTCTCTTTAAAACTAAACCGTGTTTAGGCATACACAACCCTTGTTTGCCTCATATCTTTTTCTCAGGGTTTCTTTCCCACCAAACAAGGTGTCCAAGTTGTCCACAAGAAATGTTCACACTTCATACATACAAGGAAACATTCCAACTTTTTCATGGAATTAATTAATAAAGCCAACACAACACCCCAATTAAAGCCTCACCGTATATAATGAAACTTTAACAACTCTAAATGGCCAGAGCTATCCAAATCAAGTACTATGTTCATGTGACTTACAAACACATTAGTTTAACAAGCACATCACTCACGTCGGATTTGATCTCTAAATACCATTTTTTTAAAATTTATTTTTTTGGTGGAAACCACTTTTTCATTGATTTGAACCTTAAATTAGTTTTCAAAAATCAAAATGGTTTCCAAATTACACGTCGAGTAGTTTCCAAATTTTTCAAAATTTTGTTGGTATGATACCCATGTGGGTAGCCCTTGAAACTAATACCAACTAAGTGCAACAGCAGAATTATTTTCTGAGGAAGTTTGGCAATCTAAACAAAGCATAAACAACAAAAATTCAAAAATGTTGAAACCTACTAAAGCTGTCAAAACGTGCCAGTGCAGCCCCCTAAGGCCCGGCCCCTTAGGACCTAGCCGCCTTAACGTGCTGTGCCGTGCCATGCCAAGCACGGACAGTTAAGAAAAAGAGTGGCATGGCATAGAGAAGAATTGGAGGGAAACATAGAAGATTGATACTTTACCTGAGGAATCAGTAGTGTTAAGAGTGGTGTAGACACCACCATCAACCTCTTATGACCAGAAGAAGTCTGTTTCTCTTCAACACAAAATCACTTCTTGTTCCCATGAAAATGAATATATATAGTTTTTCTAATATCAGTTTGTCTAGATTATAGAAAAGTTTTGACAAATGCATACACTTTGAGTCAAAGTATGTAAATCTAATAATCCATATTCTTCGTCCTGATATATTTTATATCATGATAAACTGACAATAGAAAAACTATATATATATATATACACACACATACATAATATATATATAAATATATACACTAATGCTAGACAACCCAAAAATTTAGCTCAAATTTCAACTCAAATGATATGGCAACTGATTTTTTCATTAACCACATTATCTCATGTTGTGTGTGGTGATGACAATTCACTTGCCACATCGTTTGGGTTGAAATTTGGATTAAATTTTTGGGTTGTCTAGCATTACTTATATATATATATATATATATATAGGAAAATGCTATATATATATATATATATGCTAATTTTTTTTCTATATTGCTTTGGTTTGATTACCTCATGCGGTTTAATGGATAGATAAACAAAGAAAATAAACTTTGATTGCAGATTAAAGGGAAGAAAATGAAATTATATAGATAAAAAAGAAGAATTCAACTGTGCAAGGAACGATATTTGGCCCTAAAAGGAGAAATTGATATATTTCCTCTAGCCTTTATAACAAGATTAACAAAATCAAAAATAGATAGAAACAAACCACCACTTCAAATCAAGAGGAATTATCAAACTAATCTAGAGAAAAAAGTTTTCGAAAGGCCTTCTTCGTCGTTATAATTTTTAAGCTATCTTAGGGGACGAGAAACATGACATTTGTTCTCACAAAAACGACTCGTTTAAACTGTATAATGTTGCTGGATTGTATCGATGTCAAGTCCTTTCAGCTTCGCCACTGATTCTACATGTCCCTTGAGAGTATTCAACTCTCTTAGCCTGAAAAATGAAAAGAAAAAAACAGTATCAGAATGAGGTTGCAATTTCTTCTTGATTCTGCTCTACAATAATGTAATATAGCTGAAATAAAGTGCTTACCTTGCCACCTCAGCGCGGCGCTTAGCTTGCTCAGCTATCTCGGACAGCTCTCTGTAACTGCTCTTATCGTTGAAAATATTGCTTGCTTCCGGTGGTTGGAGACCATGCAAGGTCCTCTGTGCAGCAGCCCATTGTGCCTCTCTCTCTTCTTTTCCGTAGTCTTTCTTCGTTGTAAAGGCAGTCTATTACGAGGGAAAGAAAAAGCGCAAACGAATCAGAAAGCTTGACCAGAATTACAGACATTACACAATCATATAGAATGAAGAATGCCTTTCTTATCAGGAATTATTATACAAAAAAAAGCTTACCTTGTTCTCCAATAGAGTATCCCAAGCCTTCCCGCTCAAGACGTAGCGAATTATAAATTTGAGTATGTCAAGAGGAAAATATGTAACCAGACTGTAAAGCCATATTACACCAGCCCAGCCCCAGCCAGCACCCTGTACCCGTGCAAAGCTCCAATTGGCGTAGACAGCTATGAAAGTCGCTACCTGTGAAATAGAAAATCGTTTGCTGTGCTTAGTAGAGCAAGTGGTTTATCATGACAAATCTTCAACATCGAGCGTGAAAAAATATCCACAAAATTCCAATGCATTTGCTTTGCATAGCATTTTAAGCGGACCAAGATATCCCATTTGCTTATATTTCTAGTGCAATATAACAAGGCTACAGCTAATGAGAGCGTAACAAATTTGGAAGTTAGAGAAATTATTTACCAGCTGTGCGATCACAAATGCTGTGAGCAAGAGAAGTCCAGGGCGTTCAACAAAAGACCAGCTGCGGGACCTTGTGACGAAAATAAGGGCCTGGCTTATAATACTCACTTGTAAGTATAAAGCTGACATCATTTCATTCTCTCTAAACCTCAACGATCTTACACCAAAGACGTTCTACATTATGAAAAATGGTAAACAATTAGAACCACAAAATACCATGCCAAATTAATAAATGAAAATATTATGTCATGATTCTGCATGCTCTTACTGAGAAAAAGTCGGTCTTCTTCATTAACCAGAAGAATACTACAGTCATGATTGCCATGTAAGTTCCAAGCACAACGCCGGTAGCAAAAATCTCTTTCAGTTTCCAGCTGTCTGGTAGAGGAGATGGCTTAACTCGATCCTTCGAAATTGTCATGATTGTTCCTAAACACATGGTTATGCACACAATCAGACTTCTGATTGCATCAAGTGATACGATTTGTTGTAGCCAACAGAGATATATATATATATATATAAACATAATGATTTACTGATTAATCTCACCGTCATTTAGGATGGCAATGATTAGAACCATGAAGGGAGAAAAATCAAACTTCCATATCAATGCAATAAGCATAAATCCAAGCTGACAATTTGGAAATGAGGAAAATAAGTGAGTGAAATTGATGACTTGTAAGCTTAATAATAGTGTAAACATCTCTGGATCATGTTCGGCACACTTACCACAATACGAATGGTAATTGAAACAGCATAAATCTGAGAAGAAGAAGGATAAAACGAAAAAAGATTAGCTGCTGAATTGAACTGAATTCAAGTGGGAAAGCGGCAAAAGAGAATGTTAAAAGCAACTAACAGTGTAGTTCTTCATCCTTTGGAATATAGCCCTGCTGGTTAGCACTGCACTTATAATAACACTAAGTCCAGGTTCGGTAAGGACGATATCAGAAGCACCTCGAGCAGCATCTGTAGCATCGGCAACAGCAATTCCAATATCTGCCTTCTTCAAAGCAGGGGCATCGTTGACACCATCTCCTGTCATGCCACAAATGTGCTTCCTGTCCTGCAGCCTCTTAACAATTTCATATTTGTGCTCTGTCATATGGCAAAAGAATAAATGTCAAAAGATGACTCGTGAAATTTCCAAAAGGGTAGGACTTGAGAGTTAAGAATAGTTATCAAAGTAAATTAATGTGGAAGATATATTAAAAAATATATGGCAACTAAATGCACCTGGAAACACTCCGGCAAATCCATCAGCCTTTTCAATCAACTCATCTATAGGCAGAGAAGCAATGGAAGCATCCTTGTCTTGGCCAAGCAGAGATGAAGAGGGATACATGTTTGTTCCCATCCCAAGCCTCCGACCGGTTTCCTTGCCAATAGCAAGTTGATCCCCTAGACATCAACAGAACAATATACAAATTTAAGCCGATAATTTAAATACAGTGTAAAAGAAAAATATTGGTAACTGGTAAGGATATAAATCACATCAAGTCTTACCTGTGATCATCTTAACATTCACACCAAGGTTGAGGGCTCTTCTGATGGTTTCTGCACTGTCATGCCTGGGTGGATCGAAAAGGGGCAATAAACCAACAAACTGCCATGGTCCCCCTGCACTTTCTTTTGTTCTCTCAGGTACTTCCTGCAGAGATATATTGTAGGAAATACAGTAAGTTCAGGAGTGCTTAACAAACAAAGGAAATGGGCATTAAGAGAAGAGTTCAAAATCAAATACCTGTCTTGCAACAGCCAAAGATCGAAGTCCACGTTCAGCAAATTTATCAATCACTGCATGAGCCTTTCGTCTAACATCTTCCTTGCAGTTGCATAGATCAATGATCTAGTTTTAAACATGAAAAGCAGAAACTTAGTAACGGTCAACATATATCATTCATGCTTCATATGACATTGCACGAAAAGCATTGTTACCTGCTCTGGTGCACCTTTGCTGGCACGATGCCAGCTTCCATCAGAATCAATGTAGGTAAGAGCAGTCCTCTTGTCTACAGGGTTGAATGGGAAAAAATGAACTTCTCTGATACCAGCTCTTGCCTGCTCAATCAATAATATTAGAATCATAAATTTGATCTTTTGTGAATCATTAGATACAAATCAGAATGGGAGGGAAAGAGAAGAGAATACGAAGACTATACCTCCTTTGGGTCGGCAAGCATTCCAACAATAGCAGCATCAATGGCATCCTGATTTTCAGTCCTTGAAGCCCTTGCAGCAAGAAGCATGACATGGTCTTTCTCCACACCCTTTGCAAACACCTCGATGAGGTTTATGTCAACAGTCAGCTTGTTCAGGGTCAAAGTACCAGTTTTGTCACTGCATAGAACGTCCATGCCTGCCATTTCCTCGATAGCAGTCATTCTCTTGGTGATAGCACCTTGTTGAGACAGCCTGTGGGAACCAATAGCCATCGTGACAGATAAAACAGTAGGCATAGCAATCGGAATTCCTCCAATCAAGAGAACAAGTAAATTGTCAATCCCATCCCTGTACTTTCTACGTTGTACTGGGTACATGATGATAATCTCAGCGACAATTCCAACAGCAATGGAGCAAATGCAAAAATTCCCAATGGCAGTGAGAACTTTTTGGAAATGTCCAACCTGGTTGGTGCTGTCAACAAGATGGGCAGCTTTTCCAAAAAAGGTGTGAACACCAGTAGCAATCACAATAGCCTCTAATTCACCTTGTTTACATGTTGAGCCAGAGAATACTTCATCATGTGGGTTCTTAGTAACAGGAAGAGACTCTCCAGTGAGAGCAGACTGATCAATCTTTAAAGGATCACCCTCAAGAAGACGAGCATCGGCAGGAACAATATCCCCTAACTTAATGCTGATAATATCTCCTGGAACCAAAATTGAAGCTTCTTGCTCACTCCAGCGGCCATCTCTCAGAACCTACAGTATGTCACAAAAACCACATAACACATTATTGATGTAGTAGACAACCAAATTTATGTGTGCTATTAAATTATCTGATGTTTGTTGTTACCTTAGTTTTGGGAGCAAGATTTGCCATGAGGGCTGCTGCTGCATTACCAGCATTATTTTCTTCAATAAAACTGATTGTGGAGTTGATAACCAATAAGACAATGATACCGACAAAATCCTGCCAATCCGGAGGCCTTCCACCACCATTGGCCAAGGCAATAGCCATGATGGCAGCAGCTTCCATGACCCAAGAGAGGGGATTCCACATGAAACCCAAAAACTTGAGAAATTTGCTTTCCTGTTTGCAGAGTATCAAAAATCAACATAAGTAAAACAACCTTAAAATTTTTATAAGCTAATTATATAGGACAATTGAATAATAGCTGAAAGTTTACAACAAACCTTCTTTTCTTCTAGTTTGTTGGGTCCAAAAACTTGAAGCCGATTGGCTCCTTCCTCTGAGGAAAGACCTTCTCTTCTGCATTTCAATTGTTCAAACACTTCCTCTATTGGAATCCTCTCCTGTAAGTAAAACATCAACAGTTTAGTGGAATCAAAAATTTAAAAATTTTCCTTTATATAAACAATAAACACGTACCACAAGCAAATGGAGCTGTCGACAATTTTCAAGAAAACTGCTACAACTATCTCTAATTTTGCATGTTTACTAAAGTGAAATTTTTATTTAAACGTATCAAATTTTGTTCAAGGTGTTATTACTATTTTTCAATGAAAACAAATTATTATTTTTTTCTCTCAAATATATGATATCTATTGAAACTTTACAACAAGTCCACCATAATGGTAAGTCTCTCATACTCGAATAAGATTATGAATTCATGTCATATTGGGTTCTCCCAACTAATTAAATAAATAAATGTGTATATATATATATATTCTACAAAATCGAATTAGATACACTTCAAATGACTTCTCATGTTAACAGCAAACTATATAAAAAGGTCAAGTATGTTTGCTCATCCCTTAAAATAAATTTAATAAATTAATTAATCAAAAGGGAAGAATAAAATTATCTCGATTCGCTTACCCAAAATAAAATTATTGTAGAAGAATAGAATTTGATTCTATTGCTAATTAAAATAAATATAATTAATCACAACCCATTAGAGAGGGAATAAAGTACCACGGACAATTGTACTCGCAACACCATAAACAAAGGAAAACGACACAAGAATACAATATAGTACAGTACATATTAAAGTTTATTATTAAATGCAATATTTACACTACAAAAAAAAAAAAAAAATCTTATAAAAAAGGATTATTTAATAAAATGAATCATCGTTGATCTCACACCCGCCTTTGCGGCGCGTAAAAACAAAAATGGTTGTATTTCCTTTTTTTTTTTTTAACAATGGCGTACGTCTTTCCACGTGGCAGTCGTGGCTTATGTGAATTAGTGCGTGTTCTACTCACTCTACCACATGATACAAAGATGAAACAAAAAGCACAAATGCATGCCACACGATTCGCTGTATAGAGGGCTCCTATATACACTGGGGTCGCGGCACCGCCATGATCTGTAGTGGAAAAACAAGTGTTTTCACTTGAGACCTGCATAATTAATACGTGGGACCTATACGTTTTTTCTTTTGTTTTTCATTATGGGACCGGGGTGCGACGACCCTGGTCGTACAAAGTGTTTCTCATATATATATATATATTTATAATTTTTTTAAATATTACAAAATATATATCTAACATATTTAAACGATTTATTTCCTTTCCATAAAAAAAAAAAACGATTTATTTTATCTAAAAAGGGAGATAATTATTTAATTAATTCAAAAATATATACATATATTAATCGCAATCTGGACCTTCCAAGTCAGACTACAAAAAAAATAATTACTGTGTATTCTAAAAAGGCCTTACAGAGAACCTCGTTGGAGATTTGACAGATACGAAAAAATCACGCCGCCGCCGGTTTATCGCCGGAAATCTCCGATATGAGAAAATATTTACATATACCGTAACTCGGCTATAAACGAGACAATAGAAGATCCTAAGTCAAAAGCAAAATATAGATGAAAAAAAAAATCGTTCACGTGATTGTTGACTGTAACAATCTACCTACCAGAAATAGGGCGATGGAAAGAGAAAACTTAATAGTAACAAAAATAAAAATAAAAGCTTTTAAAATCACTGATCGGATTTGCAAAACCTCGTTTGCTCGCCTAGAAAATTTTTATATAATAAAAACACATACAAACGAGACTCAAAACTCTAGTCATTGAGACTGGACGGACTAGTTCGACGACCGGACAAAACGTAAAACAAACACAATCCGGAAAACGAGAACTTCTTTTTGTTGTTTTCACTATCGTCTACTTTTGTATACCACAACTTTTCTTCCTTTTTTCTCGGAAAACAAACAGAAAATACACAGCGATAAAACGAGATACAGAGAGAGAGAGAGAGAGAGAGAGAGAGAGAGAGAGAAATATACCAGATCGACGGACTCGTTCTTGATTTCTTCGAGACTGATTCCCTTATCGCCGCCCATCTTCAGAGCTCAAGAGACCTGAATATAGGTTATTACAATACCTAGATTGAATGCTTTATATATGTGTGTTGAGGGCTAGATAAATATTCAATTTTTTTTTTTTTATTGCCTAGAAATTCATCTGAGATAAAAATTAATTGGTGTTCGATTTTTGATTTGAGAAGAAAATTGAAAAATAGAGAAGCGCTTGTATTATGGCACTGAAGTCGGAAGGCGCAAGCACCTGCATTTATATTCATCCGTTACTGGGACCCACTCAGCTGTAAACTTTATACTGTACTCCTTTCTTTTGACTGAATTCCTTTACGCGCATCGTTTTGGGTGTGAAGTACAGACGGTGACGGTGAAGGTGACGGCGTTGTGGTGCTGACGTGGACTTTGATTAGGTTTATTTTTTTTTTTTCGTCGCGGTCAAAGGTTAATTGATATTTTGACGTTTTTCACGTGTAATTTCTTTTGGTCAAAGTTAGGTGATAGTAATTTTGTAACTATTTTTAGTTTTTTTTTTTTTTGGTTAGGTTGGCAGATTAGTTTTTCGTTATGTTTACACTAAAAATGGATTTAATAATAAATTCACTTTTTTAATCAAAAATAAATAAATTCATTTTTTTTTAAAACAGTTTGGGAGTTTAAATTGATTCTTGGATATATATATATATATATATATAAATTTTCTATTATCAGTCCGTCCTGACAATAAATATCAAAATGAAGAATGTAGATCACTAGATTTTACATACTTTGACTCAAGTTGTATGCATTTGTTAAAATTTCTCCATAATTTATGGTTCATATTCTTCATCTTGATATATTTATTGTCAAGACGAATTGATAATAGAAAGACTGTATATATATGTATAAGTATTGATTTTTCCCTCTGTGTCAGGGCCAAATCAGGGACCACACAATCTAAAAAAAAAATTACTTGATTTAGAGGAAATGTATTATTAGAAAAGATTTGTCAAAAAAAAATCATCTATTTGAATAAATACAAAATTATAACATAGTCCAATATTGTTTGGTAGTAAGAACCGTTATTTCGGCTTTACAGTAACTTGTTCGAGTCGCCACACTAATATTTATTCTTTGAATATGAGTACAAGAGTAACAAGAGGAGTACTTATTTTATTGTTATATCACATATGCGGTGATTCGAATCCGAAATATTGTTATGATGAATGAGCTTCATCGACGATCAAATTAGACAACTTTGAAAAATAAATAAATAAAATCCCTAGCTCCTCTTTGTTTCTTCTTCTATGTTTTTTCTTCATGATCCAAACTGGTCTCATATTAGAATCCATTCAAACTACTATCGATGAAGTTCCATATCTTTTTATGCGCTTCTTCTCATGAACCAGATTATGATCCATTTAAACTCCATCTCTTCATTTGCGTCTTTTCTCATGACCAGATTCTTCTAAGTCTCTTCAATTCCTCTTGATTATAGTGGAATGGGCATTCGATCAAGAGAGTATCCATCAAAAATTATGATTGTTTCATTTAATTTTTTCTTACCATCATTTTTGTGCTTTGATTTTTTAAATAAATAAAAGCAATTCATTTATTTATTCGAACTCTTTTGCCCCTAGAATTTGATAAAGGTGCTAATGGTGATTGTAAAAAAGTACTAATCTGTGTTGGTTTTGATTTTTTTTTATTTTTGATTTTTGATTTTTTTTGATTTTTTTTATTTTTTTATCAATGTTTAATATGCAGTTATGTCTAAACTCCAAACAACCAACCAATTTGTTAAAAAAGAAATTCAGGAAATATACTCTCCTGTTATTGTAATTTGGATACTCGGATTGATATATACTTACTTCGTAGAGGATTAATGAAGTTATGTTAAAACTCGAAACAGTTTTTTTTTTTTTTTTTTTTTTTCAAGAATAAGAAACGATGTTTCATTATGCTGTCAAAAATAAAATGAAATCTGGACCGTTCATTTGATTAAGTGCCACATGTATCCGAATCATTTGAAAACTTAGGTAAAACTTAACTTAGAAAAGATCCAAATCCTATGTTTGATACACTCGCTTATTGAGCGAGTGTATAAGACATTGTCTTTAAAATGGACAAGTATCTATTTGAACGACAAATTTGTTAATAATTGAAAAGTAAAGGGTATACATGATGTCATTTATCGTAATTAGAATCACATATGGGATATGTTTGGTACCATGCTTACGGGTACCTCTAATACTTCCAATAATTGATATGAAAGAGTACAAGTTTAGACGTATACTAATTGTGATTCGAAACCCTTATAGAGCACGATGGAATAGAATATCAACATCTTGCATTCCTAAATGACCGTCTTTGTGAATCATCTCTATGAAATAACCCACTATTTGACAAACTATTACCAATTGTCGGATATAATTCATCGTTGAAATCAATCCATAGGATGATTTCATATTTAGTCGATCAACAATCCTCCATGAAAAAATCAATCAAGTTGACATACGATTTTTGCATAACTATAAAGATTAAAAAAACAAAGTCAAAAAAATAATCAAATAGTCATAATTGACAATTTGTTTTTTTTTTTCTTTAAGTTGATACTATTGTGGGTCTAAGGTTTGCTAAATCATGATGAGATCGGACTCTACAAATATAGTCTGGAATGTAATTTCCACTTTAGAGGAGGGTCTCCCTCACACTTTGCGGTTTGAACACGGTGATTGACTTTTGTGTGTGAACTGGACCGGAGTGTGCAAACCACGCTACAGAACAAGCACGCAGGGTGGACTGGACTTCAACCAAGCCTCTAACAGAAAAAATAAAAAGGATTACGTGTCGGTTTCCGGTGGCTCGAGGCAGATTATTTCCGTTCCTCGTCCGGTCCCAATTGGAGGGCCTATTTATTTATTATATTTCTTTTTTGTGTCCCCACCCAACCACGATTTTCAAACGCAATCGTGTTTTGTTTCCATTGGACAGTTTATATATTTCTATTTATTTTGATTGTTTTTAAAGGCAAGATTAGATTACACAATATTAGCATGTTCCTCCAATTGCAAGTACACATGCCGTACAATTGTTTGTTTGTTACTTCGTTTTAGATCAAAAATTTTGACCCACCTTTTGAGTTTTGATGTATTTCACACGTTGCTTACCCGATAATTTAGGAGCGGCAACATAAAAATAAAAATTACGAAAAAGGTTAAAGTGAAAAAAAAAATAATAATAATAATAAATTTTTAATATTTATTTTAGAGGTATCCATTCTTCTCTCTCTTTTTATCATTGACGGTAATTTAATTTTTTTATCTCATTGATGAATCAGACATATCACATATGAAATTTATTGAAACACTAATCGGTATTAATTTTCTAATGATTGTATTTACGAATTTCATTCGGTAAATACGAAAAGTCCAATATTGGTACCACAATGTGGAAAAAGGAGAATATGATAGAAATTAAAGGTATTTTATTGGTTAAATATTCTCTATGGATAATCTATGAAAGCAATGTAGATTTAACAATCAAACATTTATTTTTCTAAGTCGATATTCTAGTCCTGTAAGGCTGTAATGCATAGTCTTGTCCTTCTCTTGTATTTAATATTACAAATCAATCTTTAACACTAACGCACGGCTCATGTATTTGATTAGGATTTCAAAAAACTTTTAAAGACTTTATTAAATGGATGATTTTTACAGATTTTATGGATTTTTATAGACTTTTATATGATTATGAAAAACTTTCATAGATTTTAATTTATTTTAAAACTTTTATAGATATTTATAGATTTTCATTGACTTTTAAATATAATGTATACTTTGTTTTAACAAAATTATATATAATTATATATATTTATCATGTCAATAAAAATATTTTTTTCAAATGAATAAAAAAAAAAAAAAAAAACCATCGTTAATTAAACTTGACAAAAGCATTTATGTCTATATATGTGATTTTAAAATTTTAATTTGTATTTTGCATCATCATGCTCATATATTTTTTTTTAATAATTAGTCAAAATTTTATAAATTTTCATTTAGAATAAATATAGCAAACCGACAATAATATTAAAGTTTACTTATATCTATGATAGTATGACAATTAGTATAAAAAATCTACCAAAAATTCATTCAAGTAATTAAGGTAAAACATAAAAACTGCACCTAGTTGTTGAATAAAATCTATGCCTAAAGTGTATAGTTTGATATTGATTATAATTACATTGAGTCACGCTCATACACGACTTTGATTATGGCAAGTTGGCATGGTTAAGTTTGTGGTTTTTGTCTTTTATTATTTTTATTTTACATAAATGAAATTCATTTGATTTGTTTCGGTTTTGTTTAGTTGCTTTAAAAATATAGGTAAAAATAAAAAATAAAAAATTTATCATCCTTAATTGCATAGCTGTTGAAGAGTTGTTTACAATATTTTTTAAGTTATATATTTTTTTTTATAGATCGTTAATGTTTGTATTTTTTTTTTAATATTTATTCATTTTATTTTATTTATGAAATTTGTTAAAAATGAGTGTGCTTTTATTTAAAAATATAACATATGTTTGATGGTTAATATTTTTCAAAGAGTTTTATGTTTTTCTTGTAAAGTTAAATTCTTTATATATATATACATATTTTCTATTATCATCTTGTCCTGATAATAAATATATTAGGACGAAGACTGTGAACCACTAGATTTACATATTTTGACTCAAAGTGTATGCACTTGTCAAAACTTCTCCATAATCTATGGTCTATATTTTTTGTCATGATATATTTATTGTCAGGGTGAACTAACAATAGAAAGACTGTACATATATTAAAAAATCATAAGTATTTGGTAGGAATGGAAGACAAATTGTGAGATTTTTTATAACTAAAACTTATTAATATTTTAAAGTTATTAAAAATCATTGAGATTTTGAATACCTCTTAACTTCCGTATACTATTAAAAAGTTTTAATTGAATGGCGAATGCAAATGTAGGGGCGGCGGCAGCCATGGCCCCACCTCGAGGGGGTGCCATAGGAGGGGGGGAAGTGCCATAGGGGGGCGGGGGGCAGGGGGGTGTGTGCCATAGGGGTCATCCCCCTACAGGGGGTGGGGCCATCAGCCATGGCCCCTTACTTAAATGAATTAAAAAAGAAATTAGAAAAATAAAAAATAAAAAAATAAAAAAACTAATATACACAAAATGTGATATATATATATACAAAATATGTGATAATATTATCTTATCCCTTTATTATTTTAATAATATAAATAAACTAATAATTTTTGTTTCTATAATTATATTGACCATGAAAATAGGAAATAAAATCAATCTATTTTAATTTCATGTTATTTCATACATTATTACATAATCCAGTGTGTATTATATATATAAAACATTTTATTTATTTATTTATTTAGATTTCACTGGAACAAACTAAGTAAATATTGAATTTTTATAACAACTACCTATATTATTTATTTTGTTAGGTTAATTATTAATATGATTTTGAAAATTTTATTTTATTAGTTTATTATTTAAATTTTGTTTAAAATTATTATAAGTTAATTTTGTTTGACTTGGATATTATAAAATTAAGTTACAAGTATGTAAATAATTGTGATTTAAATATATATATATATATATGGTATAATGATATTTTAATTAAGCTATTGAAATTTATATTTTATACACCAGGAACTAGGCATAGATTTTGCAACAAAATAAAAGATATTTTCTTATACACTCTTTAATTATGTAATTGAAATGAAAATTATGAAGAAAATTAAATTAAATTGATTTGATTATAAATAATTTTTTAGATATAAAATAGACGTGTTACATTTTAATTAGTCAATGTCTATTTGCTTTATTTATTTGTATCATTACTTTTAACACCGAATGGTATCACATTTTATTAAAAAGTATAAGATGCGAGATTCCACACTTTTTCTTGTGCAGGATTTCTACTGATATTAATTGAAGATTACGTGACCTACAATATTAATTTTTGTTTTGGATTCCCCAAAACCAAAATTCTGGTTTCGCACCTAAATATACCTAAACTATTTAATTTCATAAAAGCAATTAAAAGTCTTTTAAAATCCCAATTAAATACACTCTCCTAATTACTCAATTAAATTTTCTCTTACAATTTCTAAGATATCTATTTACAATTCGATTAATATTAATTTAATTTATTGTTATTAAAACATTATTAAATTAAATAAAATTTATAGTATTGAAAAAAAAAAAAAAAAAAACACGGAGATTTCTGAGTCGTAACATGAGATTAATTATTTAAACGGCACTAAAAATTTTGTTTGATCACATCAAATCAGATAGTGCCGTCCTGAGTAAAATACATTTAAAAAAAACGCCTCTTTGTTATCGAATGAAAATTCAATTATTATTTTTCAATAACAAATATGAAGAACCAATCCATTCGTGCGTTGAAACTTGAAAGTAGAAAGTTGAAAGAGAGAGAGCAAAGCAATATACTATTCACCGGCAATGATAATGCCGTGTTTGGTTTTTCAATCGATTGCCTTACTAATCCACTTGACGTTTGTGGGTGGTAGAGATTTCAAAAGTATAGAGAGCCAAACTTGACCTCTATTTGTGGTGGGACCCTAATCTTCCAAAATTTATTAAAGATCAAAATCGGTCGGTCGTCCTTTATCTCTCGTCACATGTCTGACTATTCCTTCCGATCATGTTGCACCACGTGGGACCCTTCCATAACTTCTCGAAAACGATTTGTTACATCATAGCCGTTAGATTTCATCATCAACGGGACCTCTGTTCTTAAAAAATAAAAAAAAATATTTTTTTATTACTGGTAGATTTGTCAATTCATTGACTGGAAATTACGGCTGTGATTAAAGTGGGTTGTTTAATTAATCGGACGGTGGAGTAAACATTTTATGGATGTGATGTTATATTCTAGATGATCAAATTTATAAAAGAAGTTTCGAAATCCCAATAATAGTGTAAACATGATTGAATTAAATGGGTCAAATTAGTATATTTTTATGATTAAAACAAATTTAAATTATTTTTGTTTGTTTACAAATAAAAACTGGTTTAGTTAAATTTGTCTGGTTTTGGTAGAATAGTTGGATTTAGTTAGAAATTTTTCAAAGAAATATAATATTAAACTTTATTACACGTAACTAAAAAATCAACCCATTGAATCATTCGTAGTTGTCCCAATATGTATAGGAGATTCCTTCCAAAAAAAATATATATATATATATATAGGAGATAAGCTTCGAATTTCAACTCATTTATTGTATTGTAAGAGTAGTTTTCTAAACGGTTAGCTATATTAACATTAAATATTGATATCGACAGGTTTAGAAGGACCTTTGTCTTATTTCTATCTTAATTTAATACAAGTTCAACCTCTCGAGATTATGTCAAATGTAGCAATGCCCTCAAATCTCATCTATGAATAGTTTGGTCAATGGTCGCAGTAATCAACCTTAATTTGATGCATAATTTATCTTTTCTTTCATAGTCATTTTGTGGAATTTTATTAGTTTCCACACATTTGGTACGAAGAGTACTTCAGGTCAATGCATCATGTTTGAATATTTCATATATATTGGTACAAAGAGTACTTCAAGGCAATGCATCATATTTGATATATTTGTAATTAATTTTTTAGTAATTTTAATTGGTTTGATTAAGGGGAAGCAAAAGCAAGACTGCAAAAGATTATTAATTAAGAATAGAACATTGTCTTTTACTAGGGAGATTGTGGCCTTGTGGGGTTTAAAATTTTTGCATCTAATCGTGTAGGGCTTTGATTATGACATTTTAAGAGCCTTTAATCAACAATTGGAATATATTTATCATTTTCTATAGTAATAAACACTTTTGTCTTAGAAAAGTTATTATTATATTGCATTTATTTATCTAAATAATAACTTTCTTAGACTCAGAATCATATCTTAATTGCACATCATCTTTTAGTTCAGATGATAATGAATTTGAGTCTTATCATATGTATTTGTATGTTTTCTTTTTGTTATTCTGAAAATATATATCTTTCGGTTATGAAGATATATATCCGAATCACGCTTGTATTATTTGATCTAGACATGCGATCGAAACACTTTTCTTTAACTTTTTGGTGGAACAAATCGTACAAGTCAGCAGAGAAAGTGGAATTGTTGATTAGGAGAAAAGTATATGGTGGTTGTAGGAGAAAGAAAATGGTTGATAATGGAAGATGTTTTTCAATTAAATACTAACAAAATATATATAAATATATATTATATTCCCACTTAGCCTAAATTTCAATATATGAATAAATTAATGGTCCATGATATTGGTACCAAAGGGTCCACAGAAGTTTCTTTTTGCTTTTATTTTTTGGGTAATTTTCAAATCACATTTTTGACCCACTTGGGGTCTTGAATCAATGAATAATATTGAAAAAGAATTTAGCATAGACATTTGTAAAGTAGAGGGAAAAAAAAAAGGGAGGCAGAGAAAAGAGATGCTTGAGAAGAATAAGAAAAAGAATAAGAATAATTGCTGGATTGTTTTGTTGCTAAAGATAACAAGTGCTCTCATACTCTCCACATTCTTTGGCTCCGATTCTTTTGTTACATCTACAACTTCTACTTCAACTAGTCTACTACTTTCTCATTTAATTTTTATTGTTATTATTATTATTATTAGAAAAAACAAACACATGAGAGGTTTCTTAACTCATTTAGGAATGTTTTTATAGAAATCCTTAAAAAACGAAAGTGTTTTTTATGAATATGTTATAGAGCTGAATGAACGTCATTTATCATTTAATCAATAATATCGTTTGAACTAGTTAAAATCACGTTATTTGAAGTAAGTTTTTGATATTAAACAAGTAAACTATTAAATATAGATACAATTTTCATAGTTAAAAAGTGTTTTTATGTGATTAAAAGCACTTTAAAGAACACTCGATTGCATTTTTATAATAAAGAGAGAGAGAGAAAGAGTATTGGAAATGCAAGGCAATGAACCTACCTATAACCCAATATTGCAAATTGTTTTGGGTACGATGCTTGTGTTGGTACCTAGAAATAGTGAAGTTCCTAGTCATGAATATTGAGAGTTGCTGGTGAAATAGACACCCACTACTATCCCCAAGTGGTTTCAACATAAATATATATATATATATATAAATATCAGATTTTTTATTGTCAGCTCGTTCTGATAAATAAAAACGTGGACCATAGATTATGGAGAAGTTTTGACAAGTGCATATATTTTGAGTCAAAATATGTAAATATAATGGTCTATATTTTTTGTCCTGATATAAAATATATCATGACGAATTGACAATAGAAAAATTGTATATATTATATGTATGTATGTATTTTATATTCTCCGAAAACAGAACTTATTTTGTTCGAAAAATTTGTTAGAAACCTTTGCTTACAATTCTTAAATTTCAAAACCTTTTGAATTTATATATTTATACTTAATTTTCTAAGGATGATTTGTAATAATAGATTTATTCATATTTATAAGTCTTGATGAGTCTTTAGCACAATGATGCATGAAAGAATTGATAATTTGGAGTCATCAATTAGTGCTTGAAAAAAATGGGATATGGACCATATAGTGATGATGGACCAGTGATCTATAAAATGGTCCACAAATCCTAGATTCTTGACCTCGTAATAGCTTCAAAAATTAAATCTATTAGGGACATGGAAATTTAACATTACTAATATTTCTTCCATAATTATTTCGTTTGATTTTTTTTTTAATGTTTTCAATTGCAAATGAACTTCTTTTCTCATTGCATTCAAAGCATACCTAAGTAAAGAAGCAAGTTAGGAGAATCACATGAATTAACATGTGGAAAAAAAATAAAATTACTTGAAAATGGGAAAAATAAAAAGCTTTTGAGACTCTAGAATTGGTAGCTCACATGTAACTGTGTAAGAAGAAAATACACATTAAAAGCTTTACTACCCAAATAAGAAGAAAAAAACAATAGAAAAATAGAAAGTGTAGTTGTGGTGGTGGTGGAGAGTAAGTCCCATGTGAAGTTGTCACAAGTGCTTAATTTTTTCTAGCTACTTCACAACATAATAATAATAAATGAAGAGAGACTCATGACTAAGAAGAAGATGAAGAAGATGACCATTTTCTTGTGAAGAAAACACATCACTTTTTTTTTTTTTTTTTTTGAAATAATCTTGCATAGGACCGCCACGTGGTGAGACAATTCAATGAGATTACACAATTTATCTAAGGAATATAAAAATAAATTATAAAATTCTAATCTCATTGAACGGTCTCATGGTCTTACCACGTGGCAGTCCCATGTAAGATTTTCTCTACTTTTTGTTATCCGATGAGAATCTATCTAATCCAACCTAACAAATGGTAGAGAGAGAGACTTTCCAAGACAGTCCACACAAAACCCACCCAAGATAAAAAGTGGAAGATTTGGCAAGGCATTTATGCATTTATATATATATATATATATTGACGGATTTTAGTGGGTAATATCAAATGATGATGATGAGGAAGCCTCTATCAAAGGCTCTAAAAACTTTGGAATCTAAAAGCAAAAAAAAAAAATCATTATAAATCTAAAAAAATAGGCTATAAAAGAAAAAGGACTCAACAATCACTCACAAGGTTTTTGCTTGTTTTGCTTTTGCATTTGTATTTGCATGTGAAAAAGCACAAAGAAATGCATTGCATTGCTGTTGTCCTGTCCTTATCTCAATACCATCTTCTTCTTTACAACTACATCTTTTATGATCAATTTCTTCTCTTCTTCTTCTCTCTCTAAAATAAGACAAGATCGACACTGATTATTATTTGACACATCAATTTTAGTTACGTTGAAATTCGAATCTTGTTATGTATACGTACATTTATGTTTTTCAAGAAGAAAGGATTATTATGAATTTCGAATTTAAATACGTAAATGAATTTTGTCAATTATCTCTTTCGAGAATATAGAAACCGAAAGAAAGAGAGAAGAAAATGAATACTATTCACATCAAGGTTGGCTAAAGATTGATTTAGTGACATGACACTATGCCAGTGGTGGCAAAATTGAAAGAGAATTTTAGACGTGTCTCCACTCTCCATGATGAGATTGCTCTCACAAATTATTTAATCGAATAACCCATAATAAAACCCGAATACGGGTTTAGAGATGTCAAAAATCCCCATAGGTACGGGGCACCGCAGGGACCCACCCCGTTTGTGGTAGGTTTAGTACATGTTAATTGGGGTAAAGGGCGGGGATGAGATTTGATTTTAAAACCCAATTAATTCCGGGGTGGGGAATGGTATTTTGGTCCCTGCCCCGTCCCCGCCCCATACCCCAATTAACATGTTGCATGGATGATTAAGAAACGAAACACGATTATGTTACAATTTTTTTCTTCAACTTGAAATATAATTGGGAAGAAACCTTTTTCTTATAAACAATTAAAATGTAATGTTTTTATTTATTATTTATTTTTATACAGGTATATATGGAGATAGAAGATGCATGGTCACATTTTCGTTATTAGCACTTGTTCTTAGACAAGTATCAAAAGTTAAACTTTCAATCTTTATTTTCTTTTGACAGATTTAATTATGACGATTTTGTATTTCAATTTCATTTTTATTGAAAAAGAATAGTGAACATTCATACATTTAGTAATTTAGTTTGCAATAGACTTACTGTGAATTAGAGTTTATTTACTTTTTTAACTAATTTTTTTCTATAATAATTTAATATTTTTAAAGACTAATTGACATTTTTGATTGTGGCTTATGATATAAGATGTATAATTATTAATATTGTTTTAATCAAACAGGTCCGGGCAAAGTGGGCCGGGTATTGGGAGCCCTCTTCCTAAATGTGGATTCCCTATCCCCGCCCCAAGTGGGGAATGGGGCGGGAACGAGAATCCTAGTTATATTTAGGTTTGGGAATGAGGATGGTATCCCCACCCCATACCCTCCCTATTGACATCCCTATACGGGTTCAGTGATACCAAATTAAATGGGTCTGGGCTTGTGGATCATCGGACTGTAATGAATTCGGGTTTATTATTGGAAACTCTACCCAATTTCTATTAAAGTTGCGATCTACGAGGCCTAGGCCCAAAATTGAAAAAGAGTTAAATGGGCTTGAGCCTTTAGATCACTGGATCTATTAATGTCTAACGATCCATAAGACCTAGGCTCAAAAGGTTATAGTTGCTATTATGCTAATACGAAAGAAATAAACACCTACACACTCCTATTAAAAATAAAACAAACATAAACTAATCTTTCTTAAGGAGATAATTATTCTTTAGATAAACACCATATGATAACTACTAATATCCATATAAAACATCTAATATTACTTAAATAATTCCCCATCAGTTTGCATACTTTATTGGAGGGACATCAAACATTCAAACTATGACGTATTTGACGAGGGAGACTAATAATAAATCACTGGCCAGTGCTGTAAATGAGATAATTAATCGTTATTATGAAATATTTGGCTGCATACTCCATGAAGAGATTGCACTTTTCACTGGTGATGTCACACCCGTTGTAGACTTGTAGGTAAATTATGTGGGGTGAATTCAAACTTTCAAAGAAGAGAGAATTTTTTGCTCCCTTTGCAAGAATTCAGATGCGAAGAGCTCGGCGGACTTGGCCGTGAAGACATTTCCGGAGCGGAGGGAGAGCCTTGGCTTATGGTGCGACCTCTAGTCCAGTCCCTTTTTTTTTTTTTTTTTTTTTTTTTTGATAAAAAAGAGTTTAATTAGTTGGGTCTACTAAAAATTTTGTAATTACAAAGTGGGTTTATATAAGGAGGACTATAAAGTTTAGATTTTTATAAATAAGCGGGAATTGAGTATTTTGTCAAAGTCAAAATACTAATCGGAAATGGGAACATTTTATATTTTCAGATTTGGAATTAAACGAAGGATATTGATTATTGACCAATTAATTGCAAAACCTTGCAACTTATATGATTTTTTAATGATTGAGAGCTTTATGAGATAAGGTCGACTCTATCTATGGTATGACCCTCATATCCTGGCATCTTGTGAATTTGAGTCATGTTTTCCTTTATAAATCCCATAATCATTGTAACGCGGGTACTGAGTACTAATTAATTTAATGGTGAAATATAATTAGGAATATTTAGGATTTGAGAGGTTCTTATTTATTATTTGAATTTTATTTCTTTATAATAATCATTTATTTGACATGATTTTAACATGTGTCATGTTAGTTAATTTTCTGTTAACCTAATATGATATTAATTTGTTAAAATATAGCTATCCTCCGTTTGTGTTGAGGGATTCGTTTGGCAAAATTCTGTGTGTGTTTTCTGTTTTTCTGGGCTTGTCAGACGGGATTTATGCGGAGATTGAGGTGATTCATAAGGCTTGCTCCCTCTGTTTGTCTAATTGTGACTTGAGGAATAGATGTATCACTATTGTTAGTGATTCGAAGACGGCAGTGGATTGGATCAACGAGGATGATCAGGACAGTATTATGCTTCCAAACCTTATTCAGGATATTCGATTCTTATTGTCTGCTCTAAGTAACGCTACTGTTTCTTATTCTTCTAGAGCTTCCAATGCCTTTGCGGATTTGCTCGCCAAGAAGGGTTCTAGTATGGATGGTGATTTTGTTCAGTGGGGTGACACCTGACTTGTTTCGTTTTGTTTGGGTGGGGTTGTTGGTGTGTCTCTGGTTGTTCCTTTTTTCCTTGTTTTGGGTTTGGAGTGCCTTGTTGTGTTTTGTTTTTTGCTGTGCTGCTGGTGTGTTTGGCGGTTCTGTTTGCCTTTGTTTGGGTTGGGGTTGTTCCTTGTGTGTTGTTTTCTCTGGCTTGGTTGGCTTTTAATAAATTTCTGCTATTCAAAAAAAAATAAAAATATATAGCTATCCTCCGTTGCTCAAAGTTTGGAATTAAGAATTTCTAATCTTTGTAGTGATCTAAATTTTTCTAGAAACTTTTGTGCATTAGTGGGAGCTGTGGATAATTTTCAAACACACGGATAATTTCTAAATGAATCAAAAACGTAATTAGAGGAATTGTGTACTCCAAGCTAAGCAATCATGATAAATCTTGGACGTAATTACTCAATATACTACTTGCTTACTATAGTGATGCAAGCAAAGAAATGATATTCACCCACTTAAAAGAGTAATGATACTTCACCCAAAATTCCAATCCAAATTTCAACTCAAATGTGAGGTGTCATCACTCATCACCACACAAAATCTTGAAAATCATGACGTGAGACCATGTTGTGTGTGATGATGACACCTAATGTTTGGGTTGAAATTTTGGATGGAGTAGCATTACTCAACTTAAAATTACCGACCTATCACACATTTTTATTATTGTAACAAATTTAGTAAATTTGTGTTCGAAACTGGAGCTTTCGTTGAATCTTACAATCTTTGGAAAACTATAAATTATGTTATTTGATCATATAGATACTTACGATGGGATTCGAAACCCCAGAATGGAAGTCCAGGGATTATTAAAAGGTGCACAATTAAACCAATAAAATTACGTGATAATATGAAGTTAGCCATATGTGTAAACCATGCTTGAAATCATGATAAAAAGGTGTAACTTGTAAGGTATATATATATATTATCTTGAACCTTGATTGTAGACTAAACCAAAATAATTATGCTTCAAAGATTACTTCATCGGGTTATAGTATCTAGTAAAGTTTTATTTTTATTTTTAAATATAAGCAAAGCGACCTTTTTATGTTTAATATATAGTTCAATTTAACATTGGTTTAACTTAATTCAATTTTTAGAAATGTTTTTAATGTATAAAACATGTCTTTACTCTTTACATCAAGTAAGAGTGATTTTCAGTCCATTTTTAAAATATTTAATTGAAATAAATAATACTAATTTTTTAGATTGGAAAAGTATTTTGGTTTTTTTGATAGGGATTTTTTTTTTTTTTTTTTTTTTTTTTTTTGATGGGAGGTTTTTTTTGATAGGTACTTTTATAAAATGAATATATTTTTCATAAAAAGCATATAATCATCTAGAGATGTCAAAAAAAACCCTGACCACACGGGAATCCATCCCACCCTACCCATGCGAGGAGAAGACTTTTCAAAATAAACCGGGTCAGGGTGGGTTTGGGGTTTGATATCCCCACCCGGATCCTGCCCCAATACCATTTTATTATATAATGTATTAATAAATTTATATCTATATAATAAATATATCAGAGTTGAGCCACTATCTATATAATATATCAAAGCTGAAGCTGAGCCCCACAGTGCCACGTTTTGTTGTGATGAAACTTTAGCCTTAAATTATAAGGTTGTATATTCATTTAAATTCTACATTAATTAAACAACACTTCAGTTTTTTCAACTAAAAAACAATGAATTTTGGACGTAATTCTCAGTATAAGGTTTTATATTCTTTTCAATTCTCAATTAATTAAACAACCCTTCGGTTTTTCCAACTATTAAAATAAAAAAAAAAAAACCATTCATTCTTTTACAGCATACAAGGCAAGGCAGGTTTGATTTTTTTTTTTTTTTGTACCAATTACGTTGGCATTTGCATCACATCTATACTGACATAATTTTTTTTATAATTGTTCAACACGCAACACATAAAATTTTCCTTTCCAAGTTCGAAATCCATGGGAAAAATTAAGCAGTTCATACTTCTATTTACCAAATTAGAGATGCAGATGGTAGCATTTTTCAGACCTTGTCTACTGAAGATGAGCTAGCCACCTTGTATTGATAAATTGAGCTCTCAAGTCTTAATTTTATGGGTAATTAACGTTTTGTTTAGCTTAATTTTAAATGAAAACGATTTAATTCATCATCCAATCATTTTTTATTTTTATTTTTATTTTTTTTTAAAATCTGGATTGTTAATTACAAGCGCAGGGTATGGATGGGATCTGTTGTTGTGATAGCAGATTGAGGCCTGGCATGTTGAGTTTTGGATAAACAAACTTGACCACCACATATTCACGTTTATATTATGACTACAAAGAAAGCAAATAAGTAAATTTGGAATACTAAAAGATCTCAGACATTGAAAGCCAATTTGCAAGTACATACGGGGGAGCAAACAAGTTGGCCGGAAATCATGTTTCAATCATGGGCTCAGGGTCAGATGGTTCAGGGCGGGACTTGTTGGATTGACGTACGGAATTGAA
Source organism: Acer campestre (assembly GCA_954870605.1). Classification (NCBI taxonomy): domain Eukaryota; kingdom Viridiplantae; phylum Streptophyta; class Magnoliopsida; order Sapindales; family Sapindaceae; genus Acer; species Acer campestre. The sequence goes on along the minus strand of OX940804.1, from coordinate 39,706,599 downwards.
AAGGACGTCCTTGATAACCTAAATGTAGACGAGGAGAATTAAAATGTTAAGAGAGAAATTAACAAGACAACCTATTTATCTTAAAAGAAGTGAAATGGCAAGTCACCTGAGACATCAGACCATGAACCTGTTCGACGGTTATCTTTGCACTATCACGAGTGATCTTAGCAAGTTGAGATTCTTCCTGCAATTCATAATTTGGGTCTTAATAGGAACAGCAGCAAAATGAGGATTGTTTACTCGCACTTCCAACTATTATTCTGCATGCAATGCTAGAGATGAAAATATAACATACAAGAACAAGAAATACTCACGTGACTTACCAACTAGATAGAAAAATGCAAAACCATCCATGTTCTTATTTCCTCCCTTTTTCTTTCAAGTGTGGAGGTACAAGTAAATGAAGCCAATCCCATAAACTTGCATAAGCCTACTCATTTTCACTCTCATGTCTTATCCGTCATTATGTCTCGAGTGTTTTTAAATGGATAATGTGTCTAACAAGCAACTTCTAATGAGTTTAGATGGTAGGGAATTATTTGTATACATTGGGATTCTAAGATTTTCTAATTTTTAAACCCAAAAAACCCTGACCTCTCTTTGCTATCTGAATTGAGGACTATAAAGTCAGTCCTTACAACCTTAGTAGCTATGAAACTCGAGGAATATTTTATCTTATGTAGGTGGCCCTCCCAGAGGAATTGAACCCTTGACCTCTTGGTTGGAAACCAAACATCTTACACTCTAAAGTTACTAAAAGCTATTATAAAAAGCTTCTTTAAGCCACTGTAAGCGGTGTTTCTATTAAGTTTATATAATTTTATATCAAATTTATGATCTAAATATTTCTATGAACTCTTCAAGCCTAGAAGATGATCCTTCTGTTTTTTGAGACTTTCAAGAATTACCTCAAAAAGATAGCATATTTTGCTAAATATGATCATTCCAATTATATGTGCGCATTACTTGACCTGACCCTTTCTCTAATTATTTAAAAAATAAAATGCCTCAAAAAATAGAGGAAGAGCTAACCAACAAGAAAATAATTGGTATAGAAATACAAATGTAATGAAGAGAAAAATATGTAGATAACATGTGCATAAACATTTCTTATTTCTTAAAGCATCTCTTTTTCTTCAATTTCAAAAAACTAATTGGAGTTAAAATAATGAATGATGTCAAAAATATCGGAGTTCAATTTCAATTTCTTAAAGCATCTCTGAATTGGAGTTAAAAATTATGAATGATGTCAAAAAACTAATCAGCCAGAAAAGTTATGTTGCAAACAGACAATTAAGGATGCAATTCCAAATTGGAGTGCAAGCTTCCATCAAATTCTATTCATTGACTCCCCATCAGAACTAGCCAAGTGAATTGCATTGAAACATAGTCAATCAAACAAGGCAAGAATATAGATAGACTGATAGAGAAACAAAACTGACCTCCTTCCTTCTCTGAGGGGGTGCTATTAAGGGCCCATAGCGAGAGTGAGACAATTGATTCTCAGCTTGTTCTAGCTTTTCAGCTGCAAGAAGCCGTTAAAAATAAGATCATCTCATCAAACAACAGGAGAAACCATTTAGCACCTAAATCCGAAATCTGTAATTCAAACTTGTGCACTCATGCAACTTACCTAAATCTGAAATCTGTCCGGCAACATAGTCCCCATTACCAAGCAAAGGTGAAGATGAAAGAGTATTCACCCAATACTTGTTCCACAGCAGATCCAAAAGGTGGCAATCAAGAGATGACTTAAAATAGGTAATATCCAATGCATAATACTGTAAAATCACATAAAAATGCACACAATTAGCCAACAATGAAACACATTCAAACCCCAGAAACGAACATATCAAGCACAACATTTCATCATGAACCTGTTTACAGTGCACACCAAAGTCTTCAATCTTATTCAGAGGAATGGTCTGATATTCGGAAACAGGGTCATCCGGAGGCTTATAACCTTCCGGGTATGTTCGGAAAGCCCCAATCTCAACTTTCCCAGCAGAAACGGTCCTGGTCGGATCAATCACAACTGCCAAAAAGGGCTCCTGAAACTGCTGATTCAGCATCTGAGTCGAAACATCAATACCCGAAAGCCAGCACCCGTAACCAGGATGTGAATGGTACCACCCAACAACATTCTCCAACCTTCCTGCCTAAACAAACACAGTTCTCTCAGCTCACTAGACTTAATTTCTCAGTGGTGCATACACAAACTAACAAAATTTTTATACAAATAAGAACTAAGTTCATTGAATACTATTAGTTTCACGGAAACATGATTCAATCACACAGTAGGGTCAGTGACAATTAAAGTTAGGGTTTTTCGGGTTTCAATCGAAAAGTTACCTGTTTGTTGGTCTGCGAATAATCGACCATATACTCGTAGGCGTCGGCCTGGGCATTAACCCTAGTCTCGGTACCTTCGACAGGCAAAGCGAAGGCGTCCATGACTATAATGGCGTCGCCGTCGGTCTTCCCTTGCATCAACCCCATGACTTCGATGGTCCCGCCGGATCGCGCGTGGACCACCATCTTCAGGAGCGCGAGTGCGGAGATCTTGACACGCTTGAAGTAGTGAGGGTCGTTGGACCACGGCTTCTCCTGCTGGAACTTGACCTGCGCCGCTTCTTCGTAGTGGAATATAGCGTCCGACGCCGAAGCGTCCGCCGACGACGACTTGGAGTTCGTCGATGGCGTCTCCATTGAGACTATGTTGTTCTCTAGCTCCCATGTTTTCTGTGCTATTTGCGATGACATAGATGGGAGCGAATCCTTTTTCGCTCTGTCGCTTAGACTCAATTTATGATGCGAATCCATTCAGCAACTCTCCCTCTCTCGCTCTCTCACTGTGTTTATATATACATAACAAAACGAAAACAAAATACTCTCCGACGTCGTTTTACAGTTTTGCACCATGCTTAATTATTAATATCTTAAAATACGTTTTATTTTTATTTATTACCAAAAAATAAAATAAAATAAAATTTGAAATTTTTTTTTTTTAATGGACTGATCTAAGGGGAAAATTGAACGATGAAAATAATTCTTTCTTTTGGAATTTGAATCGGTTTCCACTTTCACGTTGTCTAAAATCCAATTCATTTTTTTTTTTTTAAAGATCTTTTCAAAGAAAATATATTCAATTCTAAAAATACCATTTTATTGTAATATATATATATATATAATTCATTAGTTCTTTCTCTTAGATTTTGAATGGTTTCAAAATTGTACATAAAATTCAATTCTCAAAATATAATTTCAACGTAAAAATAGTAAATTATTAGACAAGTATATGTATTATTCATTATTTTCAATTTTGTTATCACAACGCCATTGACCCAATTCATTTTTAAAACATTGAAATATCACTTGATTATCCAAATTAATAGTGAAAATTCAAGGAGTATGTATAGAGATTGAAGAATCAAGTTACTCAAGTAGGGTGTTTCTTTTGTGATATAAATCGCAAAGCCAACACAAAATTGAATGGCATTAGCAGAATACAATAACTGAAAGAACACAAAAACACATACAAACTGATATTAACCACAATCGTAGATAGAGCAACCATTACAACGAAACTGCTACGAAGAAATCGAACCTTGTTACAGTGATTCCGGTTTCTTCATTGTGATATATCAACTCAGTAGACTACAAAATCAATTTCTAGTCTAAAAATTAAAACCCTAAATCTCCTGACAACTGAAACCAATCGAGCCAAAAAGATAAAAGAAAACAAATGGAAATCCCAACTTGGTTGACATTAAGCTAGTAACAATTTCCGGCTCAACTACAGCTAACAAACGCCCTATCAAGGCAGTGATCTTTTCTTTTTTTTCCTCATTTAGAGATATTATACAAATAATTCTACAATAGATTACACCGGCACAGTTAAGCATATTATTTACTTCTTCCTCGTCGTCCTCTACCTCTCCGATTGTATTTGCCCAGTTTCTTTCCCTTGTGCTTCTCTGAGGTACCGTTGGTCTTGCTGGCTACATCGAGTTTTGAGCTTGCCTGAATGTCCTGTGATATCCCTTCAATACACATGCTTGAACTGTTCTGAGAACCAGTGGGGAAAATATCATTTTCAAACATAATTGGCACATCCTTGGAAGCTTCGCTCAATAAATCGAAGGCCTCTTCCACAGGGGCAATTGGATTAATTGTGTTATGATCCAAACCGACTGGATCAGGATTGTGTTCCGTGTCAGGTGGCTCGTGTCCTGCAGACAAACTGAAAGAAAGGAACAATAGTTTAATAAGATTTAATCCACAAATTTAGCACTATAAGTCTGAAAATAACAGGGTCAGCCATTATTTTACCCAAGTCCTGAAGAAGGGAAACCATTAGCTACAAATGAATCACCAGTCCCATCTACTTCTTTTGATGTTGTACAGTTTTGATTATGCAATCCTGAATCTAGAATAGCAATCAGAGTAAGACGTAAGCCTTTAACAGGAGGGAGCACAGAAAAACAAAAGATAACAGCCAAATCTGAGACTCCCCATTGCCCCGATACCCCCACAAAACAAATGCAATATCAAAGTGCAACTCAAGGCCAAAAGCAAATGGTTAGGCAATAGTTAACAATTAGTTAAAGATCACTAAGAGTTGCTTGAAAATTACAAATCTTATAGACCGAGATGGTTTTCAATAGTATTATAATAAGAACACAAAAACTGTCACTGCATAATACTTTGATAAAGCAATGAAGGGAAAAAGAAAAACATATTAAGGAGGAAATAGATGGTTATAAATTCATTTAGATTAAAAAGAAATTCATACAAAGTTTTACTCATTCAAATTTATCAGGCTTTAGGTTTTAATTTCTCAAAGAAAATATCCATTGAAATTGACCCAACAAACTTGGCAAGCAGAACTTGCACATACAATAACCAATCATCCCTACATATTTTCAGAAACATCTACAATTTTCGATCTCACAAGAAAAGGACATGCATAAAGCTAAATGTATAATCAAGCATGAAAGCTGCATGATCAGGCAACAGAAGGGTCTAAATGTATAACCTTGTATGGCTCCTTCCGTTATAGAGTTCAATAGTTGGGTGGCCCCATTAGTGTCTCTATGGCCATCAATATTGGCAGCATCGACATCACTACAACAAATGCAGAAATGTAAATTTACAAGAGAAATGACAATTGGTATTGCCAAGCACTATTAGAGTAAACGTGTAACAATTAAATTTCAAACACATAAACCTAAAGGAAACTTTTGTATCTGGCCACCAAGACCCTCCCAATCAGACATGGACGGTAAAATGACAAAATATCATACAATAACAATTTTGTTTACTGTACTTGAGTAAAATCATTTTTTTATTCTTCAAATACATTTAATACTTATTAATTTTAGGGGTATTATTCATTTGGTCCCTATGTTTTTTTGAAATATCTATTTTTTACTCACTTATCCATTTTTCACTGGGTTGGTCCCTATGTTTTCCAAAACCACTCATTTTGGTCCTTTTATCAGTCCACCGTTAGTCAAAAAACATATTAATGATATATATTTGTCTTTCAGCAATGATATGCCACATGTCAACACATAAATAAATAGAAATATATATATATTAATAATTAAATTAATATATAAATACAAATTTAAAAATTATAAACAAAAGAAGTGAAGAACAATTATAAAATTATAAAATGAAATGAAAAATATATATCTCTGACTGTCTTCCAATAAAAAAAAAAGATTAAAACTAATTTAAAGAACAAATTAAAAACCAAATGACACATCACTTTCATTTTGTTTTCTTCCAGCTTTCTCTTTATCATATTTTCTCACCAAACAAACAAATTTCCACTTTCTCTTTCTGTATTTTCTCACCAACCAAACAAACTTCCACTATCTCTTGTAGTTTTTTATCAACCATACGAAACAGAAACAAAAACTCAAAATAGACATCATCTCATCAAACAAACAAACCCAGAGAAAAGAAAAAAAAAAGGATTGAACTTCAAACAAACAATCTATTCCGAATGGAGTAGATCCGCGTTGATCTCCTCCAATCGGAGAAGGCCGAGTCGATCTCTGACTGAGAAATGGTGATCTCACCGCCGGTGAACCTCAACTGCTGATGAAGATCACTTTTTCCAGGTTTTTACTTTTATATTACCTAATTTCTGTAGCAGCGTGACGGTTGGGGAGATAAAGATATGATAATGACGCATGCTCCATCGGATACAAAGAGGTTGATAATTAAGGTTGAAGTGAGGTCGAACCAGTTCGTTGATGTAAGAAATTTGAGCAATGATTTGAATTCTGAGGTTTTGAAGCTGGGCATGGGAGAGTGAATTTCTTAAATATAATGAAGAGGAAGAAGAGGCCTGAGATTAGTGTGCGATTGATTTTTGTTGTTATTTTTTATTTATTTCAATTATAATGCTTTTGTTAGGTAACTGGTAAATTTTCAAACAATTAGATGATGAGATTGTAAATACTTAATATATGTGAGCAATTTTTTGCTTCAAATTGGTTAATGTTCTAGATCCGTTGCTCCATCAGTTTTTATCCCAGATTTTTTTTTTGGAAAGATTTTTGTATATAAGTTGATTATAGATTAATGAAGAAGAGGTTTGAAGAAGATCTGGATTTGTTTTCGAATCTGATGAAGAAGAGGTTTGATGAAGATTTGGATGTATTTGAATCTGATGGAGAAGAAGTTTGATGAAGGATTTGGATGTGTTTGAATCTGATGAAGAAATTGGTTTGATGAAGATTCATACATAAATAAGGCCGAGTCAATCAGTTCATGATGATGGTGATGAACGGATTGAATCGTTTTTTTTCCTTTATTTTTTTAAAAAAATTAATTTAAAAATTAAATTAAATGGTCAAGGGTAAACTTTCCTTTACTCAATTTTTTTTTTTAATTCGTTTTTTTAAAATTAATTTGATCTCTAACGTCCATCATGGTGATGGACGGTGGAGATCAATCTTTCTTTTTAAAAAAAAAAATCTATTTATTGAAAATAAATTAATTTATTTTTCTTTTTTATAAATAGATTTTAAGTTTTTTCTTTTTTAGATTTTTTTTTTCTATTTTTTTTTAACCTTTTAATTTAAGTGAAGGGTAAGAGAGTCAATTTACATTTTCTGTAACTGTTGACCGTCAAAAATCTGGTCAAAGGGACCAAATTGAGTGGTTTTTGAAAACATAAGGACCAACCCAGTGAAAAATGGATAAGTGAGTAAAAAATAGATATTTCAAAAAAACATAGGGACCAAATGAATAATACCCCTTAATTTTATTATATTTTTTTTGAAAATTTTAAAGGGCATCAAATATGCATAGAGAAATATTTAAGAATAAAGAGATGATACTGCAGACGGGGTAAAAAAAATGAAGACCAACCTTTGCGATACAGTCTTAATATCTTCGAATGATTGAAGACCTTGTTCAGAGCTTAGTCTCCCTTCTGTTTCAACCCGCAAACCCATATTAGATGGACTTTGTTAGTGGTGAAATGATAATTAAGAGGAAAAAGTAGCAAACTAAAGTTCCAGGGTAATATTTATGCTTAAACCATGTAATGTTTCACCCCATACAATGAATTAAAATAAAGCAATGCTAAACCCCAGAGCAGAAGTAACCAAGTAAGAATTTATTTAGTAACTAAGAATTTATTAAGTTACTAAGAAGTATAAATAAAGTGTCATTATGTTGATTTAAGTGAAATTCAATATGATAGATAAGAATTGGATGACACACCTCTAGTTCCCTCCATGGTCTGAGAGTCATCAACATTCTTCATGAGAAATGGAAGAAAACATTAGAATCTGATAGATCTTGAATTCTTTCAGGACTTGATATACATTAACAGTAATCCACAATTGGTGCCAGAAAGTTGCAACCATTAGAAAAATAAATCCATCAAATAATTAAAGCTTGGAGATGTGCATTCATATATATATATATGTATATAGAAAAATAATAGACAATGAAATAAAGAAATTAAAAAAAGTAAACAAAACAAAGACCTTCACTTTCAATACTACAATACCTGATTTTGTTCAGTAATTAAAGTTGCTGGATTTGGTGTCAGAGCTTGATTTTGTAGTTCATCTTGTGTCACCTGTGAAACTGAAGTGGGGAAAAAATGAGGTGTCATTCTTAGATTGTCTACATTTACAATGTAATTTCTTTATATTATATAAATGAAATAAGTTTGGATATCCAGTAATCTATTCAAATTTCATAACTAATCCAGAAAACTTCCCCTAAACAGGGGAAAACATCACACCTGGGTAACCGTATGAAGTAGTTACTCCTGTGGCCAAGTTCGAGGAAGCATCTATTGATTTTGTCGAGCTCTGCATCTTGTCTCTCATTCTAGCTTCTATATCATCAGCCACTAAAGGATTAGAAACATTTTTATGCCCTAAAGTAAATGAAGACCAATCAATTTTTGAGGATGGCAAGCTCCTTAGCATCTCTTCTGTTGCCTTAGATCTCACTTTTCGTAATTCCTCCGAGATATTCCATTTCGCGGAGGCAGAGGAATCCCTTTTCATCTGCATTTAAGTTTCAGAACAAAATAATAGTAAGACATCATGTAGGAAAGAAAATAAACCCACAGGTCTCCCATTATTTTTCCAATCAAGAAAATTATGCTACATCATTGACCATGACTAGTATCAAAACATTGTCAAATCACTAACGTACAGCATCAGTTTTTAGTATCAAAGTCTAATTCCTATCCGTAACATACGAAAAATAAAGAAATAAAGAAAAGAGAAAGATGACCTTTGATGCAGATGAAGAAGAGCAACCAAGTGAATATGGTGTTTCTTCCTTAAAAAGCTGTATCCCTGTTGGTGATGGGGATCTGTATCCAATATGGCTTGTGGATGGAGATGCCCATGGAGGGCGTGTTTGCATATATGATTTGGCCATATCGACGGGAGAACCTGCTTTACCTTCAGTAAACTGTACGAAAGTAAAAATGAATTCCGCGAAGTCATTAGTATGAAACAACTAATTTATTGAATTGTTTTTTTAACAATCTCAACAAACTAGCAAGCTAATATAAACTGATATTTATTAATCTAGGGACAGAATGAAGGTGGTTTACAGCAACCATAAGTTCTACCACTGAGATATTACAAAAATTAGTTACTAACATCTGGCAACATAGCAGTGTTCAAGGTGCAGGGTCCAAGGTCCAATGTTGACTTTGAATTTGATCCCGACTTCTTCTTCTCTAACCATTTTTTTGCCTCCGTAACAGCTGCACTACAGAACTCAGGCATGTTGGAATCTGAAATATAATTATTGCAGCGATCAATATCCTTATTCAGAGTTCGATTTCTAACAATTAAATGTATTCAAAAGGTTTCTAAGAAATCAATACCACTGTCAACTATTCCTCTGGGTAATTCACTTAAACTTTTATTCTCTGCATGCCCAATCATGTGGCTATCTATAACTCTTGATTTAATAATCCTTATCAGTCTATCACACTCTTCCCTGGTCAAACACAACACCCATTCGAAACTTAGGAGTCAAAGCATTTATAAAAGATATAATTATATAAAAATGGAAACAGTCCAAAGAAACTTTAGAAGAGATCAGCTCATATAAGTTCAAAAAAAAATAATTAATGTATCCAACCGGAAACATATATCAGAACGGTTTTTGAACTTGAACTCAAATAAAAAGCCAAACACCTAGCAAACCAATGACAAAAGAAAAGATCAAAGGAAGCAGCAATCAAGTAAAATCCAAAAGCATGATCCAAAGAACCTAAGATCCAATTACCTTGAGAAGATCTCCTGCATGAGAAGCTGTTCTATCATACGCTTGTTTTCACTCTTCTCCACCATGGGCTGATATTCACTCCTGATGTGCGCGATAGTTTCTGCTGTTCCATTCTAACATAACCAAATATATAAAAGTTACACGTCTGGAATACAAGAGCAAACCAGAATGGTACTACAGCATAAGCCTTGACGCCATTAATGACCCCAAAAAGTGAAACAGCTAACTAAATTACAGTTATCGATAGACATCCAATAGTGAAGGAACATCACATTGATCCAACTTACATCCACAATACAATAAGCCAGCTTCACAGCAGAAAGAACCTCATAACAAAGAAAAGGAATAAATCACAGATGACATAATTACCTTTTTCATTGCATTGGTCTCTTGAGAAGAGATTTCATCGTCATCATTGTCATCATCAATATCATCTGCAAAACGAAAACGGTCTTGTAAATTGATAAAAGACCAAAAGCTACATTTCTTTTCACTTCACCCAACCAGCACAACCGCTATCGAAAGAGAAAAAAACCTACAGTATTTTCTAGTACGACACTAATACAAATCCTCACATACTGTATATTTGGCAATTCAGGTGAAGTCCTTTGAAGTTTAATTTCACATTTCCAGTTCAGATATTGTGACAAGCGAAGAGAAGTTTAACTTCGGCAAGTCTTCAGGTTGCAGAAATTTTTTTAAAAACTGGATCAGGTAGAAATTACAAGTACCTATTTCTGTTCTCTTCTATTCTTACTTCAAAATTCGAACAAACTTGCTTTAATTATCATTTATGAAATCGATAACCTCTACGAATGTTAACAAAAATCAAAGCCATAAATACATCGGAAACATGTCTAACAGTACAAAAGAAAATTACTACAAGTCTACAACAACAACCATAAACGCGCTCAAATGAATTTATAAAACTCCTGACCCACGTAATTGAATGAAAAAAGAATTGAAACTTATAATAATAATAATAATTCTGAAGAATCCAGAATTCCTTCTAAAAAACTTGTATAAAAGGAAATTGAAACTGAACCTGAACCGGAGGCTGAAGAAGAAGAGGACGAAGAGTCGGTGGTGAAGACTGAGGAGAAAAGCTTGCCGGCGCCGGAGGCAATCATGCGAGTAGGCGAGTAAATGAGCCTGGAGAGCCAGTTAGGGTTTTCGTAGCTCGGATTTGGGGAAAAAGTTGCTGTCGGTCGGTCGTAGGGAGTTTTCGGGCCAGCGGCTCGCCTGGCCCGAACCAATTTTCCGCCGGATCGGGGCTCGGTTGCTCGCCGAGGTCTCGAAATGCTCGACATAGTGGTGGTGGTGGTGGCCTGAGAGAGAGACGAGATAGTGGATGCGATCCGTTTTGGAGCAAGGAGCGGTTGTTAATTGTCGTTAAAGAGGGAATTTGACGTGTCGAAAACTGATTGGTCATGATGTTGTGATACTAAACATCTAATTTTTGTCCCTTTTTTGATAATTTGTCAATAGAAAATTAAACAAAGTGTTTGTAACTTGTAAGTGACACTGTGACAGTTCGCATTTTATTATTTACAAAATTTTAAATTCTTTATTTTTTTTAATAATTCAATTATTTTTGCAAATTACGTAATTTGTTTTAAATCGTAATTTTTTTAACAAAAAAGTCATAGAAGTCCTAGACTTTGGGCTTAATGGACCACAAACCAAGCCCAAATCCAACAAAATACGGGTCGGGTCAGGTCAAGGGCAATTTTACGAAGTATGATGTATGTAGCTATAAGTATCACGTCGGGGCTTGCGCAAGTGACCAGTTGTGTGTTTTGAGTCGTCATTTGTTTCACCGACTACGAGCCGTCGTGTGTGCAGAAGAATATAAATATCCGACGCCTGTTTCAGGAACACATAATTTTGATCCATTTTTTGTGAAATCGAAGATTGAAGAGGAAGAAAATGCCGGTGCTGACGTGTAACGCTTGTAACAGAGAGTTTGACGATGATGCAGAGCAGAAGCTTCATTACAAGTCTGATTGGCATCGCTACAATCTCAAACGCAAGGTCCTTTTTTTTTTCTTATTATCTCAAATGGTTTTTTTAGGTTTTTTTTTAATTCGATTTTATTATGTTTTTTTTTAGATATTTTTGTATGTGTTTTATGGAACAATATATTATTTGATAGTTGAAGCCGATTGTTTTTTTTTTTTTTTTTTTTGGTAAAATTAAATGTTTTTGTTGAATTTTTTGAGGTTGAGTTGTGGTTTTTTTTTTGCAAAAATATGGAAATCGGTTTTGTAAGAAACTATAGTAGCTGAAGATTTTAATGATTTTGAAATTGATTGATTAGGTAGTAGTAGTACATGTTGAATCGGTTCGTTTTTTTAATGGTGATTTGTTGTTGCTCTGCAATGTATTATTTTTGTTTATTGATGATATATATTTGATGTGCTTGAATTTGGAAAAATTGGATTAAAAAAATTATCAGTTAGCTGGGGTTCCGGGGGTGACAGAGGCGCTGTTCGAAGCTAGACAGTCGGCGATTGCTCAAGAGAAGAACAAGTTGAGCGAAACCCCGATGCTCTACAGTTGTGGCCTTTGTGGGAAGGGGTATAGGAGTTCAAAGGCTCACGCTCAGCATCTTCAATCGCGGAGCCACATCATGCGAGTTTCACAAGGAACAGATGGTCAAGATGGGGAGGAGGCGATAGTTAAGCCGCTTCCTCGTCGTGCTGTGAATAAGCAAGCTGCCTCGCGAAGAGAGGTGAAGGATGGAGAGAGTGAAGAAAGCGAAGACGAGTGGGACGAGATTGATCCTGAAGAAGAGATAGTTGGCGATTTGACTAATTTGGATGTTGGGCATGCCTCTGATAATGCTGGTGATGACGAAATGGAGGAGGATGAGGATGACTTTGAGGAGTTTGATCCGTCCTCCTGCTTCATGTGTGATCGCGAGCATGATACGATTGAGAATTGTATGGTTCACATGCACAAGCAACATGGGTTCTATATTCCCGATGTTGAGTATCTGAAGGATCCAAAAGGGCTGCTTACTTATCTCGGTCTTAAGGTACTGATTTACATGCACTATGGTCTTTATGATATAAACTTGGTTAGTCAGTTTACTTCCTTTTGTTTTAATGTTTTCTCATTGCATTTCGTTTGATTTTCAGGTCAAGAGGGATTTCATGTGTTTGTACTGCAATGATAGATGCCATCCTTTTAACAGCTTGGAAGCAGTTAGGAAGCATATGGAAGCCAAGAGTCATTGCAAAGTACATTATGGCGACGGTGGTGATGATGAGGAGGCAGAGTTAGATGATTTTTATGATTATACTAGCAGGTCTTTATCTTGTTTGTCCACTTAAAGTTGATTTTTTTCGTTATTCTATTTGTAAAAGCTCCGATCATGTTAACAGCTTATTTTATTTTTGTTAAAAAAGTTTTGTGGATGAGGATGGGAAACAGCTTGTTGCAGCAAGTGATACGGGCAACACGATAGAACTTGGTGGTGGATCTGAGCTGATCATAAGCAAAAGAACAGATAAGGGAATATCAACAAAAACATTTGGATCTCGTGAATATTTGCGCTATTATCGCCAGAAACCGCGCCCAACTCCAGCAAATAACATGGCCATTACAGCTGCATTGGCCTCAAGGTTTGCTTTTAATCTCTCTTTACGGGTACTATGTGATGACGGAGAAAATTGTAACAACGTAGTAGTGACAGAGAAATTGTATGTTGTTTTCAGGTACAAGAGCATGGGGTTAGTAACTGTGCGATCAAGAGAGCAAATGGTGAGGATGAAAGTGATGAAGGAAATGAATAGAACAGGGGTGGAGGCAATGCGGTCAAAGATGGGTATGAAGAGTAACGTTATCCGAAACCTGCCCAACAATGTACCATATTAGTAACCAAGGCTTTGTGTGTCTTCAACTGCCCGTTAAGTCAAAACTTATTTTTCTCCCAGAAATGGTTTTGAGAGCACTGTAAACTTTTATTATCTGCAAGTTCCACAGACGTGGTTTATGAATTTTTCGTAAAATTTGTTTAAAGGTATTGTTTATTGGGTTTGAACTAATAACTACTTGAGACGATCGTGTAACACTGTAATCCATATATAGCTGAGGCATTTTATCCAGGAATGATGAACAGAGCACACTTATCAGATGATGTTCCTCTTTTTTACTGAAGGAGAGCACGGATTCAGATTTTACGAAATTTTAAATTTTTTTGTATGAATAAGGCAGCGGTAACGAATAGGAGTGCCGGAAGATATAAGCAAACTCTTCTACTACTTCCCCATTAATGAGTAATAACTAATAACAACAGACTGCTGCAGGAAGGTTTTACAAAGAGAAGTGGTCAACACATAACCAATTGGAAATTCTACTGTTTGAGATTTCAAGTCTAAACAGCACAAATATGTAACAAGTTATGATCCAGATGTTGCTTTTAACATGTTTTGAATTCTTCTAATACAATCTGGAATTCCACTGCTTTCCACTTCCAACAATCATCTTCTTTGACTTCTAATACAATGACTTCCAACCACCATTGGCCTTCACTTTTCTTCAGTCACTGCACAAGAATTAGAGAACCGATTGGTAAAACGACAAAAAAAAGGAAACGTGGGTGACACATTGGTAGAGCATATCTTACCTAGTTGTCATAGAAGCGGGAACGGCGTCTCCTAGAACTGAGAAATAACAGAGCATGAATCAATTGTTAGGAACAAGAATCAGTGAAACCAACAAATGTTAAAAGTACAACTTAGCAAACTAGAGATGTATGCATATCCTTATTTCATACACCTCACCTCCACCTTACCAACTTTACGAAATTGCATAACAAGTGTAGGCTCGAATTTCCGCCTACAGAGAAAATCACCTAAGACCATGAAAACTAATTTAATCAGAACACCCTAACCATAGTGCAAGGTGGAAAAATTGCATATCCACTGAAAGCTATTCTCACTTTTCACTTGATGACTTGATTACTAGAAAAATGCAAACGTGTAAATTTCAGTAAAAATATTATTCATGGAAGTGTTTAATATTGTGGAAAGTAAAACTTAACCCTAACTACATATCCCTTCCTACTACAAGTCTACAACTAGGTTTGTCTCTCAATTGCCCAGGACAATCTCCCCAACCGGTATTTGTGACGGTGAGGAAGCCAAACTTAAAAGACCAAAGCTTTAAATGCATACTAAAAATTAAGAAATCGAAAGTAGAAGTGAACACTACTGACCTGCGATGACCAGAGCTACCTCTAGAGGGGCCACTTGTAGTTGTACTCACAAATTCGTCATCAGTCTCATCTATTCTATACTCTGCAAAATCCACAGATGCCACTGAACCTTCATCAGAGTTAGATGTATCATAACTCATGCGGCGACTTCCTCTTCTAGTTTCAGCAGCTCTTGATCTTCTTCTGTTTCTAGCATTCCTGAAGTTATCGAACACCTGATACAAGATACAGGAAGTCCACCAGTTTCCTTCATCACCAGGGAAGTCTTCAAACTCATCTCCAGTTTCGTCATCCCCATATTCAATCACATAGTCCCCCAAAACCACCCCACGTGGGACTTCTGAATGAATAGTACTCAAAACATCTATGATCTCCGAGGATTGCTGGAAATTTTCCCAATCTAGCTGCCGGGCAGGATCGATTTTTGAAGGACGAGAATGAGGATGCTCTAGCTGAGCATGTTTTTGCAGTTCCAAATAGGTTCCAGTAAATGAGCATTGTTCCTCCGCACAACTGCGCTTCTTCTCATTCAGATTTGCCCGGACCTTATCAACAGCCACCCACCCTGTAACTTCTCCTCTACACAAGGGGCAAGCTGGTTTGCAGCTGTCTTCTGATGCTACTGGTCGAGTGTCTGTTGTGGGATTTACATCAGAAGTTGAAGAAGTTGACATACCATTTGCATCTTTGAAACGGTCCAAACAATTCGAGTGTAAATGATCCGTGTCGCACACAAAAGGCCGGCATCCTTTATCATAAGAGGAGCACTGGAGGAGTACACCATTGTGAGGGAAATCCAAGCATATCGGACAAATCACATCATCCCAATTGATATTCAACTCAACATCCTCCATATCGAAAGTTTTTGGCATGTGCCCTCTCCCATGAAATAGTTTGAAGGCCATAAAGAAACTATTTACACAATGACCTACATGCACATCATATGGCGTGAACTTTACTCGTCCTAGACCAGAAATGTAGAGTATATTACGACAATTTCTTGATATTTTCAAACATAAACCAACCGAGCTCCTAAGTAATCATCAAATAGACAAACCCTTTAGCATACCATCAAACATGACTTACAAGAAGAAACTAAAAAGGTTAATTTACACCATATCTTCTCCGGAAATAAAATTCGAAGTAGTGAAGAAACTAAAAACTTACGAAGAGTTACATATACACCTGGGCCTAGCTTACCAAAATAATAGATTTCGCTTACTAAGAGACATAGGTTAGCAGTTTGGTGACTGATTCATTTTCAGGAAACTAAACTAAAATTGACAAGCTACACAGTATCTAAGGAAAAAAAGAATCCCAATTGTATATCATTATGGCAGAAAATAATCAATCCAAAAACATAGATTATAAAATTTTAATGTCAAAGTAATGCAATATCAAGTAGAGTTTTTGATCACTGATTACATCAAAAACTAACCGAGATTAATAACAAAACTAATCAATTAAATCATTGACCAAAAACATCAAGAACAATAAAGTTTAACAGGTCATTGACAAGAAATATATCATGATCGATCAATACAACATCACGAGCAACAATCAACAAAACTGAAAATGGATCCTCTCCACTACAACAAACGACATGCATTAAAATCAGCAGTAACGACAAATAAAAAAAAATTAACAAACCAAATAATCAAATAATCAAATAATCACGGGTATAAAGTCAAAAGAACAAAAACCCAGAGAAGGAAATCAACTACAGTTCACATATTATTATCACGTCAGGGAAAAAAAAAAACAGTGATAAGAACAGAGATAAGTGGAGCCTGACTCACCTTATATGTACGAAAATTTACAGTGAAAACCAAAAAACCCAGATGTAGATAAAGCCCAGGAAATTGAGAAGTCCCTTTTTTTTGTGTGTGTGTGTGTGTGTCTCTCTCTCTCTCTCTCTCTCTGGCTCGCTCGCTCGCTCGCTCTTTTGTGTGCGATTTGGTCAATTTCGTAGCAGGTAGCGTCTCTGTTATTTCTTTACGAGTATTATATATATTTTCTTAAAAAAAGAAAGTATTATACTTATTTATAATTAAATATTAAATTTTTTTTTTTCCAAATTGAACCAAAAGGTAATGTACATGCTTTTTAAAATTGAAATTACTTAAATGCCCTTCTGTTATTGACCGAGACTCTGACGACTGACGACCACCTGCTTCGCATTCACATTTTGCTGTCCACTGTAGGTGCTGCTATTACATTTTCTTTTCTTCTAATTAATCGATTAAAAAATTATTTACTAACATTGATTTTTGAAATTCTTTGTAAACATCTTCTAAAGTTTGTGGAAATTGTTATTATAAAGTATAAACTAGTCAGATTCGTGTACAATAAGGCAAAGCTCAATAGAGGTATCATGAAATTTAACTAAGAACTTGTTTGGTTGTGCTTTTGAAAAACTTTTATCGGTAAAAGATCTACTTGCAGTTAATCTATTAGAAAAAGAGTTTTTTTTTTTTTAAAAAAAAATTATAATTGTTTGATGGTAGACTTTTAAAAAAAAAAAAAATCTATTCGGAGAAGTACCTACCCGTGAGTTTTTGTCTAGTAAAGGTTTAAACTCTACTTGCCTCTACTCAATTTAAAACAGACAATCTCAAAAATCCAATCAAACAAGTCTAAAAAACTCAAATAGACGTAGATAAACATTTTGAAGCAGTAGAAAACTCAACTAAATAGGCACTAAAGAGGGATTCTTGGTTTTGGATGACAATTTTTTGTAATTAAATGAAAAAGAAAGATTTCATTAATGAAAATTTCGTAATAAATTGAAAATAGAAAAAACTCACGTAATGCACTTGCTCACTCTTCTTCCTCTCTGCCAGAGCCTGGTAGAGAGGAAGAAGAGTGAGCAAATGTACTACTTGGGCGATTGATTCTAGCAATTTCCTTTACCTAAATTACATATGAAATGATGCAAAAAGGAGGGAAGAGTTAAAAGCTATAATGAATAAATAAATTTTACAAAATGTATTTGAGGTCTAAAACTTGAACAGATACATAAACTAATTATCTGTTATCCTCTAATCTCTATTGCACATTAAATAGATGATACATCAAAAAAGAAGAATTATCTCCATATTGGTACATGAAAGTTGACCAAATACTTAAACAACAAAAACCGAATTGCATCTCAATTTTTTTTATTTTTTTATTTATTTGAGAAATCTCTCTATCCCAGCTCCTCGATTATGCGGGTTACGATTCCTACAGCGATAGTTCTTCCTAATGATCGAAGAAACACCCTCCCAAGAGCTCTGCTATTTGAGAACACCTCGACACAAACTGGTCCGTGCAGATTGACCTGAAATTATGTGTAGTAAGAACATCAAAATAAGTTTGCGATGTTTGGAAATGAAGTTTGTAATTCGGAAAAGAAATCTGGAATGCTTACTTCAACTACTGCACTCTGCTTTGCAATAAGACATCGGGGTGCTTTCTTTATAACCTTGCCGGTCTTTGTATCAAGTAATGAAGATATTTTTACCATTGTTGCAGCCTCCTTGGCGTGGTGTATGTGAAATTCCAACTGATTGTTTGAGTCGGATAGTTAGATGAATTTCAGGAAAACGAGTAAGTGTTGTGCCAAGAGGACAGAGGCACACGCTGAGTATAGTGGATACTGACCTGAGAACCAATTAGAATTGGCGTTGCAAAATCCAAGAGAAGCACCTTCAACTCCAAACGAGTTGCAATAGAAACTGGGAAATCAGGGTGACATAGCACGCCTCCAGCCATCACAGTTCCATCAATGCCTTGCAGACTGACTGATACACTGTCTCCAGCTCTTGCAACTTCACATGCCCGAGAGTCACGCTCTATGGAACGCACAGTGCCTACTTCTCCAGATGGCATGACTAACACCTACAATTACCCATTAATTTACGGTTATAGTTTCGCATGCCACAAAAATGATTCATATATACAAGATCAACTTAACCAGAGATCTATAACAATTTCCTAGCAGAATATCAAGTACATCAAGAAAGCACAATCAAACCATGCTCGTTTACAATAAATGCAGTAGAAACAAAACCAGTTTGAAGAAAAGGAAATAACTGCATACCTTCAACCCATTTCGAAGAGCTCCAGCCTCCAACTTACCGCAAGCAGAGACCTGACTGTGCTGTATTTTAACAACATCGCATATGGGCATAAGTAGAGGCTTTGAAAATTCTCTTGTAGGAGGTTGAAAAGAATCAATTGCATCCAACAGGCAGGGTCCCCGATACCTAGCATCACAGTTACCATTTCAATATTCAACTTCTGTGATATTACTGAATTTATCAAAAACAATCTAATGAAAGTTCCTTCTGACGCTGACTTGTTATAGAAAGCTACAGCCAAAATTAATTATATAATTGACAGTAAAATGGTTTTATTAAAATATATTTTTCTTTAAAGAAACGGCATTTTGCTAATTGCTATACACTCTCATATTTTCTTAATTTTTCCAGAACCTAGCATACTTGTTTTGACCTAAATAAGGATGTCAGACACATAAACCCTCTTTTATTTCCTACAACTCTAAAAATTAACTCACCAAGACAACAGCTGAACATCAGGAGCTGTCACCAAATTTTGATTTTCCATGGCACTAATTGGAATCCATGAAACATAGGAATCCTTAAAATTACAAGAACGAAGGAATGTTCCAAGTTGCTGTTTTATTGACTCAAACCGATCCTTGGAGTATTGAACAGCATCCATTTTGTTAACCGCAACTATAAGTTGGTCAACACCAAAACTTCTGATAAGTTGAGCATGCTCCCTTGTCTGCCCCTTTGTACTGTCCATTCCAACCTCGAATGCACCAGTCGAGGCATCTATCACAAGAATCGCAGCATCAGATTGCGTTGCTCCTGATATCATGTTTGGAACAAAATCTTTATGGCCTGGAGAGTCAAGCACAACAACATGATATTTTTTGGAATCAAAATATGCAACGGCCACAGTCATAGTTATTCCCCGTTCCCTTTCTTCAGCACTCTCATCTAATGCCCAAGCATAAGCAAAGGACCCTTTTCCCTGATTGAAACACAGTGTTACATCAATCCAACAATACAAGTATTAAAAGCACAGACACAGATGAAATTGTATTCAAATGTGAACAAAATCACAATGAGATACCTGTAATTTGGCCTCTTTTTCATATTTGTGCATCACTTTTTGGGATATTCGTCCTAAAAGATACAGCAGTCTACCTGAGAGCGTTGATTTTCCCGAATCAACATGGCCAACCTAAAGTGACATAAAATGAGAAAACAATGCAGATATTATTAAATAAAAATTGAATGCTTAATTTTATACATCAAAATATTAAAGTTCAGTAGTTGACTTACAATCGCAAGATTTAGCTGTGTCAATCCATCTCCCACTTTTTCAGGGAGCATCCATTTTTCAGGTTTATACTGAGCAGGTGAGTTAGTTTTTCTAGTACCAACAATTGTTGAATTTCCAGATTTATCAGTCAATGACATATTCTTCACATCACTGGCAATACCACGCGGTTCAGCTCCATTAATTGAAGAACTGCCACTCACATTTGATGTCAATGCATATGAACTATCGGACCACGTATCACTTGAGTTTATATAAACTGCACCATCCTTTGGACAATTCCCCTCATTTGCACTGCCACGTCTGTCTTTTGCTTGTGTTACAGCTTCATCCATACAATCTTGCTTGCCTTTTGGCACTAATGCATTTGCACTATCTGATTTTTTTGCACTAGATTGTGTATGAAATGCACCATTTTTGCCAGAGACATTTGAGGAAACTCTAGAAGACTTTAAGTCCAGAAAATTGGCTGCAAGAGTAAGGCAATTGAGGAATAGAATGAGGTTAAACTTGAGCACAATAAACACAAAGAAAACTTATTTGCCAAAGCACATTAATCAGGTTTATTATTGTTAGTAAAACAGCAAAGACACAAATGCGTAGACATTCACACAAATTCAAGAAACCGGAGTATAACTGTTGTTTTGCAACTAGCACCCAGCATTATAGAAAGAAATGCACTTAAAACAATTTCAACTGCTCAACAGCAGTCCGCAGTTCCATAGGTGCCTAATAATCAGAAAATTTATGGCTTAATGTCATCAAAATTTGGACTTTTGCTCGCATATTAAAAATGCAACCAGTAAAGTGTACCTTTAGAACCGGTCTTGGAGGATTTCAATCCACTAGAAACCACATCATCTGGTGATGGAACATCAAACTTGAAAGGGGCTGCATTATCAACATGTGTAGGGATAGAAATTAGAATAGTAACATAATCATAAATCTAGTGACAACTGGAAGGAGCAGATAGACATTTGCTGGAAAACATAAAAAATGTTGTTATACTTTCAACAAAATATTGTAACTTAAAAGAATGATGTCGAATCTCCACAGAATACTGTAGCACATCCTATTCTAGAACATGTGCAGACCTATATTAATTTTGGAATGGCTATTGGAATTAAAAGCCTTATGGAATCCATGAAAATTTCCTTGGATATTCCCAAGCGTGAGGAAGTTATTGCCTTCTCTGATCACATCATCATTCTGCTGTTGGCCAACTACAGCCCTTTCGGGTGTCTGATGCGGCAATGATGCAAAAAGATACTTGGCCATCATGGATGCTCCAGAATCTTTCCATATACCACCAACTGCATGAAAGATATCTACTCTACATAAAGGAACAACAAACTTGAAAAGATGATTGTGTAACAAGGACACTAGCAAAGATGCCAAAACCTATAACACGTGCAAACTGTCCTCGTGTTGACCACAAGAACAATGAAGACGGACATGGGAGTTGCTGACTAAAACTGTGTCTACCATGAATGACTTAATTTGTCTAGGAAACAGAGAAAACAGCAGATGGAGACGTAAAGTAACTCACTAGTTCTAGTCTAGGATGATATAAATCAAGGCAGTTACTGGTAATTAAAGAACAATGCCGATGTACCTGTGTTGTTATTGCTGTTTCCAGACACATTAACTGAAGGATTCCGTATAACTCCACAAATATCACATACAGACATGCCCTCATCATTATCATATGTGCAAATCGAGCAGCTCCAAAGTCGAGAATTCACAGTTTCTTCCTTATACTCAGGTGCTTTTCCTGGTTATTCAGCAAAAAGAAGTCAACAAGTTGGTAACATGATAAACACACATAGCAACACCACGTCCAGAGAATTTTGAGGAACAGCAATATAAATATAAAACTGAACTTATATAGACACTTCATCCACAATTTGAAACACAAGTAAAAATTCCCAGCTGCACAGACATTCACTAAATATGTTCGGCTGACAAATAACCTCAAAGACCTAACATTTCTTAAGACCTACTCACCTACCTCGCTTACACACACACAAAAGCAAAAACGTATGTCCACTCAATTCTAAACACAGGTAAAAATCCCCAGTTGCAAACAATAATTATCTAAAAACTTAATGTTGACAGAGAAGGTTTCGAACCATGTTCTTCTACTAGATAATCATCATCTTCGTAGTCTCCATAGTCATCATCATAGTCTTCGTCGTAATCACCAATCTCGTAGTTAATTTTACGAGGCATGGTCCTAATAAACAAACACAATTGCTCGATTAGGAATTGCATCAAACACAGCATTTATGATTTCAAAACACAACAAAACTCAACATACCCTGAAGATGCCGAAACAAGTTTGTATTAAAAATTGACAACCTCAGCAGCAACAAATCAAACCTCTTCTATCTACTAGAATTTCAATCCAAAAACGCGACTACACCTATAAACAGTAACTGCAGCATAGAATCGACGATTTTGATTTGCTTTCTCCGACATGAAAACAGTAGCCTATAAACAGAGTTGTATAGTACAATCAATTTGTGGAAATTTGCATAGAAAAATCGGGAGATTGATAATAAATAAAAACCCGGCTAATTTCAGATATATTGTTCTAGAAAGCAATGTTTAATAACTAATAGGAATCGAAAGAGAAAAAATTACATAAGAGAGAGAAGGTAACCTGTGACGTGAATGGAAGAGAGACCAAGAGATGTTCACTTGGAGAAGTAGAAAAAGCTTCTCTCTTTTTCGTTGCTTCTAATTTGGACTTGGGATTACGATTGGAATTGGAATTGTTTTCCAAAATTTAATATAGGAAACTCAAAACTGGAAGAATTTAAATTGTAATTTTGTTAATATAATAAATTTATAATAAATTTATATTTATTAATTTAAATTAATAGAAAAAAATTTATGTTTATTTATATAATATATATATATTTAAATTAATATTTTATATTTCCTTAAAAGTTTAATCGAAGTAGAATCAGAATTCAACGTAGCTAAGTTCTAGATGGACAAATTTGGGCTTAGACAAATGATTAAAAAAATATATATCATAATATGTAATCCTAAATGATCTTTACAAATAGGGATGAGAATTTCCCCCATGGGGCCTCGCCCCTTTGCCCCCAAATGGGGTTTTAGGGTGGAGGTGGGGCCAAATTTTGCCCCCAAAACCTAAATGGGGGTGAGGGTGGGGGAACCTCCCCCCACTCTCATTTCCCCATTCTCTCATTTTTTAAATGGGCGTGGGGTGGGGCCCCAAATCCCTTATTTCCCCCATACATTTTTATTTATATATATTTAATTTTATTTTCTTAAAAAAAAAAAAAAAAAAAAAAAAAAACTCTAATCCTATTAGTCTATTACCCATATTTTGGATTGATCAAAAACTTTAAATTTGTTTAGACTTATGTGTTATATACTAACACTATATTATTATAGTTATTTGTATTAATTTTGAATTAAATTAAATCAATTATATATTTTGTTAATTGGATTAGATATTAAAACTGGGTGAAATAAAAGTTTGGTCCGATCGAATTTCGAATTCTGAATTCCAAATTTCGGATTTCGAATTAAAAAATATTAGTATTATAAATGGGGGAAAATGGGGAAAATTAGGGACGGGGGTGGGGGCAGGGGAACCTCCCCCCAAACACCCCCATCCCCAGTTCCCCCAAATGGGGTTTGGGGGCGGGGGTGGGGGGAGGTTTTAGGAATGGGGGTGGAGGACCATCCTGACCCCACCCACCACCACCACCCCACCCCCAATTGGGCCCCCATTCCCATCCCTATTTACAAACAAATAATTACTCATTTATTACTTAATATATATAACCTTCGTGCATTCTGTCAATGTTTCGATTTATAAATCTAACAACTCTGAAATCTGAATCCCCTCTCTTCTGAATTTGAAACAGACGAAATCAATTTCTTGGATACGCTATGTATTTATACAACTTATTTTCGAAATATATATAACCGAATATATATATATATATGTATGTATAGCAATTACAAGCTCAAGTGGTATTCACCATCAACACTATACTAAATACATTCTTTGAAAACAAAAACAAAAAAGGGAAGAAAAAACTCTACAATATATACCAACTATATCCTCAAGACTGAAGCTGCTCTTACTAGCTCTAATCTGAAGCTATTTGCGGGTATCAATACAAAAAAAAAAAAAAAAAACAAAACAACGGATTTCTATATCGTGTTCTGATAACTTATGAATGTGATCGAGGCCTCTGGTGTTCAGCGTAATACGATTATATTTGTGTTTGTTAGGTAGCTACTTATTCATCTGTCTGATAGGATTGAGTCAGTCCAGGAAAGTGCAAGATCACGGACAACAGTAGGCAGGTCTGCAAATCGAAGTATTAAGTTTGCAAATATAAATGAAATAATAGGATTTAATTCGAAAAGTAAACCAACTTGTGACCTGAGTTGAATAAGTTCAATGAAACTTTACCTCGTACAACTTCTACGGCCACTGTAGGCATATCTATATCGCTTTCTACGAGTCTATACACATCCACGAGCTACAGAGGACACAATGACGTTTCAGCACGTTTAAAAATAGGATACTGCAATTGAACAAAATGAAATATATTCGTATTCACTAACCTCTTGAACGTGAAGCTTTGAATCTTCTGTCAGAGCAAGAAGAAGCTTTCTGCGGATTCCTTCATCAGTTAAGAAAAGGCGAGCTCCATCTTTAATGGTGTCAGTCAGGTCCAATTTCTTCTCAACTTGCAAGCTCTTTGTACTTCAAAAGGAAAAGAAGAAGCTTAACGTAAATATAGATTCTTAAAACACTCAAACCAGAATAAAGAAAAAAAAAAAGCAAGTAAAGTGGGTTGTGAGATGATACGGACATGCTCTTTACTTGGATTGCGGGGTTGCTGCTCATCTTGGCCACGTTTTCCTTTGCAAGAACAATAAGATTTTCGAGCCGTTTCCATTGGAAAACACCGTCTTTGAAAAGCACCTAAGGCAGGTAGTAGATTAAAGATATCATAATAAAGCTTGTAATTACTGGAAAATTTAAGATGTTGTATCACTAATAGAGGATTCCTCAGCTTTAGAATACAAACATCGAATTCAAATATAAGAGGTTCAGTAACATAGAGTTAATGATTTATGCACGTTCTAAATAAGATTCACTTATTAAGGGACAAAGGCTTGGAACCGACCTGTATAAGGCGTTCGCGGAGAGCTGGGTTAGGGTCCGTTAGCAAGCGCTTCGCCACATATGGATAGGCAACCTGGATTATTGCTTAAGATCAACACGAATGTGGAATGAAGAAAAAGAAAGAACTTGTAGACATAAATCTCGCTATAAATGATCATGCATCATGAGAGAGCCAATGCTTGTATTTCATATAAATAGCAAATGGTTAATTAGAGAAATCAATAAACATTATATTATTTGCAATACTTGTGGAAGATTTTTAAGTTCTAAGTATTTTTAAGAACAGCATCACAGATTTTAGAGCATTGTCATCACAGCCCACATGAGAGATAAGGAAAAGGATGGGATTTGTTTTCACCTCGAGAAATTTAAAATCCGGTTTCAATGTGAAACAGATGCCCTCTTGAGTCAGCAAAGAACGAATAACAAGAGAAAATCTCTCAGGAATACGAATGGGGTAGTTGTAAACCAACGTGTTAAATTGTCCTGCAGTACATAAAACACAACTATTGGTTTGGATCACATTCTTCTGTAAGTCATCCAAATAGATACAGCAAGAAAATCTTAGTAAAAGCAGTCAATGCATATAAGAACCTGTAACACTTCGGAAATTAAAATCGGAGAGTCCTTTTCCAGATGAGTTTTGCCATATTGCTTCTAAAGCAGGAACAATAGGAGAGACGTCAGTGCCTTTAGCCAAGAAGCCAAGCCTGGTAAAATCATTTGCCATCTCAACATAATCCTCATTAACAGCATGGACTACAGCATCGATCAAAATCTGTTTGTTTTGCTGAAAGATATATAAGAGATTAATAAGTGCAGCACAAGAACAAACATGCTCTATGCACTGTATAATTTACTAAAGAATAATAGGAATAACAATCTTAGCGGTTTACATGAATATATATGAAAAGGAATATGATATTTTATCTGCTGCCAGAACCATCTATTCTAGAATTACCTTATGATCGCAAATAAAATATGTATTTCACTGTAAGCCATAGTCGTCTTCCCAGACGTCTTACAGATATCAAAATTCTCTTGGCATATATTTGAAATGCATAACTCACCTGACTAAGCTCAGCAACATTCCCAAAGTCCACATATGCAATGCGGCCATCACGCATGGCAAAGATATTTCCAGGATGCGGATCTCCATGGAATAAGCCAAATTCTAACAGCTGCCTCAAAGCAGCACTCACTCCAACTGTTAAAAATCCACCTATGTCAATGCCAGCTCTCTTAATAGCCTGAGTTACATTAAGAAAAGATATTCTATTAGGCAACATCCTGTAACTTTTTCTTTGGAAGTGATAAATTACTCAAATAGCACCATCTGACTTTAGTCTTGATATCCAACCTGGGGGTCAGTGCACCGTATACCATCTATCCATTCCATCACTAAAACACGTGAACCAGAAAGCTGCTTGTAAACCCGGGGAATTTTGACAGTAGGATCGTCTTTAAAGTTCTCCAGGAAATCTTCAATGTTCCGAGCTTCCTAATGAGAAATAAAAGATGACTAATTAAAAGATTACTGGACTTAGAATGAAAATAAACATAAATTGCTGCAAAATGAATCTGGTAAAGCCAAGGACATAAGCATGTGCCCAAAATGCTTTATTTTAGAAGCCACTTCAGAAGGTGGCAAAACTTTGCATATCATGTGAAACATGGAAGCAGATCTGATAGTTACCAGAGTGTAATCAAGCTCCTCCAAAAGCTTTTCACCAAATTCATCGACTATCAGCTCAGCATTGCAACCAAGTTTTTGCAGACTGATTCCATTTAAGAATGAAGCAAGAGTTCGGAAAAGAAAAAGATCCCGATAGATTATAGGCTCTATCTGAGGCCTCTGAACCTGTAAGCATACAAGATTCTATCAGTTATGTACAAAACTTCCACACCTGACATGCAGGTGTAGGAGCAACATCTTAGAGTTCAATGTTAAATAAGATCACTCTAAAATGTAAAATCACGTACAGTTGCACATAAAATAAGAAAAATGTACTATAGCAAAAAAAAAAAAAATACAATATTGTTAATATTATGGAAAAGATTTGTGGTATAGATTGAAGTG
Source organism: Acer campestre (assembly GCA_954870605.1). Taxonomy (NCBI): domain Eukaryota; kingdom Viridiplantae; phylum Streptophyta; class Magnoliopsida; order Sapindales; family Sapindaceae; genus Acer; species Acer campestre. Next base: position 39,678,948 of record OX940804.1, on the reverse strand, counting down.
GAGGGTTAGTATCATGCTCATTTCATAATGAGGGATATGATTTTTACTACATGCAGAACAAAAGAAAAAGTCATGCAAAAAATACTTATGGTCAAGTCCTAAGGTGATGAAGACAAGAAAACTTAGAGTGGAAACATTCTGACAATATCACATACCAAGGCTGAATAACTAATAAAAGATTTCACAATGTTCTAATAAACGATTGAGTGCATTTTTATTAAGAGAAGACTATCATATCAAGATGCTACAGGTGTGGCAGCTATAAAAAATGGCAACATGAATGTTTTAACAAACAGCATTATTAAGTGAATGGGATGACTTTATAACTTTTGTGCATGTGGTAATTGGCAGAGCAATGGATAACAGTAGACACAAACCACCATATGAACCTTGTACAACCTTAATTGCAACATCCTCCCCAGTGTCACGCAGGGTAGCTCGGTAAACTTGACCCAGACTGGCAGCTGCTATTGTCTGTGATGAAATTTTGGTAAAGACAGCTTCAAGGGGCCGTCCCAATTCCTCTTCTATAATGTTAAAAGCAACCTATCAAACCATCCACTAGTTAAATGAAAGTACTTGATCCCGGCACAATAAAATTTGCACATTGCAAAAGCCCAACACATAATTACTCAAATAAAAGCACAGAGTACACATAGGCTCTTTCACCTGATTTGGGAAAGGCGGAACGTCATCTTGAAGAATGCAGAGTTCGCTCATGTAATCTTCTCTAATAATATCGGGCCTGTTTGCAAGTACCTGACAGAACATGGAGCTTATTCAGTCAATAAGTAAACACAAGACCAAAAGGCATGCACATACCAGCGATCAATTCAATACTACACAAGATGCTCACACATTTCAGCACATAATATACTTAAAATTCAAAATTTGAAGAAAAAAGAATCAAAATCAGTTTCTGATCTCTTAATGCAGTTGATGGATTGATAATAAGGATTCTGATTCGAAGAAACTAGTTAAGTATACAAACCTGCCCAGCCTTGATAAAGGAAGGCCCCAAATTACACAAGAGATTGCGAAGTTGGCGAGCACGATCTGCAACAACCTCTTCGTCCCTCCCAACCAGGAAATCATACGTCAAAGCAGACCAATAAAGTCCTAAATTCCAGACTATCTCCACTCCTCGCGATGCTAATGACAATATAGCCCCTCTCGATTCCAGTACCTTATTCCTCACCTAATTATCAACAACAACAACACAATCAACTCAAATTGAAATTCGACACACACAAACAAATTGAGTCTAACGAAATACCGCATATTTATCATCATTCAAAAACATTAACTACAGAACAAAACTAGCATCAAAATCAAATACAGTCAACGAAGAATGATTGAAAATGAAAATGAAAACAGCAATACTGAAATTCAACAATATAATTACTGGTCTCTAATCATACAGTCTCAGGTGTGTACTTGCGAAATGGCACACAGACGCCGCGTTCGATGTCTAATAACTCCATCGCGCTGCTAGACTTGTTGACTAAGCTGCTCCTGCTGGTTCGGGCGCCACCGTTAACGGAAGTCTCGCTCGCCGTCGTAACTGCCATGTTTGAGACTGAAAATCTCCTGCTTCTCCGTATCGTCGTCGTCGTCGAGAAACGACGAATTTGAGATTTCGAAGCTCCGTTTCTATATTCTCTGCTTCGCTGATGGTTGTTGGTTGAAATAGAGAGCGAATTTATGCAATTCGGATTTAGTAAATCCATGATTGTGTTTTGAGTGAGAGCTTCAATTGGAGCTGGAGCTGAAACTAGAGAGAGAGAGAGAGAGATTTGGGAAGTGAATTTGGTGTCAGGAGGATCTTGCTTCAAAAATCAGTTAATAGGTGGCCTCATAAATTATTTATATTGTTTGATTTATTGGATAAATGTTTTATATATATATAATTTATTGGATAAATGTTAGTAATTTTTGTCACGGAATTTGAAAGCCGTCAAAACAATCAATCAGTTGCTTCGTGTGGCCCTGAAACCAACAAGTTTCTCCGCTAACATGAATCGAATTTATTTATTTTTTAAGGCAAAAATGAAATGAAGTTTGGGTGATGTCAAGGGCGTAGGTAGGTGTACAGCCCGGTCTCGATATTCAAAAAACATAATTATATGCATACTGTTGTAATTGGATTTCCACCGCTTGACTTGCTTTCCAACCTTCTACTCTCTACTTTTGATTGATGATGCAAGCAATGATGGTAAAAGACAACTAGCCAAGTGGACTCTGGGAGTGATACAATCGAAGTCCATAAATAAGACTTCTCTTTCATCTGTGAATTTAGTTAGAAACTCTTAATTAATACTGAATTTAGTTTAGGGTTTTCTTAAAGATAATTTAATGTGTGATTTACATTTGATTAGAAAGTGTAGTTAGGCAAATTAGGGGTCTTTGAGTACAGATCCTTGATTTAGTCATTTAGAGATGTATAATTAAATTGTTTTAGAAAATATATTTTTATATTTCATATTATTTAGATGATTTTTGATTGAGATTGTGATACAGCCATCAAAGATGATACGGCAAACAAAAGTTTGGATTTCATGGAGCGGAGGAATCGACTAGAGGTCAAAGGGGGCTTTTGATTAATAAAATTCAGAGATGTTTCTCAACTATCCATTTACATTATCTTTCGTGCGCGAAGTAGATTATCGTATTTGAAGCCTAATATTCCGGTATTCGTGCGCGAATCAACGGAACGTTAGTAGGTTGTTTTCAATTTGTTTCTTGCAGGTTTTTCTCGACAGAGCTTCCGCTACATCAGATTGTGACTTCGACATATATATATATATGTGTGTGTGTGTGTGTGTGTTTCTTATTGAATTCTTACTATTGTAGGTTATTATGTCAAATAATCAAAAATTAAAATAAAGAAAAATATTTTGGATTTCTTCCCAAAGTCAAATTAGAATCAATCATCAAGTAAAATAGTTTCTCCATCAAATGTTGATGTTTCAGTTATTGAGAACCAACATATTTTTAAGCCTAATACAATTGAGATAAAAGATGTCGATACTAGTGCTCTCAAACGTGATCTGGGGTTACGTCTTCCATCGACGGTGAGTGTTTGCAACGACTAGGCGGAGTCAATGACTCCGCTTAGCTCGATTTTCCCGGTTAAATCGACCGATTTTCTTTCGGCTACCTAATATGGCCGATTTTGCCGAAAAGGATCGGCCAGTTGGCATCCGCCTAGTGTATAGGCGGCTGAATTTTATGTTGTTTCGATCACTGGTTTTTAGTCTAGCCCCCCTAAGTCGTAAATCCTGGCTACGCCACTAAGTGATGATGATCTGCCGAAGCATTGCTAATAAGGTCCACACTTGTTTACTTGAAATCTTTTTTTTTTTTTTTTTTTTTTTTTGCGTGTATTTTTATTGAATTTGTATTTTTTTTATCCAATTTTTACTCATTAAACTCGAGTTTTAGTGGTTTCAACTGATTCGGTTTAAAACAATCCATTGAAACCACGAAAATGGATCATTTTATTATACATAAGTTTTGTAGCTATTTTTATCATTTTAACCATTTTATAGCTTATATTTACATTATTATTGTATTCTTATACCAATTTATTCTTATTTTTAATATATTAATTATGAGACCCTGAGTTTCAATGGTTTCAACGGATTCAATTTAAACCGAAATCGAATCCATTGAAACTGCCAAAAAAATGAAGGAATTGAAGCTATTTTTTTCATTTGATCGTTTTTTCTAGCATATATTTTCATTAAATTTGTGTTTTTAATCCAATTTTTACTTATTAAACTCGAGTCTCAGCGGTTTCAACAGTGAGTTCTTTTATTATATAAAATCTTTGTAGCTATTTTTTTTTCTTCATTTGACCCATTTATGGCTTATATTTACATTACAATTGTATTCGTAGACCAATTTATACTTTTTTTTTTTTCGTTTTTCTTGTGTGTATTTCCATTGAATTTGTTTTTAGTCTATTTTTTTCTCATTAAACTTGAGTCTCGATAGATTATGTTTGAAATTGAATCTATCGAACCCACAAAAATGAGTTATTTTATTATCTGAAAATTTCGTAGCTAGTTTTTCATTTTACCAATTTTGTGGCTTATATTTATATTCAATTTGAATTTTTAGACCCATTTATACTCATTTTTTTTTAGTTTAATTACGAGAATTTGAATTTCTACTGTTTTAGTTTGAAGCGGATTCAGTCGATACCACAATAATGAGTTCTTATATTATATATGCAAGTATCGTAGCCTTTTTTTTTCATTTGATTATTTTTGTTGTTTATTTATATTCGTATTCTATAGCTTAAATGTTTGACCGAACCCTCGTAACTTATGATAGAAGTGAAGTGGAAAAGTTAAGTGGTTTTGCAAAAAAAGAAAAAGAAAAAAAGTAATAACCATGGACACTAATAATATTTGATTGTTTTTTAATTTGTCTTTGGTGATATACTAATAATATTTGATTTTTTTATTTTTTCTTATAAGTAATAATATTCGATTTTGGTAGGTTGAATCGATTGAAAAAAAAGAAAAGAAAAAAAAAAAACATTTGACCGTACTCGGAACGGGCCGGAATGGGCCTTAGAATCTTAGATAGGTCCACACAAACAAGTAACGAAACTGGACTAGACCGGTGGCCCGACCCAATCAGACGCGGGAAAAATAAAACAAATTGGCGGGAAGCATAAAATAATTTGCACATAAAAAGCTCATTAGTATTAGAAGGACGAAATTTCAACTGTCAATCTTGTTCCATTTTCGCGATTTAGGGTTTTTCCAGATTCAGAGATGTTCTCGAGCAGCCAATTCGATGCCAACTCAACATTTTCCGGCGGTGGATTCATGCCGTCCCAGCCCTCTCAGTTCGTCGATGCATCTTCTTCTTCTTCGGCTAGAGTAAGTTATCGGTCTTCACTTTCTCGTTCGTTTACTTATGTTGGTGTTTAAAAAAAAAAAAAAAAAAAGATTCGGTTCAATCGTCGCAGGAAAGAGAAAAACCGAAGAAATTTATATGTTTTAGGGTTTTTTTAAAGTAGAAGAAGAGATCCAGTTAGGGTTTTGTTTTATTTGTTTTATATGTTTTAGGGTTTCTTTTGTTCTCTGGTCGACTGTTGAAAAATTGTAAATAATTAGAAAAACATATTGGCTCCTGTCCGGTGAAGTGAGAGAAAATAGTGAAATAAAACGGAGAAAAGTAGATACTGGTATTTTCTTTCTAGATCCAAATATTAAACACAGAGATTTCGTCTGAAATGAAACTGATTATTGCTTAATCAGCGTATTTTACTAATATCTCTCAAAATAATTGACCGGAGTAACAGGTTAATATTCTAGATTTGTTATAGTTCTTTTCTCTCTTCATTTGCTTCACTTAGTATCCGAATTAGAGTTGGGAGATGGAAATTTACTCATATTCCTTCATGCTTCAAAGTTAAAACTGCCAAACATGTTATGAAAGGTTTTTTATCTGTTTTATTGGCAAGCGTATGGTTTTCCTTAGATTGTATTTTTTTTTATTTATTAAATTTTTATATGGTTTACAGAGTCGTGATTCCCAAGGGTTGGTTCCAGTGACAGTGAAGCTGATAAGTGAAGCTTCCCACTCGGGCGAAGATAAATCAAATTTCTCGATCAACGGTCTGGAGGTTACCAATGTACTACTCAAATACTCTCTAAGTGAACATTTAATTTTATGTAAAATGTTAAGAGAGAAAAATCAATCAAGTCAATGAGTCATATAAATATTGGGGTTGTGTTGTATTTTCTGATATTCTGTTGCTTTAGGTGACATTGGTTGGAATGGTGTTTAACAAGGATGAAAGAGCTTCTGATGTTAGTTTCACTCTAGATGATGGAACTGGCCGTATTGATTGTAAAAGATGGTAATATATGTGTTTCAACGTGAATGCAATTCTTATATATGTTTAGTTAGAAATTTGAATTGCTCTTTTGATTTATGGACTTCAATTAAATTTTAACCTTGTTTACAGGAACAAAAGGCATTTTGAATTTATAAACCGAATGATGCCTCTATCTTTTCTCTGAACTTGTCTTCCTCTCCCACTCATGCACTTTTATGGATGTTTAATACTTTTGACAGGGCAAGTGAAGTTTTTGACACCAAGGAAATGGAGGCTGTACAGTGAGTTTTTTTCCTTCTCTTTTTACTCTCTATTTAAGTTTTAACTTATTAATAAGTATTGCAGTTCCTATTTTTTGGAAGTTCTGCTTCAATTATGTACTATAACATCTAACTTTGCTTTTGTTTAACTTTGCAACAGAGATGGAATGTATGTTCGTCTCAATGGGCACTTGAAAAGCTTTCAAGGAAGAAGGCAGTTAGTTGCCTTCTCTGTGAGGTGTGGATATAAAAATATTTGGCATTGTATATACATTATAAACTGTTTCGTCCAACCAATCACTTATATGTATAGTTTTTTTGAAAAAGAAAGTGATTTTTTATTAGATCAGATGCACCCTTAACTGTTTTGACAGTTTCTGTTAATACAACTGTGTAAGTTTTAAGTGAAACATGGAAATCGGTGATGAGATTTACTAATTCATATAGTTTTTAGTTTGTGTTGAGTTGTGGATGTATGTAGAAGAACAAGAGTGAGCAAAGCAATGATGAAAATATTTACTTGTTTATTCAAAAGTTCTTGCTTGAGCACATCTCGAGTAATGGGGAAGCTTATATTATGTTCAATAAATTGTTGGATTCCATTAATAGGGTCTGTATTAATGTTCTATTAACTGCCATCAAAAAGGCTCTTGTACCATAACCATTAAATTGTTAGGATATGTTTATAACAGTGTTAGTTACAGAGGTTAACAAACTTTTAGTGGATAAAACACAGTAGCTGTGTTTTAGAATTTGGAGCCGCCATAATGAATATTCTTTCCATTGAATTACCTTGTTTCTCGTGTAAGCCAGATGGCAGTTTCTGTATTTCATGGGCCAACTTACAAAGACAACATGATGTAGTTTTAGGATGTGTTAAATTCTGGGAAATGTTTGGCATCGAAATATTACACTTGTATTGACTTATGTGTGGAAGTTTTGTTATCAAAAACAGAGAGATAAGAGTTTGACATCTTGGATTTTGCTGTTTTGCAGGCCTGTGACAAACTTTGATGAGGTTACTTTCCACTACATCGATTGCATACATTTCCATTTGCAGAATTCCAAATCACAGGTATTCACGAGTAGAATTGATTAAATTTGTGCTCAAACTGGCATTTGTTTTTACTTTCCTGTGATGGAAATAAATGATGAGTACGTATTGCATTTTATTATGTAATAATTATGTACTTACTGTAACTGAAACAGCAAGGTGTTGCCACAACCCAGCCTCATATGGTAGATACATCACTGAACACACCTAACCGGACTGGGCCAAATGGATATCAGACAGCCCCATCAACTCATGTATGTGATGCAACCACAGAAAGTTTGTTTTGTATAATTGTCATCATCGTCTATGTCTGTCATTGATTCCTTTTCTGTTTTTTGTTGGCCAGTTCTCGTCTCAGTTTAGCACGGACGGACTGAAGGACACTGATCAATTGATCCTGGACTATCTGCAGCAACCTTCAAGCAGGTTGGTCTTATACCTAAGTCCTATCTTTTACCTTGGAGCTTATTTCCATTGCATTATGCTATAACAAATATTGCCATGTTATAAAAGGTTGGCCTTTCAGCTTAATTTCCTTGGGAACTTGTTTATTATATATACGAATCCTCAGTTGGGTATATTATATATATATATATATCTCTGTGTGTGTGTTTTTAATTTATATTATACTAGGCTTGTATTGGTTGCTTGAACATATAGTTTTTAGTCTGATGATTTTGTGAGAACTACTTCCGGTTTATACAAGTACACTTGGTTTAGGTTTTTATTAGTGTACCTAAGCTTTGGGGATTTGTCTCTGTTTGCAGTGAACGAGAAAGGGGAGTACACATAAATGAACTTTCCCAACAGATGAAAATACCCGAAAAGAAGATCATGTATGTCTCTCTCTCCTTTCTTCTCTGCCTATCTCTGAGTGAGTGATTTATTTAATTTGTTTATTTTATTGTCTGCACCAGGGATTCAATTTCATCTCTTGAAAATGAAGGTTTGATCTACTCCACCATCGATGAATTCCATTACAAGTTTGCACGAGGTTGATATACCTCAGGAAATGTAACCTGGGCTGGAGTTGCATTAATATGTTGCTGCTGCCTTTTTCTTTTTCTCTTTTACTTTGTTTATTCTATATATGTAGATATATGTCGGGTTGAATTTCTTGTTTGAAATTACATTTGGTATTTAGGTAGTTCACTGGGGTATGACTTATCAGTAAGAGAACAGTGTTTTTGAAAATATAGTCAGTAAGCTACTTGCTGTTGAATTATGACAACCGAGTCAGGCTCCATGTATTCGTGTTTCGTAGTGTGATATAACTTTTTAGGACACAGAGCATACCATGTGAGGTTTGCTCTGTGGTTAATAGTGTGCGCTCTTCATATTCCTACTCTGGTGGGAAATGATACACGACTTGAGTTGACCGGCTATTACTCGTGAATGTATGTTTGTTTGATTGTTTGGTAGTTAAGGGAAAGTCAAAAGCGAACTCCCTGGGTAGGCTGGGTCCATGAGCATTCAGGACCTTGCCTTTATTTCCTTTTCGGGGAGCATATCTTCCCCAATATTAATTGGTGCCGGAGCTGGATGAGTTCCCTCTATCTGAAATTCTCGATGTCTTAGGAACAGGGGTGGGGTGGTTTTTCCGGGGTTCTACCTGAAATGGTTTGTTAAAATTTGGAACGAAACATAAGTTTTTTTTTTTTATTTTTTTAAATTTAATATTACAATAATTGAAGTTTGTGGGCAGGGGACACGATTGGAATCTATAACCTAACCTAATGTAGTTGAATGTTATACTTGTGGAATAAGAGTAGAGGTGGCGCCGGTTCAATTTGGTTTTGGTTTTGGTTCAAAACCGCCGGTTTCGATTTTGTGGCCATCCAGAACTGAAATCGAAACCAGAAAAACTGGTTTGTTACTGGTTTCAAACCGTCGGTTTGGCGGTTTAGGTTTCGGTTCCGGTTTTTTTTTTCAAATCCCAATCAATATTAATTCTTCCCAATCATAATTCTAATCATCCAATGAACAAATTATTAAATAAAAATACATTTACAACCATTTTTTCTTTTTTTCAATTTTTTTTTTCCAAATTCCAATCATTATTAATTCTTCCCAATTATAATTCCAATGAACAAATTATTAAATAAAAATATATTTACAACCATTTTTTCTTTTTTTCAATTTTTTTTCCCAAATCCCAATCAATATTAATTCTTCCCAATCATAATCCCAATGAACAAATTTTTAAATAAAAATATATTTGCAAACATTTTTGATTGAAGTATTTAAGTAGTTCACAATGTTTAGAAAAAAAGAAATTGACATTTATTAATAAATACAACTTTACAATTTCATAAAAAATAAAATAAAATTAGAAATTGGCCTTGAAGGCTTGAATTCAAATATATAATATTACAATGTAATAAAGTTAAAATTAAAAAAAATAAAAATAAAATACCGGTCTTGCACTTAATTTTTTACTATAATTAAGCTGCCTACATATCATCCATCAATGTAGAGGAATCAAAAGTCACGTAGTTCTTTTACCTTTAATTAGTTGTTCGGTGTTGGAGGTTGGATGTTGGAACAGAATCTATTCACTGCCTTCCGTTCCCGTTGTTTGTTCATCTTCGAAGAAGTTGTTCACTATCTCCGGCTGAAGTTCTTGTTGTCTATATTTGGCCTTTGTCCAATCATCAACACACGCCTGGATTTCAAGTGATTGTGGACACATAGATGATCGTCACGTTTCCAAAATATTACACAGCAACTGTAGAAACCGGCGTTCCAAGAATTTGTTTGGCAATAATAGTCAAAATTGGATAATCATGTTGATGACTCCTCCACCAATTCTGGATACTAAATTCTCCATCATTAAATGTATGAGTGTCTTGTAAATACCGGTCAACCTCAGATTCCGTTGAAGATGAAGAAGATGTTCGTAATTTTTTGGTTTTTTCGGAAAACGGTCGATCCTCTAAACCCCTTGTTATAGGCAAAAATAGTCATGACAGACACGTCATCACTATATAAAGCCACGTAAGCAGGGGTAAAGGAAAGTCAACTAACGGAGCAAGAAATCCCCCACGAAAACTTGTTCGGGAAAAGAGTAAGCTGCCCGACCACCAGTAAAGATAAGTTGCTCGGGCAATAAATCTTACTCGGGCAAATACTCGGCGTAGTCGGGAATCAATGAAAACAGATAGTTATCAGCGTCTATATTCAAAACTCAGGGCGTAATCAGCGACAAGCAACTCCATGATAAGCAACAGTGTGACTGCAGAGTTCAAATAAGGAAACAGGTAGATTTTCCGCAAATAAAGGAGGAAGAATCAGAATCAGACTTGGATTCAACCGAATCAGGAAGCATACAACAGAAAGGGAATCCGAATTCGTTTAGGATTCGAACACACAGTTAGGGCGCCACATACCAAACCCTAATTAACATGTATAAATACCCCCTTTATAAACGCAAAGGGGGGACACGAAAAGGGGGCGAGATAGAGATTATAGTACAATATTCTTGTAATCGTTCTTCATAGTGAATTTGGCCTCGTTGCTTAGGCAACAATCCGTGGATGTTTCTCCGATCATTGGAGTTTTACCACGTAATTTCTTGTTTACTTCCAATTGTTTCTTTTTGATTTTAATCGCTCTCGTTCATAAATTATTGCAATTCAAGAGTAAATCGTTGACTCGGTGACCACCAAAAATCACCGTCAACAATTGGCGCTAGAAGGAGGGGACCCAGAAATTTGTGACAACAATGGCTGTCGAAGGAGATGGTAGCGATTCCAGGTACAGTCAAGGCGTGCCAAGTAACGAGTTGGAGGATGACACCACGCTCAATACAGCGGATGCCACCCTAACGACGGCAGACCAGTCAGCCGCCTTAGCTGGTATTCAACGTTTCCCCACAACTAATGAAGAAATCGCGCAACGATTTCATGCTTCCCTGCAACAACTTATATCAGACGCAGCAAAGCAAGGAATTGACCTTTCCACCACGGGAGGTTTGATGTCGCCTCACAATCTGTCCGCCCTAAACCAGCAGGCTGCGAGACTGCGTTCTGCAGTGGTGATACCAACGCCTGATGCACCCCTAAAAGCGAGACGAGATCCTATAGACAGGCCAGAAATATTATTCGAAATGGTGAATAGGAGGAGTAGGGAGCATAGAGAGGGGAACGATTTTGACAAGGGTTACGATCAAGATCGGATAGTTGTAAATCGGGATCACCCTAGGAGGCGCAGTCACCGGAGAGACCGGTCTTCATCCTCGGAAGGAAGTGAGCAGAATCATCATCGCAAGCGCCAAAGGGGCACGGTACGGCTGCATAGCCTAAACCGAGATCGCAGAGAGTTGAATCCGGAGGAAAGGGGTCAAAAGCTGACCATAAGTCAAAATTTCAATGCGATAGGGGAACCAGAAGGAGACAGAGATATACTCATACAGAGTCTGACCCGGGAAGTTCAGAAAAATCGTCGACAAAATGGATGTTTTAGTCAGGCGATATGGGTGTAATGAGCTGTCGGATGACGAATCCGAAAGCCCTTTCACTAGTGGGGTCCTAAGGACACCTTTCCCGGAGAGATTCAGGATGCCACACGTGGAGCTGTTCAAGAAAGATACCGATCCAAAAGAACACGTCTGGAGATATAGGAGCGCTATGGCACAATATGTCAACAATGACGCACTGCTATGTTTGAATTTTTCTCAGACTCTTGGGGATCTAGGCTCCCGGTGGTTTGGTAGATTACCAGCAGCAAGCATAAGCAGCTTTGGCGAGCTGAGCAAAGCTTTCTCAAGGCAGTTCCTCGGGAATGTGCATAGGAAAAAATTGGTAGCTCACTTATCCCAACTCAGACAGGGAAAGGATGAGTCGCTAAAGAAATATCTGGGGAGATTCGGTCAGGAAGTGTCCGAGATTGGGAGTGCAAATGACGAAGCAATAATTGCTGCGTTCATTAACAACCTTCAGAATGGCCAATTGTCATTTGACCTCAGAAGAGCCCGACTAACCAGTTACGCTGATATGATGGACATGGCAGGGGGGTATGCCCTGGCTGAAGAGGAAGAAATTGCCACAGGAGGTTACTTCGTGCATGGCGGTCGCCCGGAAGGGTCCAAAACCAAAGACCAAACAAAGGCGCCCGACGCCAAAGCAGACAAACAGAAGAACAAAGCACGGGATGGTCGGGATGGACGGCGAGCATACGACCCGAAAACCGATCAACCGCGGCAGAAGTTCCAAGGCAGATATACAAATTACACCCCACTGAAGAAAGATCAAGGTGAAATCTTGGCAATCCTGGAAGAGAAGAACATGTCAAAAGAACCGCCTAGGCAGTCAACGTATGCTCGGAGGGACACCACAAAATATTGCCGCTTCCATAAGGAGAACGGGCACGAGATGTCCAAGTGTTTCCAATTAAGAGACCACATCGAAACCCTCATCAGGGAAGGACACCTGAAAGACATTGTCCTCAAACAGGTAGACAGGACGAATGGACAGAAGGATAGCCGGTAGGACGGACGGGCAAGAAAGTTCAGTCCAAAGAAAGCTGAGGATGAAGGAGCAATTAACACCATCTTTGGAGGACCGGCAACTGGCAAGAGTAACAGGGAAAGGACCCAGGAAATCCGGGAGGCCATGGAGGCGCAGAGAGACCTAGATGTCAATTCCATTGAACCCGACCCGAAAAGAATCAAAGAGGGATGGGACCCGATCATATTCACAGAAGCTGACTCACATGGGGTAGATGTTAAGCCAAATGACGCATTAGTAATCGGAGCGTGGATCGGTCATAGAGAGGTTCACCGGATTCTGATTGACAATGGGAGTTCAGCGGACATTCGAAGTGCAGAAGTATATGACCAGTTGAGGTTAGACAGGAAAGACCTACAGCCGTTTCCCACGCCCCTTAGAGGATTTGGGGGAGTCGAGGTAAGGTTGTTAGGAACAGTGAAATTACCCGTGAAAATTGGGACGACCCCTTGCTAAAAAACTGTGCTACTCGACTTTGTGGTGGTGGATATAGAAAACTGGCCGTACAACGCTTTATTAGGCCGACCATTTTTGAATAAAACCAAAGCAGTGACGGCAACTTATGCCCTCATGATGAAGTTCTCGACAGAATATGGGGTAGGAGTAGTTAAGGGGTCACAAGAGATGGCCCGGAGAGCAAACTTGTCAGTATACAAAGATAGGGAAGTACACCAAGTATACGAGGTAACAGCCCAACAAAAGGTGGAAGAACCATAAGAGTAGGCAGAAGTGCCAAAAGAGTTTGAATTGGATCCCAGAGAAGAACCTGTAGTCAGAAAAGATGAGCCGACCGAAGAAGTGGCCCTGAATCCGGCGGACCCGAGTAAGACAGTAAAGGTAGGGGCACGTTTAAATGGGCATGTCAAAACCCAACTGGTCACATTGCTAAGAAGTTACGAGGATGTTTTTGCTTGGGGTCACGAGGATATGCTGGGAGTAGATCCAAAGGTGATATCACATTGTCTTTCCATCAACCCAGAGTCCCGACCAGTGGTACAAAAGAGAAGGTTGTTCAATCCAGAGAGAAGCGTCGCAATCAAGAAAGAAGTGGAAAAGTTACTTTCCGCAGGATCGATAAGGGAAGTCAAGTACCCGGAGTGGGTAGCCAACGTAGTATTGGTCAAGAAAAAGAACAACCAATGGAGGATGTGTGTAGATTTCACTGACTTGAACAAGGCTTGCCCGAAAGACAGTTTCCCACTACCAAGAATTGACCAGTTGGTAGATGCAACGGCAGGATACGAACTGCTAAGCTTCATGGATGCCTACTCGGGATACAATCAGATTCGGATGAACAAAGCAGACGAAGAAAAAACATCTTTCACCACGGATCAAGGGTTGTATTGCTACAAAGTGATGCCTTTTGGATTGAAAAATGCTGGAGCAACGTACCAAAGGTTGGTGAACCGGATGTTTGCTCGGCAGATTGGGAGAAACATGGAAGTCTATGTGGATGACATGCTGACCAAGAGCACTACGGTAGAAAAACATTCGGAGGACCTGAAGGAAACCTTCGATGTTCTGAGGAAATATAAAATGAAGCTCAATCCCAGTAAATGCGTGTTCGGAGTACCCTCAGGGAGGTTTCTAGGCTTTCAGGTTCACCAAAGAGGAATTGAGGTAAATCCCGAGAAGATCAGAGCATTAGAAGGAATGGCTTCACCAAAGACATTGAAAGATGTACAAAGGCTGACGGGATGTCTTGCGTCACTCAATCGGTTCATTGCCAAATCAACAGACAAGTGCGCCCTATTCTTCAGGGCAATAAAAAAGGGAAAAGGGCTCGAATGGAGTGCAGAATGTGAAGAAGCTTTTCAGAAGTTGAAAGAATATTTGGGGAGAGCACCCATCCTCTCAAAACCGGTGGTGGGAGAAACATTGTACTTATACTTGTCGGTCACGGAGGTGGCGACAAGTTCGGTATTAATCCGGTTAGAGGAGGGGGTACAAAAGCCAGTGTATTACACAAGCAAGGCATTGTTACCAGCAGAAACCAGATATTCTCCAGCAGAAAAAATAGCGCTAGCACTAATCACATCAGCCAGGAAACTGAGGCCATATTTCCAAGCGCATACAATATAGGTATACACTGACTGCCCATTGAAACTAATTCTTCAAAAGCCGGAGGTGTCGGGAAGGTTGACCAAATGGGCTGTGGAACTGAGCGAATACGACATCAAATACACACCTAAAGCGGCAATTAAAGGACAGGCAGTATCAGACTTTATAGCAGAATTCACCGAGCCCGATGCCGAGGTAAGGAGGACAATGGAAGATGAACGGACTGAAAAACTTCAATGGAAATTGCATGTGGACGGATCATCGAACACACACGGCAGTGGGGCAGGGATAGTCATAACAACCCCCGAGGGAGATACCGTAGAGTGTGCCATGAGATTCGATTTCAAAGCAACCAACAATCAAGCAGAGTATGAAGCCTTGTTGGCCGGCCTAAGGGTCTGCATAGCATTAGGGGCAGATGAGCTAGAAATTTACAGCGATTCACATGTCGTGGTTAATCAAGTACTGGACGAATACCAGGCAAGGGAAGAGCACATGATAGTCTATTTGGACATTGCAAAAAGGCTACTTAGAAAGTTCAAAGTGTACAAAATCTCTCAGATCCATCGGGAAGAGAACGAGAAAGCAGATGCTTTGTCCAAATTAGCTTCAGCCACCACAAGCATCAGATCCAAAGCAATACCAGTGGCACATCTGACTAAACCAAGTATAGTAGAATCAGAGAAAATCATGGTAGCAGAGATCCGACCAAGCCCAAGCGACTGGACATACAAACTCAGGAAGTACTTGGAGGAAAACATACTACCGGAGGATGCAGTGGAAGCAAAACGCATCAGATACAGGTCAACCCGGTACACAATCCTAAGGGGAGAGTTATACAGGAGAGGATTCTCCAAGGTATTGCAAAGATGTGTGGCCGATGAAGAAATCGGAAAGATCTTAAAAAGTGTCCACAGTGGAGTGTGTGGGAACCACACCGGGGGTAAAAGCCTAGCACACAAGGTACTTAGGCAAGGATTCTACTGGCCGACCCTGTTCGCAGAGCCGCAGCGATTCGCAGAAAGCTGTGAAACATGCCAAAGAATAGCAAACGACATTCGGCAACCCCTAGAGTTACTCAGAAGTTTAACCTCACCGTGGCCCTTCGCCATGTGGGGACTCGACCTAATAGGACCAATGCCCACAGGAACAAAGGGAGGGGCGAAACACGCCATTGTGGCAGTGGATTATTTCACCAAATGGGCGGAAGCGGAAGCACTAGTACATATCACGGAGGCAAACACCACCAGCTTTGTCAAGAAGAACATCATATATAGGTTCGGGATCCCGAGCGTCATTATAACAGACAATGGAACCCAGTTCGACAACAAGAAGTTCAGAGAGATGTGTGAAGAATTCAATATCACGAACTATTACGCATCACCTGCTCATCCTCAAACCAATGGTCAGACAGAGGCTGTGAATAAAGTGATCAAGCACATACTGAAAGCAAAACTAGAGGCAAAGAAAGGTGGTTGGGCAGACAAATTGCCCGAAGTGTTGTGGGCATACCGAACAACGATAAGGTCGTCCACGGGGGAGACTCTTTTTGCGCTGGCATTTGGGACCGAAGCTGTCATCCCAGCAGAGACAACTTTTACATCCCCCAGGATACAGTTATACAGTTCCGAACACAATATGAATATGCTGCAGCAGAACTTAGATGAACTTGAGGAAATCTGAGATACAGCACAGGTCAGAAATTTCGCATACCAGCAAAGGGCTGCGAGGTACTACAATTCCCATGTTCGGGAACGGAGATTCCAACTCGGAGACTTAGTGCTAAGATGAGTATCCCCAAACACCAAAGATAAATCTTCGGGATCTCTCGCTGATAAATGGGAAGGGCCATACATCATCAAAGGGGTCGTAGGACACGGGGCATATATGATAGCCCGACCAGAGGGTAGTCTAGTACCCCGACCATACAACGCACAATATCTAAAGATCTTCTATCCCTGAGGGATCCGACCACATTTTTATAATTTAACTTATTCTGTTTTAGCTCATTTTTCAGTTTCCGCCTTTATTTATTTCAAGTTTATTTTTTGGTTTCATAATCATGTCCATTTAATGAAATTCATGTTGATCATTCAATAAAGTTCAGTTGCTAGTACGGAGTAATTCAGCAGAATTGATTATCCATGAGCAAAATTTCTGCAGCGGCCCACTAAAAGTTGGTCGAATAAACACCAGAAAATTCGGGCGCCATAAACCCGCGAAAGAGCGGACGAGTGGTGCCCGAAGGGCGGAAAAGCTATAGTAGCATGCCCGCCTAGCTAAAGCGATAAGAACGTATCCCTTAGCAAAAGGCAAAACCGAGGCACCAGAATAAACAGGAAAACTGCTCGGAGCGCCGCTAGAAAGGATAGTGAGATGCACAACCGTGTTGGCCGGTGCAATGTACCCCAACGATTTGGCGAAACCTTGCACAGATAAAACTGGGAGACGTCCTAGGTAACTTGTGTAAGGACCTTGACGTATGGTCGTGGCGAGCCTCGGCGTAACGTTGAGGTAAAGCAAAATCAACAATAAAGGCCAGTTACATGAGATACTCGGCCAAAACTGTAGTTAAATAAGATACGCGGTTCGAATTGTTTAAAGGCCAGTTACATGAGATATTTGGTCAAAACAAGTTACCGGTTAAATAAGATACTCGGTCTACCCGACTAAAATGCCAGAAGATAAGGCACCCGGTCAAGGTAAAGATAGGGATTCCCGAAGGACTAAAATCCATAAGGACCCAAAAGTTCGAAGAATGCGAGTACAAGCAGACGAAATAAATTTAGATTGGCCAATTCAGGCATTCACGCGTTCGTATAAAACTCACTTGAGAAAAAATCCGTATGTATATACGTGAAAAGAATACAAATATACAATTGTAGTTGTACAAATACAGTTACAAATAATTACACTATTAGTCGGCTACAAAAACAAAAAAAAAAAACTTAGAACTTGAAGTTAAATGCTCAAGAGGGTGGCGCCGGGGGTCGGGAGCTGCTTCCGCCAATATCTGGATCAGGCTCCATCACGTACTCGCTCAGTAGGCTTTCATCCGAGGGCCAAACAATGACATCCTCCTCCTCATCGACCATCCAGTCGGTATAATCAATCCCGGGAACGGGTCCCAAATCAGGTGTCTCATTGTTAATCCCCGCCTTCTCACAGGCATAAAAAGTGGAGAAGGAGTCAGCAGAAGGAACCTCAAGGTGCATGGGATGTGGCGCTTTACCTTTGCTTCTACAATATGCTCGCCACTCTCTCATCTGGACCCGAAGAGATTCCAGAGAGGTTTCCACATGTTTTTTGATTGAGAGGCTCCAGTTGGCCCTAGCCCGATCAGTCGCCCTATTCTTCTGCTTGAAAAATTCCCCAGCCGAGACCATTCCCCGCTGGAATTCACGCAGAAGCAAAACATCATAGGTTGGAGATCTCTTGAACCGATCAACACTTTGTATCTCCAGCTCCAGCCTAGCTTCCTTTGATAGGGACCTGACTGTCAAAGCCTGACGCTCCAAGTCTTCAATTCGGCGCTCATAGGCAGACTTGGCGTCTTCAGCGGTCTGCTCAGCCTGGAGCAAAGCACCCTGAGTGGATGAAAACTGATCCCGCAGAATTCTAGCCTCTTCAGCGGCGGAAGTTGCTTGCTGCTCAGCCACCAATTGCCGAGCCATGCATTGATCCAAAAGCACCTGACTCGACTTCGCCCCCTCTTGACCAGCCCGCTCAGCCCGAGAGCAACGGTCCTCACTCTCTTTAAGTTGGGCTTCAGCTGCCTTATTCTGTCCGCCTGGGCTTCGCCGGCCCGACAAGCCCCGGACATTTCAGCCACCATTTGCAGCAAGTTAATAAAAATAAAAGGAATTACTTCCGTACGGAAAGAAGAAATACGAGATCTTAGACATAACCAAGGCATTACTTACGTAAGAGGCGCTGTTGAAAAAGTTACAGAGCCAGTCAGACACAGTCCTTGCCCTGAATTGACTCCAATGATCCTCCCCGATGTAGGCTTGACCTGAAGCCATGGCCCTTAGCATGGTCTCGGGGGTAGGATCATCGGTCTGGGGGAAGGACTCCGAACCGCCGACACTGGTCTCAGGAAGCTTAGCGGTCAAGGCTACCCGAGGAGAACCGGTTAAGCCTTCAATATTATCCTTGTCCTGATCCAGTGGAGGGGCCACGCCTGCATCCTTTGGAACCGCACCCTCCCCTTCGTCATCCGAGGATGAATCTATGTAAGCGACCACTCGGGGGATCTTGGGCGTTGGGCGGCCAGGGGAAAACGAAGCCTTCCTTTTCCCAGGCTGTCTCCCACGAGAACTCGAGTCAACCGCCTGATCTTCAAAAATCTTACCAGGCTGCCCCACCTCGACATCGCTACCTCCGGGGGTAGGAGTGGGATCGGCAGGAGCTGAGATCTTCGGAACAGCGGCAGTCGGCTAGGTAGAAGTCGGGATCTCTAGAACGGCCGTACCCGAATGCCCCCCGGCCGCTTCAACACCTTGAGAAGTATCACTTGGTGTATGTGCAGCAGAACGGGGAGAATGGGACCCACCGGGGAAGCAGGCCCGCTCAGACTCGGAGGGGTATCCCACCTTTTCTTTCCCCTTGGAAGTAGAAGGACCCCTTTGGTTGCCCTGATCAGCGTCGGTCCTACTTACTCCAAAGAGTCCCGGGTCGCCCACGGTTTCAGTCGAACGCGCGGTCATATCATGACCATGGGCTTCCTCGGGCACATATTCAGGCACCCTCTCTTCGTCGTTTTCATCAGGAAAAACCTTGTGAGGGCTCCCGTCAGAGTTGTCCTCGGGAGGGGCTATTCCAGAGTCTCGCTGCCGAAGGGCCTCCTTCCGGCTGGCCTCCACGATCCCCTTCATCCGGCGGGCTTGAGCGTCGCAGACTACGTCTACATCAAACACTTAAAAAACAACAAAAGAGCCCGAGTCAGTAGATTGATTTCGAAACAAGAATACAGGAATACAAAAAATATATAACAGTAGACTTATGACGTCTGCGGCATGCGGAAATCTGGGGAAAGAGGCGGGCTTTAATCATCTTCCCCTCATTGTATAAATAGGGTTTACCCCTCTTCTCCAAAGGATGGACAGCAGCCCGAGCCAAGGTTTTAAGCTCCTCGTCGGTAAAGGCTGAAGTCATATGGTTCCATTGGGGCGAGCAAAAGAAGCGAGGAACCCTGCAGGTCAGCCGAGTGCCATCTAGATCGAAGCTGATCGATTGGCCCCATCGTTTGCCCACAAAGAACCAACTATTCTTCCAAAATTTGTTTGAGGAGGGGAAGCCCCAAACAAACCCCTTCATCTTCTCATCCGTGGTCGGCTCGATTTCACCCTTGACCACTACGTCTTTGGGAACCCAGAGCTCGGGTTGGTTCGATTGAAGGAAATAGATTCTCGTTTTCCCCATGGGCCTCAACGAGAAGAAATGTCGGATTTCGCGAGGAGTGGGAGGTGGCCGCTTCATTCTATGCCACATGTGCCACATGCACATCAACGTCCGGTAGCTATTCGGAGTTAGCTGAGCCGGGGCAATTCGGGCCTCAGCCAAAAACCAAGTAATAAAAGGCTGTAGAGGTAGAGTAACACCGCAGGTGAGCATCGCCCCGTAGATCGCCACGTGGCCAGGAGGGGGATTCCATGAGGCTCGACCATCAGCAGGCGTCAGTGAAATCACATTGCTGTCCAGATCGAACCGCCGCATATACTTCTTTATTTCCTCAGGGCCGACCACATTTGGCTCGACATCATAAGCGCATATGCGCTCGGGAGAGAAAGGAATGCGAGCAGCCCTATGCTCTTCTTCGACGTCATTTTCGACAATCCTCTGGGTCCCAACTCGGCTCTCCAGCGAGTGAGAGTCCTTGTAAACTTTGCTGGTGCTCATCTTTTTTCCCGGTCGTCTCCAAGGCCGAGCGTCAGCAGAAGAGGAAGAAGAATCCGACCAAGCTGCAGGCTGATAGTCGGGAGGCGATGAGTCCGAGGAAACAGAGTGAACTTCAGGAGGAGATGGAACCTCGGAAGGAGTGAAACTTTCACGGTAAACTGCAGAAACGTCAGCGTAGTGAAATGCGGCTGATCAAAGAGAGGTGGTTTCAGTAAATTGTGGACCACTGATGCAGTGTGAGCATCATTTTGCTCAATAGCAATCATACCAACAGTATAAAGACGGTACCTAGTTGCAGAATCCATGAGAACTAACCTCGATATAGCGAGAAACGGAGGCGATGAAAACTGTAGAGAAAATCTTCGAGAGAAGGCCTGGGGGTTGAAGCAGAAGAACTCAAATAAAACAGGAGATGCGGCTGAGGCAGAAGAACACAATGAGGCAGGAGGTGCGGTTGAAGCAGATGAAGATGAGGTTGCAGCAAATGAACCCAGTAAAACAAGAGATGCGAGCAAGTTCTTCAGAGAATACGTGAAGATTGCAGCTAACGAAATAAAAAAAAAAAAAAAAGAAGCACCACCACAGCCAGTTATATAGGCAGCGCATTGATTTCAAAAAAAAAAAAAAAACGAAACCCTAGGAGAAACACAAGGAAGCGGGAAAGCAGAGGAGCGTGGGTGATGACGTAATCTGCACGCGAGCGAACAGAAAGGTCATGTCTCATAAGCGCATCACACCGCCATCGTGCCACAGCCAAACAAAGAAGGACAAGTGGCAGCCGAAGAGCGCATTGAGCCGCCAGTGAGCAGAAACGTTACCATCAAAAGATTTCTGAAATGATTGATAAATCGAATGCGTGCGGTCATAATTAAGACACGTCATTTAAAGAGTTTTGAAGCAAACGAGGATACATTAATACAGAAAAGGACAAACGGGGACTAGTTGTAAATGAGTATGAGGTTAAATATTTGACCTGAGAGGAACTGACTCAGCAAGATCGGCACAAATATTTAAGGGGGTATTGTTATAGGCAAAAATAGTCGTGGCAGACACGTCATCACTATATAAAGCCACGTAAGCAGGGGTAAAGGAAAGTCAACTAACGGAGCAAGAAATCCCCCACGAAAACCTGTTCGGGAAAAGAGTAAGCTGCCCGACCACCAGCAAAGATAAGTTGCTCGGGCAAATACTCGGCGTAGTCGGGAATCAATGAAAACAGATAGTTATCAGCGTCTATATTCAAAACTCAGGGCGTAATTAGCGGCAAGCAACTCCATGATAAGCAACAGTGTGACTGCAGAGTTCAAATAAGGAAACAGGTAGATTTTCCGTAAATAAAGGAGGAAGAATCAGAATCAGACTTGGATTCAACCGAATCAGGAAGCATACAACAGAAAGGGAATCCGAATTCGTTTAGGATTCGAACACAAAGTTAGGGCACCACATACCAAACCCTAATTAACAACATGTATAAATACCCCCTTTATAAACGCAAAGGGGGGACACGAAAAAGGGGGCGAGATAGAGATTATAGTACAATATTCTTGTAATCGTTCTTCATAGTGAATTTGACCTCGTTGCTTAGGCAACAATCCGTGGATGTTTCTCCGATCATTGGAGTTTTACCACGTAATTTCTTGTTTACTTCCAATTGTTTCTTTTTTATTTTAATCGCTCTCGTTCATAAATTATTGCAATTCAAGAGTAAATCGTTGACTCGGTGACCACCAAAAATCACCGTCAACACCCCTTAATTCAAAATTTTCAAAATTACTAGTACCACCAGATGTGGGTTGGGGTTGTGAAACCGGCACATTCAAAGACGGACCATATATTCTAAGATATTCATTGTATAATTCATAAAGCAATTTCTTAACGGAATCACAATACTAAAGAACATCAACTTCTAAATCTAAACATTTGTAATAATTAGCTAAATAAACCTACAAACATTTAAATTTAAAGCGTGGATCTAAACACGGTGCAAGCAAGTAAATATTTGGAATCTACCCATAATACTGTAACCATTTTCTCTTTATGGCATCAACACATAGACTCAATTGAACATCAAAATCACAATCATTGAATGCACCAACAATATTAACACATTGAATAAGAAATGAAAGAGTAGTGGGATAGTAAACACCAGATAAAGCGATGGTAGCATCATTAAAAACTCGTAACAATTCAAGAATTTTTATATATACATCCTAATAGTTCAATTGAAGAGAAATTGAAGGAACGTTATAAGTAATAAAAGAAACTAATAATTCCTTATATTCAACACTTTCTCTAAGCAACTTATAAGTTGAATTCCAACGAGTGGTAATATCTCGAGAAAATTTTTTGGGACGCATATTATTCAGAGAGCAATATTTTAACCATTGTTTCTGGATTTTGTTATGCCTCCAGATATAGTTAATACTATCTCTAATTGGTCTAATAAAAGTATAAAGCTTTGCTAATCCAGCTTGAACACACAAATTTAAAACATAACATGCACAAAGTTGATGAAATAATTTACCCCCAAAATAGGGATTGCAAAAATCTTGTAACATAGGAATAGATGCAGTATTGCTTGCAGCATTATCAAAGTCAATAACAAAAATTTTGTTTATAATATTATACTCTTGAAAAATGATTTTAAGTAGTTGAAAAATATTTTGAGCTGAATGCGAGTCATCAAAAACACGAAATGCAAGAATTCTTTTTTGCATGTCTCAGTTATTGTCCATATAATGACATGTGACACCCAAATATGAATGACTACCAAAATTGTCGCTCCATATGTCGGCACATACGGAAACGCGACCTTGAAATTCAGAAAAAAATGTTTTCAATTTGTTTTTTTTTTCTCTTTTGTAAATGCTATTTAGTGTACGTGTGAGAGTGGATCTAGGAACACGTTGCATTGCAGGATTTAATGCATTTTGACAATAATTAATAAAACCTACTTTCTCACCAAAACCAAAAGGTAAGTGTTCAGTTGCAACCATTAATGCTAATTGTTCTCTATTTTTTTCAGACATGTAATGAAATAATTGATTAGAAGGGGTTGCGTACCTGGAGATTTGGGATTGGTTACTCACTGCCGTGTGTTCAGATGGGTGATTTTTTTTGATATGGGACCAGAACGTGCCATATCCGAAGTTTCTTCCAACCTTGTATGATCTGGTGTAGTAATTGCACTGGATGTGGAAACCATTATCTAACTTAGTTTTCTTCATATGCACTTTGAAGAGTTCGGACTTCATCGGCTTTCTTTTTCGCCTTCACCTGCAAAAAAATCATCCGAAGAGGCTGTGGGGTTAGATATATTTTCATTACTGTTGGGGGTATTTTGAGCGGGGTCGAGTTCGTTAAACTTGGGAATTGTTACAGGAGGATTAGGAGTAGAAGGGGGATCGGATCCAAACCGATCTCGAAGGAATTGGTGAAAATTCAAATCGTCGTAACTGACAACATCACCAATATCTTCCAACAAGTTTCGCATTGGACCCTTTCCTTTGTTCACATTTCTTGAACTATCTCCCCCACTTGCCATTGAAAAATATGAGTAAAAAATATAGAGTAAGCAAGTAAAAAATAATAATAAATATTTATTATAATAAATAATAAATATAAATAATAAAATATATAGTAAAAAAAAAAAGATGATTGAAAAAAAAATATATTGTTGGAATAAGAGTGGTAAGTAAATAAATATATATATATGATTGAAAAAAATATATTGTTGGAATAAGAGTGGTAAGCAAGTAAATATATAAATATATATATATATATATATATGAGAGAAAAAATTATATTGTTGAAATAAATATTGTAAATCAATTTGATGATTGAAAAAATAGTGGATAGTAAAAAATATAAGAAATAATTTATATATGAATGAGAATTAAATAAAACTGTAGAGAGAATTGAGAATTTGAGATTGAGAGGAGTTGAAAGAAGTTGAGAGAATGAGATTATGAGAGTGGTGTAAAGAATAATGAAATGTGGGGGGTATTTATAGTATAGTAGAGAGGAGTGGGTTTACAAATAATATAAATAAAGGGGTGAAAAAAAAAAATTTGGCCGTTGGTATTGAATCAGAAGTCAGAATCAGAACGGTCAAATTTTTTTTTGTACACGCTGCCACGTGGTAGCGTCTGATTAGTGGCTTTTTTTTTTTTTTTGGTGCCAATCAACAGAACGGTCTACATTTTTAAAGATGCTAGTCTGATTGGCTGAATATATATATATATATTTTTAACTGACCCAATCAGATGTCAGAACGGTTTTTTTTTTTTTTTTTTTTTTTTTAAAGATGTTGCCATGTGACAGTGTCTGATTGGTGGGTTTTTTTTTTACTCTGCCAGTTAGAACGGTAATTTTTTTTAAAAAAAGACGCTGCCACGTGATTGGTGGATTTTTTTTTTTTTTTTAATAAACCGGTGGTTAAACCGCTAGTTTTGGCCGATTTGGAGGAATCCCAAACCGAAACCGAAACCGAAACCACCGGTTTCCAACCAGTTTCCAAACCGTCGGTTTTTGTTCCGGTTTGTGACATCCGGTTCCGATTAAACCGCGGACAAAACCGACAGTTTACCGGAACCGTGGTCACCTCTAAATAAGAGTATAAGACACAATTTGTAATTTGTAATTTTGAATGGTATATATAATGGAAAATTTTCATCCCAAACCCGACCTAAAGAATGGGTTTTCACAATATGTTCATGAGTGGTGATAATGATACTCTTTAAAAATAGTACACCCTTTTCATAATTACACTCATTGAAATTTAAAAAAGAAAAAATAGTTTGTAAATAAACTCCACTTAATACTAAAAATATCCTTTATTTAATTATATTGTATTATATTTTTGTAAATATACATCATCTATATATCATTATGTTATTTAATCAATTTTATTATTATTTGAAATTGTTGTATGTGTAAATTTGATAAAAGAATACGTCATCAAAGAAGCAATAAAGACATAGACACGTCACCCATTGACTCGTCAACAGGAGGAAATCAATCAAAAGAAGTGCCAGTAGGCACGCTCGCCGGTTCAAAGAAAAAGAGTGTTCGCCACAACTGTTGTCCAGCGGAGAGGTGAAATGCACTCGCCAATCTAAGGCGTTCGCCGAAGATGTACAGCTGGAAAGGGTGATCCAGTTATCCAATTCCAAGTATATCTCCACGACAAAAACGAGGGTCCAATCAGATACAAGACTCAAGGATTAGATCTTATTCCGAACAAAATATAATCTTCTTCAAACAAGGAAGAGTCCAAACAGGAAACAAACCCTAAAGAAGTTATCTGTAGACTCTAGACTCCTTATACAAATACAAAATAGGAACTCCCCTACCAACACGGCATGGGCACGGGAAACCCTAGAAAAAACCAATATAAATAGAACCTTAATACCCATGAAAAAGGGTTCGAGATCAGAGAGAATAATCAAACTTTTGTATGAGAGATTTAGATTTGAGTGTGTAAACTATAAGCAATTCTTAGTGGTTTCTCTCGCCCTCAAGGGGCACCGTGGTTTTTTCCCATTCAAGGGTTTTCCACTTAAAATCCATCTTGCATGTGTTGATTGATTTTCTTTGTTTATTCGTTTTTTATTAACATAATATTGTTGACCGAGTCAATCCAAAAATCACCGTCAACAGAAATTTGTTATTTTCTTTAATTCTTTTAATTCTATCACCGTTCTTCAAATATATATATATATTATTGTTCTTTCTCTCCCCTTGCTTCTTTTTCTCTTCCATGCTTTCGTTTCACAAAATCAAACTATTGTTTTCTTCTTTTCTTTTTATCTCTGCTCATGTCAAGCAGCTCTCTCCATTTCTTCTTGACTGCTTTCAATCAATAAAATCATTTCGATTTGAGATTTTTCTGGTTGAAAATCTATTTTCTATTTGTGAAAATTTTAGGGTTGCAAGGTTTATATCATGTACCAATTGATTTGGGAATAGAAATGTGTTTAATGAAATCGAAGAAAAACAAATATTTATAACAAAAAAAAAAGTCTAAAATGTGTTTGAAAGAAAAAAAATATAAATATTATAGAGAAAACAATTTATAATGATTTTGTTCTTCTAATAAAAATAGAGTAATACTATACAACTCAAGTAATTAACTTAAATGATGTGACAAATAAGTTGTCATCACTGTACACAACATAGTAATGCTAAACAATCTAAAAATTTAGCCTAAATTTCAACTCAAATGAGTTGTCATCACACAACATGAGATGATATGGTTAATGAAAAAACTAGTTGCCACATCATTTGGGTTGAAATTTAGACTAAATTTTTGTTGTTGTTTAGCATTAGTGTATAAAACATGGGATGGAAATGGTGTGATTAATGAAAAAAACCACTTGCCATATCATTTGAGTTGAAATTTAGGCTAAATGTTTTTGTTGTCTAGCATTAGTAATAAAAATATTTTAAAACTTGTTTTTTAATAATGTTACTTTATCCAAATTTGGTACTCAAATCTGGTGCCCAAATGATGTGGTATCTCTATAATCCATTCATTTAAATAGTATTATATTTACATGATTTAAATGAATGGATTACAGTGATGCCACATCATTTGAGCATCGAATATGGACACCAAATTTTGACAAAGTAGCATTACTCTTGTTTTTTTACAACAAGCTTTGAAATTTTTTGATTTATTCTCCGATAGTCAATATGTATTTCCTTGAAAGAAAATGAAAATATATTTATAATTAAATTTTAAATCTAGGGTTTAAGAAAATATAAAGAATTTAATGATATGTGTTAATATCAAATCATTAAAAGGAAACATTTTTTTTTTTTCATATAATATTAAAATAGGAAACTAATTAATAATTATTGGTGGGTGTACTTAGAGCATCTCCAATGAGAAAGTGGCTTGTATACCAAAAATCGTTGATATAGCAACAATGCCAATGGACTTGTTTCCTATATGGTATAATGATAAATTTGATAGACAATTAAGTCAAAATTTGGTCTCTAATGCTCCAGGTTAAAACACATTTATTTTTAATGACGTGTCTAAATTTTTTTTTCCTTATAAAAAATAGATGAAAAATTAATGACAATTTTAAATATTTGTTGAGTCAACCGAAATAATAGATGTGCAACATGTCGTCTGAAAGTAGATCGTCATGTTGACAATGTCAAATATATATATATATATATATTTTCATATCAGCACGAGGTTGAATATGTAAAGCTGCGTTGGAGATACATTTTTTAATAGAATGTCTATTTATCATATATGACATTTTTTTTCTTTCACAAATCACTCCTGCATTGAACATGCTCTTACAAGAGTTTTTCTTTCGTGGACACACATTACTATAATTTTACCATGTAAGCAACATAACTTTAATCGTAATAATACACATGGTAAAAGTGTGGTGATGTGTATTAGTATGTTAAAAATATGCCTATAATGTGTGCCAATAAGAGAAAAATTAGTACTTACAAACTATTTAATCTTATTAATATTATTGGATTTTTTAAAATATACTAATTTAGGGAGTGCGGATTTTTAGGGGTATAAATGTCGTCGCTCTTTGTGCACAAGTATCTTGGCATGGCCCATTTGACCCATTTTCTAGGCTCAATTTCTAGAATCTTCACTAACAAGGGAAAGATATAAAATGTGGTTTTCTAGTAAGAACGTCATGAAATTGTAAGTTAAGGACATTTAACTACAACCATATATTCATTTTGGGTGTGAAATATTATATATATATATATACACATTGTAAGAATATTATAGATGTGATAGTCGATAGTTGTTGAAAAGTTTCCAACCCAATGTAAATCACAACCCACTCTAACCCAAATGAATTTTGGTCATGTATTTTCAGGAATAATTAGTTTAGCTATTATCCAAGTTCCTTATAATTAGTTTAGCTACTATAAAAGTTTCCTATAGTAGTATAATTATAGGTAGTGTCAGTCCCGAGATTTTGGAGGCCCCATGGTGAATATTTAAAATGGAGCATTTTGTTCAATCTCGCATCTAAATCTTATGAAATTCCGTACTTATTATTTTTTGAGAAAATTAACAAAAGCTTAATGAAAGTAATTTTTATAAAGTTTATATCACAATACATAAAAAATAAAAAATAAAAAATAAAAAATAAAAGCAAAAAAAAAAAAAAACTGAAAAAAAAAGTAACAAGCAAACAGATCTGCATTACAGTTTCCACTCAAAGAAATAATGTATGCAAATAAGGAGAGACGAACATAATTAGAAAATGAAAAGGGAGGAGACCTCCTCCTTTTTTATTTTATTTTAATTTTTTAGAATTTTTAAAAAATAAAAATAAAAGAAATGGTATATTTGGTAATGTTTGGGGTGTGCTTACAAATTATAATTTTTATAAAACTCTTAATAAGGTGTGTAAATGTAAAAAATATGCACATATAAATTTTCAGGGGTGCAAATAGAGTTACTCATTTACTTTTAATAATTTTGACCAAAATCCATATTGAGCCCAATCTTTATATAAGAAGTTGATCTCTACATGGGTAACGATATTTACACCCCTCAAAAACTATATGTACACCCCAATGTAGTATATTTTTGAAAATTCAATATTATCCTTGAGTAAAAATGACTAAATAGTTTGTTAGTTCACAACAATAATTATTAATTGGTTTTATATCAATCCTTTGTAAAAAAAAAGAAGAAGGAAGTTTCCTATTAATTGTTTGATATGATAATAAAAACCTTTCTATTTTATCAAACCCTAATTTATATTTTAAATACTAATTTCAATTTCTTTTAAGGAATACAAATTGATTGAGTAGACAAACAATGTACTGCTATAATTGAGTGAAACAAAATTCAATACCAATAATAAACTTTCTTATGAACAATTGGTTTTTTTTTTTAAGAAAAAACTTTCTTAGGAACAAAGGAATTGAGATACATTGCTGTGTGCTAGTTGAGAGCCTTTTTTTACATATGGCCCTTCTTCTTGGTTGGTGTAATTATTGTTTTCTATTAATGGATTTTAAATTTTTTAAAAAAATAATAATTAAAAACTAAAAGAGCTAAAGCAACACATGCACCGGTTACGATTACAGCTAGTAGTTTTTTAATTCGGTGGAATTGGAGAATTTTGAGCTTAAAAAATTAAAGAATTATAAAATTTTAAATAAATCTGATTAGATAACAAAATAGTGGGGTGTGCTAACAAAAATATAATACAATAAAATTAAAAGAAAGGGTATTTTTGGCATTAAGTGGGGTTTATTTACGAACCAAAGATTTTTATAAATATTTTAGGGGTATACTTACGAAAGAGGTGTACATACAATTTTTGAGGGGCACCAATATTGCCACTCTTTCTACATCTTTTTTTCTTAATTGGGGTCCAAATTTGATATAATTTTATGAAGTTTAAAAAATAACAATAAATTTAGACTTTTTTTTGGACCTTTTATTTATCAAAGTCTAAGAATGTGAGCATTAAACACAAAAAATAAAAATAAAAAATGGATCTTTTTAGACCCTTTTTTTCGAGTCCATTTTTGCTCACTCCCTTACAACCCAAATGGATGATATGTGTCCATGGAGAGGTAAATTTGTCCAAACATGATTACCTCCCTAGACACATGTCATCCATTTTGGAGGGGGGTAATAGTTACCTTCCTTGAAGAGGGATGAGCAAAAATTTTCTTCTTTTTTCTGGCCCTAGGCGGACGCCCTTATTGACCCGTCTCAGGGCCAGCACTGATTCTAGGTAGTAGCAGATCTTAATGGGGCTGACCCGTACTAAAAATAAAAGACTAATTGGCATGGATACCCTCTGAACTATACTCGAATTTGCACCTTACCCCCTATACTTTTTTTTTCGGCATTAAACCCCCTGAACTATTATAAATGTGCAATGGCTAACGGAAACCAGATTCCATCTAGGGAAAATTGCAATAAGTTACCCTTATTTTATGCATAATTGCATTAAACCAGAAAAATATAATAAAAACACCCACATACCCTTCTGACCAGTTGACTTGGTTTGTAATCCAATACAAATTTGACAAGTGTCATCGAATTTTAAAAATTAAAATTAAAAATAATGGTTAAATAAAAATACAATTCTTATTTTTTTATAAAGAAAATAAATAATAAATAAATAATGGTGGGGGTTTATTTATTTAAAAAATAAATAAAAAATTATATATAACAATGAGAAAAAAATTTCTATCAAACTAAAAATTTAAAACAATTTAAACAATTAAATTAAATTAATATGTTATAGAGAATTTTATGATATTTATATAATACAAAAATAAAATATTTTAAATCTCCACCATCCATAGATTTATTTATTTTAAAAAAAATTATATAAAAAAAGGAATTTTTTTTTTTTTCATTTTCTTTCCTACTTTCTTTCATTTTCTCGGTTACCAAACACAAACCCAGTTCACGGATCTTCATTTTCCCGGTTACCAAACACCAGTTCAACCCAATCCATCTTCAAAAATCGAAACACAAAATCCTAGATGGATCTATTATTATTATTTTTTCATTTTCTTTCCTACTTTCATTCACTTTCTCAGTTAACAAACACAAACAAAGTTCACAGATCTTCATTTTCTCGGTTACCAAACACGCTCCTCCTCCTCCGCCCAGCAAGCCCCACCTCGATTTCCTCAACTCCTAGCCTCCAGCCAACTATGTCACCGGTCTGGGTCGTGGAGCCACTGACGACACCACTCGGTCTAATATTGGGCCGGCTCGCGCTGCTCTCGACCTCCCAGATCGATCAGCTACCACAATCGGCGGCGCCGCTCGCTGGAGAATTTCACGATCTGAACTGCGAGATCTAGTTGGATTTTGTTTGCTTCGATTTCTGGTTGTGCTTGAATGGTGGTGGTGTCTGAGAGGTTGCTTGCTATTTGTTTGGGAGAGAAGAGAAGGGGCGGTTAGATTGGTTTGGTGATGGTTGGAGGATGGAGATGGTGGATGGTATGGTTGCAAGATTGATTTATGTTTTTTTTAAATAAAAAAAAAAAATTTTGTGCTGTTGATGGTTGATGAAGATGATGATGTGGTGCGTGGTGGTAGAGAAGATGAAGTGGTAGAGAATGATGATTTTTTTTTTCTTTTTTTCTTTTTGTTTTGTTATTTTTATTTTTTTATTCATTAAATATAAATTATTATTTTTTGATAAATTATACTATTCAATTTTTTAAAAATATTTTATTTTTTTAATTATACTATTCAAAATTTGATGAATCTGGGATTGTAAAGATTGATGATGTTATATTTTTTTAAAAATTTCATTTAATTTGTATTATTATTATTATTTTGTAAATATTTTATTTTCTTTATAAAAAAAAATCAGAATTGTATTTTATTTAACCATTATTTTTATTTTTTATTTTTAAAATTTGATGACAAGTGTCAAATTTGTATTAGATTACAAACCAAGTCAACTGGTCATAAGGGTATGTTGGTATTTTAATTATATTTTTCCGGTTTAATGTAATTATGCATATAATAAGGGTAACATAGTGCAATTTTCCCTAGACGGAATCTGGGTTCCGTTAGGTTTCCGTTAGCCATTGCACATTTATGATAGTTTAGGGGGTTTAATGCCGAAAAAAAAAATATAGGGGGTAAGGTGCAAATTCAGGTATAATTCAGGGGGTAACTGTGCTAATTAGCCAAAATAAAATAAAATCAAAATTTATTACACAAATACACAGACACACTCCCAACTTTAACACCTCTCGTCTGTCCTCTCTGACGTCCTAACTCCCAACACAGTCTCACAAACACAGATACACTCACTGACTCACGTCCCATTGTCCCAAGTCCCGACACAAACTTACTCTCTCTCTCTCTCTCTCTCTATATATATATATATATAACAATCAAGTGCTAACTTCCTTTCTCACTTTCCTCTTATACATACTAAATCAATTCTCTCCCTGGTATTAATAAGTGAAAATTGCCAAATATGACCACTCTAATTATAAGAAATTTCTTTTTGACCACATACCTAACTTTAATTGTTAATAACCATGTTTTTTAAAAAAATTCATTGGGTGTCCATAAATTACCAAGATGTCCTTAAAGTAATATTTCAATTTTATTTTTGTTTTACTCACTGTCACTGTCTTCTTCACTGGTTTGTGTTCATCCTTCTCCCTTATGTTCGTTCTTCATCATCGTCCTACAAATCGATGAGCAATGGCCGCACCATTGTTGGGCTGAAGAAAATTTCATGAAGATTTCACAAAGGTTTGATGTATGAAGATTTCACAAAGTGTCTTGAAGAAAGTATTATTCATCTCATAATCTAGTTTGCTCTAAATCGGTAAGTATCATTCATTTGTTCATTAACTAAGTTGAAAATAGTTAATTTAACATGGGTTTAGCTTTAATGCATGAGTTTATGTGTGTTATGGTGAAGAATCAATTTCAATAGAACTTTAAATTTTTCCAGAAGATTTCAAGTTTCACGGGTTCGAAAACCTGAAATCTAGTATAAAAACTTGGAATGTTGACAAAACTTGAGATCTGTTTTAAAGTATGATTTCAAGTTTTATACCACAGAAAACGTGAAATGTTTAGAATGAACAAAGTATTATTCATAATCTAGTTTGCTCTAAATCGGTAAGTATCATTCATTTGTTCATTAACTAAGTTGAAAATAGTTAATTTAACATGGGTTTAGCTTTAATGCTGAGTTTATGTGTGTTATGGTGAAGAATCGATTTCAATAGAACTTTAAATTTTCCTAGAAGATTTCAAGTTTCACGGGTTCGAAAACCTGAAATCTAGTATAAAAACTTGGAATGTTGACAAAACTTGAGATCTGTTTTCAAGTATGATTTCAAGTTTTATACCACAAAAAACGTGAAATGTTTAGAAAAACTGGAACTTACAATTTCTTTTGGAAATCTTTTTTTTTTTCCAGGTAAATGGATTACAGACTGGTAATCAACTATGGTGGGCAGTGGGATGATTTACGATATGTTGGTGGTGATACATTTGTTGAGGTGGTGCCGATTAATTTAAAATATTTAGAGTTAGAGAACTTGGTATACCAATTCACAAATTTTGATAGAACTTTGTATGATGTAATCATAACCAGTTTGGTTAAGACAGAGAGTGGTCAACGAAAGTACCGATTACGACGTGACACTGATGTGAGATTTCTTTTACTTGGTCAAACGGTTGTTTCAGAGGTATATGTTGATTTGGTGGAGAAAGCTGCAAGAGATGTTTGGGATCAGCCAGCAGTACCTCCACGGAGATCATCGATTCCCAATGGAGTCCCTGTTGCACCTTCTCCTCCTCCATTTGCAACCGAGTTGGTTCCTAATACCCAACAATTTAGACTTAGACCGGAGGTTCCCATATGGGATGGTGACAATGGCATATGAGATGGTGACAATGACATTCAAGATACATTTATTGCCAATGAACAAGAGAGAGTAGATGCCAATGATTCATATTCGTTGGATGGTGATGCGATTCATGAATCGCGAGAAGTTTTCACCCGCCATGAAGATGACAATGATCTAGACGGGCAAGATGATGCAGACACAAACACTCAGGGGCATAATCAGGGGCAAAATCAGGGGCAAAGTGGTGCATACAGACGGACATGTGATGCTATACCATCTCGTTGGATTGTTCCGTTTGCAGACCAATACTCCATTAGCTTGAACAGTACCGCATGTTCTACCTCAAGGGTGGACCCTTTTTACAAATGACAGATTTTCGATACTAAGCAGAAGTTGAAGAATGAGTTTAGTAAATATGCTTTAAATGAGAAGTTTAATCCAAGAATTAGACGGTCGACAAAGTCCCGATTTGAGGCTGGTTGTAATGACATCAACTGTGATTTCACACTTAGAGCCACATGTAGGGATGGTTGCACATATTGGGTTGTTAGGAAATTCGCACATGGCCACACATGCAATTTGGACACCTATGACTCACACTTCCGTAAAGTGAGTGCCATTGTCATTGGAGAGATGTATGCCCCAAAATTGAACACCAATGGCCGCACCATTAGACCAATTGATATAATTGCGGAAATGCGCGAGCAGCACGGTGTGCAACTTTTGTACACCACAGCATGGCGGGCAAAGGAGCATGCTAAGAATATTTTATACCGGAAACCTGAGGATTCTTACCAGTTGTTGCCTGCTTACTTTCATTTGTTAAAAGTAACAAATCCCGGCACCCTGACGGCAATTCACACAGATGAGAACAATAATTTCTTGTATGCTTTCTTTTCACTTGGTCAATGCATTAAGGGGTTTCAGACAGTTATACGTCCGGTCATTGCCATTGATGCCACTCATTTGAAGGGTGCATTTGAGGGGGTTATATATGTAGCATCGTGCAAAGATGGAGATGAGCATGCATACCCTATAGCTTTTGGTGTAGGCGACGGTGAGGCAGAAAGCTCTTGGATATGGTTCTTGGAACGACTACGAGAGGCAATTGGTGAAGTTGAGGGGATGTTATTGGTTTCCGATCGTCATGCCAGCATTGCTAAAGCAGTGAGTATTGTATACCCCAATGTTCCTCACTGTATTTGTTTCTTCCATCTTAAACAGAACTTGAGGACTAGATTAAAGGGACGAAAAGAAGTGCTTGATATTTACTATAGGGCAGCATACTGTTCCACCTCGAGACAGTTCGACTTAGAAATGGATGAAATCAAAAAATTTCATCCGGGAACATATGACTATTTGATGTCCATTGGCCCCGAGCGATGGTCAGGTTCCTATTGTCCTAGAAGAAGGTATCAGATGATGACCACGAACATTGCAGAGGTGTTGAATAATTGTATTCAGAAGGCTCGGAGGTTGCCTATTACTGCAGTGATGGAGTTCTTGAGAGATATGTTGCAGAGATGGTTTAATGACAGACGTGAGAAAGCGGGGAAGAACCCAACTTACTTGGGCAAGGCAGCAGTCGGTCATTGCAAGGAGAGGAACGAATGGTCATTGACGTACCATGTATATCCTATTGAGTTGACCAGATATTTAGTTAAGGATGGTAAATATGATGGGTTGGTCGATATCGAACAGCGTACGTGCACATGTCGTAACTGGGACTTAGATCAGTTGCTAGGTACATTGTTTAATTCTGTAATTGTTATCAGTTTGTCATTGGTTTTTTTATTGACATTCTTCATTTTGTTGATTTTTAGGTATACAAAGACAAATTTCAACTCCCTTTGTCATGAGTACTACAACACTTCATGGATGCAGACAGCTTATGCCTCAGCAATAAATCCAGTACCCCATCCAGCTTTTTGGGAAGTACCCGATGAGGTGGCCTCTATGATTGTCCTTCCACCGGATAGTAAGAGGCAAGCCGGTAGACCAATAGAAATAAGAACACCTTCCGCGGGAGAGTTTCGTCGACAAAATAAATGTGCTAATTGTGGTGAAGAAGGTCACAATAGGGTCAGATGCTCCA
This sequence comes from Acer campestre, assembly GCA_954870605.1. Classification (NCBI taxonomy): domain Eukaryota; kingdom Viridiplantae; phylum Streptophyta; class Magnoliopsida; order Sapindales; family Sapindaceae; genus Acer; species Acer campestre. The sequence continues at coordinate 39,642,827 of OX940804.1, read as the reverse complement.
ACCCAAGGCGAAGATCAAACAATGGACAGTTAAACACATCCGTAAGTCAAGAGTTGCCGACAGAGCCATACAACCGACACGTAGACAACGTGCTTGTACTGTATGTCACGTACTTGGCCATAATCGCAAGACATGCCCGTTAGTTGACCACTCCTAGCCTACGGCGGGTAATCCCGCTAATGGAGATACTACTCATTAGTCAATTTGTGATTGTTGACCATGACCTTTTTTGTTTTATTATGAACTTATCGTGTATGAACTTATCGTGTATGAACTCATTATTGTAAGTTTATGTTTTAGTATTGACTACTGTGGTTTTACGGGAAGATTTGAAGTTGTTAAACTTTTTGACATCTGAATTGTTGGTTTTCTGAGAAGATTTCTAGTTGTACCTGAGATTGAAAGCATGATTTCAAGTTTGTGCCACATATATAAAACATGATTTCAAGTTTTATGCTGGAGATTTAAAGCATCATTTCAAGTTTATGCCATATAATTAAAGCATGATTTCAAGTTTTATACTGGCAATTGACCAACCATCTCATCAGGCTTCTCTTCCTATTTCCACCGACTGATTCTTGCCATCTGTTAATCAAACTAATCAAATGTGATGTCTGATTTGTTTTTTAAACTCATTTAGGAAAACATTTCAAACAAAAAACAATTAAACAAAATAATCTATAACAAGTTGCCAAACAAAAATCAATTAAGCACTTGCAGGTCAAGTCTTCAAATAACAAGTTTTGTTTCAGGTCAAGCTATAGTATTTTGAAATCATAAAATAAATAATAAATAAATAAATAAAAACAAAACAAAACAAAACAAAATTGGGAGTTAGAGGCACTCTGGAGTATTGATAACTCTTATTTTTACACGTTGTGTAGCCCCTTACTTTTATCTTTTATGCTTGTTTCCCGGGTAAAACCAGGTATTTAACGGCTTAAATAAGTGTTTCAGGATTTCTTCCAGGTGAGGGGCGTTTTTGCAAAAATGTAGATATTTTGGGGCAAATGTGCAATTTCATAAAGTAGTTCTGCGCCCTTGTGTTTTGCGTTTAGGGGCCGCAGAACAGGGCACAGAAATCTTGGCAGAGGATCACATTTTCCTATTTCTGCGCCCTTGGCCGCAGAATAGGGCGCATAATAGGGAGCAGAATTCATGGTTGGGTTTGGCGGAAGTTTCCTGCAGAAGGGTCAACTTGCAGGGATCATATCTCTCTCCTCCAAACGAATTAGATGTCGTGCTATATATTGTTGGAAAGCTCCAGAAGTCTTCTTTCCAACGGTTCTTCAAGATCACGATTCCGATACTCGTGGAGAAAGTTATGCCTGTTTCCATAACAGTGCGCGCTGCTGGAAACCCGTCCGCGAGAGGCCCAATTTTCAGCCACTATTGCAAGAGCATTATCGTCCTTTCACCCAATTTCTGCCCTAAGCCCCCTCTCCACTATATATACCCCCCTTTTCTTCAGTTTTCAGAATCTCCAACCTCCCCTCTCTCTCTCTTCCGCCCCACTCTCTTCTTCTTCCATCTTCTTCATCTTCTTCCATCTTCTCCACCAAATAAGGAGAGATCCAAGCTCCCATGGAGGTTCTTCCTCCATGGGAGCTCACCATACACCTCCACAACCCTCTTTCTCACTTCCTCCATCCATCTTAGAACCGAAATTTCAAGGGATTAGGAGCAATTTCGAGCTAGGAAAGATATGGAGCATCTTTGGAGGCTTGTCTTCAAGGGTTTGCTTTTATTTACTCTTTTCTTTGTAATTTTCGTTTCTTTGATGTGTAACCCCAATTTGGGGAATATTGTGAACCTTCACATGTGCTATATATATGTATTTTGTTCATAAATTCATTTGGGTTTTGTTTTGCTCTTTGATTTATGTATGTTTAATCTCTTATTGTGAAATTCATGTTTGTGGAGGTTAGAAATTGATATGTATGCATGATTGGGTTTAGGAGTAGAATAATTTAATGTAGGAGTAGAGTAATTTAGCTTCCCATGATTGTTTGTATGTTAATGGATGACCAAAATACCATTTATTGAATGATTTGAGTGTTAGGGATTTTATCCCCAAAGAGTAGAAAAAGCTAGTTTATGCATTTAGTTGCTAAATTGGTTTTGGTTCACATCCTTGTGCTTAATGGGTCTTTTAAAGACACAATTATCCATCCTTGACCGGATTGGGTAGTAAATTGATTTAGGGAAAATTCCCAAGTCAAGAGGAGAGCCCTTAATTCATTTGAATGTCCTTAATGTTTAACATTTTGCATTGATGCACATTAGTGTTAGGTGGACTTGTTTCCCATTTTTTTGCCATCCTAGGGAGATTGATAAAACCGAATCCGTATCTAGAGTAAAGACAAACTGAATTCCTCTTTTGCTTGTGTAGTTATAGGGGTATTTCATTGCTTAATGCTTTCACTCGGTTGGCCACCTTGTGGATGATATTTAGGCTATGTGTTATATATTGCGTGGTTCACATTAACATGTCCAGCGTGGTATCCTCTACATTTGACCAGTAAGTTGAGAGATCACTAGGCTGGCGTGTAGTGCTCGTGTGTGTGTCCCACAGTCCTTAATGAATTCAAGCATTTATGCATGGATGTTATCTCTAAAACATCGAGAGAGATTAGAGATTAATTAAGGGGACACGAGCATATAACATACGTGTTGTATGGGTATCTCGTATTCTTAATGCTTTCACTTGGTTGCCATCCCGTATTTGGTTAGCCATTGTGAATGAATTATTGGCTGTAGTATGGCCCACGCGGTTGCGCATTACATGCCCAACGAAATAACCACTGTATATGACCAGACAGTTGAGAGATCACTAGGCTGGCATACATTGCTCATGTGTGTGTCCCAAAGTACTTAATAAATCCATGCATTGTGTGGATGTGATTTCTAAGACTCGAGAGAGATTAGAAATCAATTAAGGGGACACGAGCCTATGATATACTTGCACATTGAGGGACTAAGTGAGTCTAGAGCTTAATTAGAAGGATTGCCACGGTTGAATCATTTCTCTAGTGTAACCACATTTCATGCCATCTCTCCATTCCATCCTATCCATGTATATATTATGGTAGTTAGTTTATTTATTTATATTATTACCTACTTTTCCGCACCCGCAACACACAAGGTCTCTCGGAGTGTTGTAATAATAGCTAGAACCGGTGACGGTCGGCGAATCCCACCTCCCTGCGGAACGATACCCTCACTTGCCGCTGTGCTAGTCTCTGTGACTCGCACGCTAGCGAGGTCGAACTTAAATGTTCAATCTTTTGACCGACACCGCAACGACGTGTCGTCAAGTATCTATCTGGAGATTTACAGCGTGATTTCAAGTTTGTGGCAGATATTTATATCGTGATTTCAAGTTTGTGCCAGATATTTAAAACGTGATTTCAAGTTTTATGCTTAAGAACTGAAATCAACAAAACCTGCCTACATAACAAACAAACCAGGAAATTTACCAATTCACAAACTAGAGCCATTTAAACATAAACATAAACAAAACCTGCCCAAAATATTATATATCATATACATCTAGAATAATGTTTACCATTCACAAACATAGGGAATTCTCTGGGAATAACGTTTAACATCCAAAATAGGTAATTTGCAGCAACACAGGGAATTCTCCGGGAATAAAGTTTTACATCCACAATATATATATAACAACATCCAAAAGTAGTCAAATAAGTTTAACTTTTGCGGGAATTCTTTCTCACATAAACCATGTTCTTCACCACTGTAGGGACAGTGTAAGGGGTTTGAACCACTGAAGTTAGCTTCTTAATTCTCTTACTACGCCTTACCACGTCCTTCTCCTCATCATTTTGGTTGTCACCGCCTTGCTACGCCTCAACCTGCTCGTCCTGAACCTGCTCGTCCTGAACCTGCTCCTTCTCCTCTTGCTCATGTTGAACCACTGATGCTTGCTTCTTAATTCTTTGACTACGTCTTACTATGATCTGCTGCTCCTCATCATTCTGGTTTTCAGCGCCTTGCTGCACATCAATCTGGTCATCCTCAACCTCCTGCTCATCCTCAACCTCGACCTCGCCCTCATGTACATTAACCTGCTGCTCATCATCAACCTGCTGCTCGACCTCAACCTGCTGCTCATCGTCAACATGCTGCTCATCCTCAACCTGTTGCTGATCATCAACATGCTGCTCACCTCTCTCTTCCATGTCATATCTATGCATTGAAGATTCCTATACAAAATATAATTTTAAAATCTATATTACAACAAACATTATCAAAATCCATGAAGAATAAAATATGTTCGAAAGGTTTTTACCGCATAACTACGTGTATACCTGGCGGATGCTGTGGGTGTATACCCGGGGGACCATGTAGGTTGAGGTGCAACTGGTACATGTGGGACTGGTGCAACTGGTACAGGTGGGACTGGTACATGTACTCGATCAGCAAGAAGTTTGTCAATCTTCAAGTCAATCTGTTGAAAGCGAGACTCAATATAAGACCTCAAATCATTATCATGGCCCCCCGTCGAACGAGTCTCACGGTGACCTGCCTCATTCTCTGGGTCATACCCCCCATGCTTGTGCAGCTTGGGTCCGACAACCGCAAGCGGATTGAATCGCCTATAGTACTCTTGAAGCCTCTCCTCAGCCGTAGGAGTCAAAGTTGTATAAGCCTCCAACTCTATGAATGTTTATAAATGTTAGAATAGAGAGTTGTTGAAATTTATGAATAAATATAAATGTTAATCAATTGACATGCTGCTGCCAATTAAAAACTAACTTCAAATATTGCTTAATTATACTCTAATTAAGTAGTGTGACTATATGCAACTCTAATATATATATATATATATATTTGTGTGTGTGCTTACCTCGTCACTGAATTTTTCTCCCAAACGTGGTGGCTTCTTCCGACAGTACCATCTCGTCAATCGCGGAAATCCATGCCCCTTTCTCCCCCTTCTCCGCTTTCCAACCAAACCACTCAAACCCGGGATGGCCTCCATCGCCCAATACTGAAACAATAGCAAATGAAACAAATTAAGATTGTTACACATGTAAAACTCAGAAAATAAAATAAAGAAATCAATGTACAAGATAGCTAACCATCAATGCCCACGGAAATCCATACACATTGTAACCCAAATCCTAGTTTGTACTATAATTTCTATTTTGTTTCCTCCCGTTTGTCCTATCATTGAGGGCTTTACCAAGCCAATATATGGTAACACTGTAAATGTAAGTTCCCCAAGGGAACGCCTCAAAAGCTGTGATATCCTCAACCAATCCCCAAATCCAATCAGGCACCTTCCACCGCAACTCCCGACCAAGCATAATATGGGACAGAAAATACACATATCCCAACTTAATAACGTCCTCAGCCTCGTCAAACCCATCTCCGCGTAATCTACCTAAAACATCTTTTAGGGGAGTGGGGGATCCTCCAAAGTATCGGTGATGTACGCTGCCTTCTGTAGCTTTACGTACGGAGTTAACACTCTCTGGCATCGGTCCAAACTTTAATCCTGTGACAATAAGAAACTCCTCCTTCCCAAACCTCACTGCACGTTGACCGACCCGAAACCACATCTCATTAGGGCGCGCACCAGGATAATTCAACTCTCTACATTGCAATAGGTGGCAAAGTTTACCACTAAAAAGCTCCTTGCCCATTGCCAAAAACTGTTTGAAAACACCCTGCTCCCACCGTCGTAGCATGCCAACCCTATCCATAACATCTCTAATAATTGTCAAATTAGACAATTTACAGTAAACGTTCACTCGAGCATCAAACCAATTAGCCTCTGGATGCTTGTAAACCAAATTTTGTCCGTCGTTGGCCATCTGCAATATATTTCAAAAAGCAAGATTTAAAGCAGGATTTCAAGTTTATGCTACAGATGTCAAGCAAGATTTCAAGTTTATGATACAGAATTAAAGCAAGATTTCAAGTTTATGATACAGAATTAAAGCAAGATTTCAAGTTTTATCACTAAAACTTAAAGTATATATAGATTGTGAGTGAATCATGTGGATCCTAAACTCATTTAACTTCCCCTGCTTCAAGAACATATATTAACAATGTGTAACATCAGTTGCTATATATATTGTAGATTATGGAGATTATATATACATATATAATAATAAGGTCACAATTATATGAATCGTGAAAAGGCTGTCAATGGGGTAGGAGATGAGCAAGGAGCCAAGGACAAGATAATAAAAACAGAAGATGCCCACCACACCACCCCATGCACTCACAATCCCACATCGACAGAAAAAAAAAATGTGTTTCGATGTAATTAGATCTAACTAGGCCTAGCTAGTTACACATCTGCATAAATCATCTATTTATGGGACCAAACCAAAGCCATTGCAGTAATGACTCCGATAAGGACTTTGATGATGATGTTAATTAACTTATAACAACCTATGATCAATTGCCATTGCCACATCTCTTGCTTTTAATCTAATTAGTAATTATAATAATGAATGGTGAGAACTAAGAAGAGAAGAAGTGGAAGACAACACACACACACACACATATATATATATATATACAATTCATGAAAAGTCTGACAACTTTTTTATTATATGGTAGTGAAGTAGTTTTCACAAACTAGGAATTGATGCAACAAGCTTTAAATGTAAAACAATAATGTCAAGTTAAACTAAATGTTTTTATCTTCAAGTAGCTAATTAATGGGAATTTCTGATTGATCACGGCAACTAAATGTGGTGTTCAGAAGAGGCAATTAACAGAGAGTAGATCGGATTGGTGAAAAAAAAAAAAAAAAGCAGAGAAGTAGTGTTGGGAGAGGAAAGGGACCCTTGATATGATGCACAATAGATGGCAGTTTGACAAAAACAAACACATAAAAGATGAGTCTCTGATAGATGAATGATGATGCACATTTTTTGCTACTCTTTTATTGCTTACCATGCATGCCTTTTTTCCCAGTACTGTTTTTTGGCCTTTTCTTTTCTTGTACTCTGTTAGGTGACAACCCATTTATCACATATGCTTTTATTTTTCTGAATTATTATGATAGATCATATATAATGCAATGCTTATTTAATTTTTACTTACAAGTAGATGATGATGTGTCAAACAAAATTTAAATTCTGACAATCATCAACCTAGTTAACTTTTTTACACACCGGTAAAAACCAACAAGTCTAAATTTGTCAGAATGAATCCGTGGCCAATATTTAGGGACTAAATTATGGTCAAAGTGTAAGGAAAACCACCCACTGTCTATCTCGAAATGTGTAAAAAAAATATTAATGATGTAGGAGAGGAGAGGTGGTCATGATATTAATGATTTAGGATCCACATGATTCACTCACAATCTATATATATATATATATATATATGTTAACAATAATAGATTGTAATATCATTTAATCCATCAACATAAACTGGACCTCTCAATTCATACAAGACAGAATAAAGGAAAAAAAAAAAAAAACTACACAATTCTAAAAGTTTGATTGGGTGGGGTCAGAATTGTTCAGAGGGGAATAATCAGCATAAATAGAAAATTTAAGATGCTAGAACAATTCAAGTTCACTATGCAAGCCACTCAATTTACATTCACGTTTCCAAAATTTCACTCAACCACATAACATACAGCTCACAGGGCAATAGGGAAAAGGTAAGAGATAACTTCCCTGATGGTGACCGACAGAGAGAGATTAATAAGGAATTGAATAACAATTAGAAGACTTTCAAAATGCATAAAAATCACATAAGTAAAAGTTGAACATACTGAAAAAATACATCTCAGTAAAAATTAAATGCCTTGGTTAATATTTGAATCTTGACATAAAATACATTAATCTGAACACCAAAATTACCTTAATGAAGGTGCAGTAAATGCAGATGCAGCACTTTCCAGGATGCTAACACCAATTAATCTAACAAAGGCTGTCTTATCCTGCTCCAACACATACTTCACGGTAGTACCTGTTTCAAAGTTTTCAAAAAAAAATTGAATATACTAATCGACATGAAGAACCCTTTGCATGTTAAGACAAATACAACCTTGAAAGAATAATAAATAAAAAACACAAACATTTGATTGAATAGTTTATTTCTAAACCTGTAATACGTTCCTTCCTCTTTACTTCTCCCACTTCTCAAATTAAATCAGAGATTTAAACCACTTTCAAATCAAACATTTCAAGTTTTAAATGAATTTAAGGCAAAATTTCAAGTATTAAGCAAACATTGAAAGTTTAGGGTTAAATCATTCAACATATTGGTTAGGTTTTCAAGTTTCTATTGAAATGAAACTCCAAAATCTAGTCTCAATTTGTACAAAATAGAAGCCCTAACTGTTGATATTGTTCTTAAAGTTCAAATCGAAACTCTATCAACCAATTTCAGCAAAGGAAGAGAAAATCATACCCACAAATCGACAAATAATCTTCTCCTGCGACTGGTGGGGTTTTCTCCGGGGTGTGACGGCAACTGGTGGGATCGTTTCTTGCTGAAAACGACTGTGGTGGGGTCTCTCTTCTCTCTCGCTGAAAACGACTTGTGGGGTTTGTCTGGTGGGGTCTCTCTTCTCTCTCACTGAAAGTGACTCTCTTTTCTGGTGGGGGACCGGTGGGGTTTTCTGGTGGTGGGTCTCTCTTCTCTCTCACTGAAAGTGACTCTCTTTTCTGGTAGGGGACCGGTGGGGTTTTCTGGTGGTGGGTCTCTCTTCTCACGATGAAAGCAACTCTCCTGATCTGTTCTCTGAAAACGATTTGTTGTTGTATTTGGTTTTAAGGGTTTATATATATTGTGGGTATTGAGGTCATTTCTCAAAAAAGTGGTCATTAACAATTATATTTTCAAAAGTGGTTATTAAAAAAAGTATGATGTTTTGGATGGTTAAAAGTGGTTTTCTCTCTATTAATAATCATCTTCAATCTAACAACTCAATTATCGTATCATTGATTTTCAAAAAAATAAAAAAATTATCGTATCATTGAGTTGAATTTTGATTAATTATTTGGGTCATATAGTATTACTTTTAATCTATTATTTTTGTTTCATCAAGTTTGGATGCGTTATAGGATTAGTTATATAGTCAAAAAATCCTGAGTACACCTTTCCATGATTAGTTATTAGTTATTGAATTTCATACTTACCTTTTTAACAATACAGATCTTTCATAATTCATAAAATTAACCCTATAACAGGGCCGTCACAAATTCAGAATCTCCCTTCTAGGAAGAAAAAAAGACAAAAACTACATCAACAATAAAAAAAAAAAAAAACAAAACATCATGAGTTTGAAATGACAAACTGAATTGAGGGTCACAACATACGAGAACATTTTTGTTGATGAGAACACAACTCAAGCTTTCAAAAAAAAAAGAAAAAAAGAAAGAAAAAAAAGCAGCTTAAAATGTCAATATCCCAAAGAGAATCCTATTTGGGACCAATCTCTGCTGCATTTTTGTGTAAAAGAAATTCAATTATTGGATCTGCCATGCACGTGGTTTAATACGATTTATATGCATCGGTATTATTCAAATCTAACACCCAATTTTTATTTTTTTATTTTTTATTATTTTTTATTTTTTATTTTTTTACCTGAAAAACAAAACACAAACAGAACAGCAAACAACTAAACTGGTAAATCTGCCAAGATCTCCTTCTCCACAGACGGAGGGTAGGTCTGAAGATAAAACCTGTCTTTCGAAGGAAACGAAAGTTTTACCAAACTATGCACGACACAATTCGCGGATCTAGGAACAAAGGAAACAACAATATCATGGCTCCTAATAAAACTAACAATATCCGAAATAACAATGTTAATATCAGCAAAAGCAACAATTTCGGAATTAACAATATCAACAACATCCATTGCATCCGACTCAATCACAGTAGGAATGTGACCCGAATCCACAGCAAAAGTGATCCTGGGAAGAAGAGCCGCACCCAATTTTTCATTCTTCACATTATGTGTGATTTACATATTTTATGTTAAATTAAAATTTTATTTGATTGGTCATTATTTGCTGTTGCACATTTGATTGCCACCGGCGGTGAACTTGTATGAAGACATCAAATTGATAAAATTATATGCAATGAAAATTAAAATGACAGATTATGAGAGTGGCACTAGATTGAATCTTTATTGTCCACCTGCTAGACCCAGGCTACCGGAAGTCATCAAATCAAATGACATCACTATGAGAATATTGACCGTAATAACAAATATTTATCATTATAAGTTTAAAAATTGTCACAAATTCAATATTGTGACAAAAAAAAATGTCATTAATAATTTGTCACTCTTGCCCTGTCACTAAAAGTATTTGTGATAATATTTTGGGTCACAAATCACAACTTTTAGTGACACATTATCACTTGACCTTAATTAGTGACAAAATAAAAATTATGTCACTAGATTAGTATTTAGTGACAATTAACCATTTAGAGATTTTGTCACTACAAAGCAGACTTGGTGACAGTTAATAATATGAATATTAAGTCACTATATAGATACTTAGTGACAATTTAATCGATTGTTAAAATTTAATATAAATTTAAATTGTATATAAATATATATATATATAACCAAATAAAACATATCACTCAAAAAATGACATTGAGTTCTATAAATAATCATTCCATTAAAAAAATATCTAAAAACTAACATAATATCGAATTGATACAAAAGTAATCCAACATCTTTGAGAGTCTACTACTAAATATCACATGTAAACAAGGCTAGTCTAAATTAACATAAGTTTTAGGTCACATGTTATAACTTCCAATTGCATAACCTAAAGAGTGTTTTTAAGGAAAAGAAAAAAAATGGAAAAAAAAAAAAAAAACACAGCCGCATGATTATGGTATTTTTTTTTTGTGTGACTATTTTTAAAAAAGAAAATATTAATTGATTGTTTTTTTAATGTAAATATGAATCGATTATGATGTCTTTTCAAAATAAAATCTTTCTTTTTAAAAAGATAATTTTGCGACTAATTATATTATTTGTCACAAATCATCAAGTTTTGTAATTAATTATGACAATTATTTTAAAAAAATTTCAATTGAACAAAACATAATGACAAATAGTAAAATTTATCACAAATTAATGTCAACAGTAATACAATCAAAATTTACCATAACTGAAATGTGTCAACCAAAATGTGTGACAATAGGTCAGTTTTTTTTTTTAAAAGAGCTAGAAACAGGAACATTAAACAGAAAGCAACATACAAGAATGTTCATGGGCCCTACAGCAAGGCAAGTTGTTTACTATTCAATGTTCATTGACATCAACGATAAAATTGATAAATGCCTCTGCCTCCTGGCCTTCCTCAGTCCTCACATGACCAAATGGTCCCAATACGGTGGCCGGGTAATCTTGTGATGATCAATTGATCACGTTTTTTTATAGGCATGATTATGTCCCCACACCTTATATAGTCACGATCTCATCGGTCTATGCACGCTGCATCCCACTCAGAGTACTTAAAATCGATAGATATACCGAAATATCCACCGATATATCCATATTTTGGAGGGACCGATATCGAAACAGGCAAATATCCAATATCCTGCAGAATATCCGGCCGATTTCGAAATATCCATTAAAATCTCCCGATATTCCGGAAATATCCCGAAATTCCCGAAATTTCATGAATTTTACCCCGAAAGTCCAGGGATATTTTGTATATTATTAAAATAATTTTTTTAATCCTAAACAATTAAATTATTGTTAAAATAATTTAGCTTGAAAATTATTTTAGAAGAAGCATTAACAAATTTATAAAAATTTTCAACATAATAGTCAATTGTAAAATTATTGAGGACTTGAAGTAAAATTGAATAAAGAACCAAAGAGTGGACATGTAAAATATGTAAAATTTTGTGAAAGCAATATGAAAAAAAAAAAAAAAAATTGTTTGTGACTCAAATGTGTAAAACTAATTCCAAATAGTATTAAATATGTACCAATCAATTTATAAATATATAGAATTGATTTTTTTGTAACTTTGTGCCGACATTCCAAATAAAAGAATCTCAAAATTATTTGTGTAAAACGTGTAAAAATAATCAAATTGTTTCTTTTGAGTTTTGAGTAGAGAATCTAAAGAAACTCAAATATTTTTATCAAAAAATAAAATAAAAAATAAATAAGAACATAATTATTTTGTATGGCCCGTATGGTAGAGAATCATAATGACAGAATTTTGAAAAATAGTATATTGGGGATAATTCGGATCTTCTGATACATAATGTCTATGCGCAATTAGACACTGAAGCTGCAGGAATTGCTAATTTTGGAAATGAGGTAAAAAGTTACAATTTACAACCAATTTTATAATTTCAGTATTATTAATTCTTTGCATGTGAGTATTGTGTCATATACTCATATTAATATATATTATATACATATTGATCTCATGAATGTAGCTCACATACTTTAAAGATGGAAGGAAAAGTTTTGGTGAACGAGCAGCCATTGCAGCTAGAAGCAAAATGCAACTAGGTATATAACTTTTATTACAACAATTTACATATTAATAATAAATAATAATATCATTGAAATAATATTCATACTTATAATACTTAATAATTTTTATTATAGCTGATTGGTGGGTAATGTATGGAAATTGTGCTCCATCATTGAGTGCAATAGCAGTTCGCATACTATCACAAACATCATCATCTTCTGCATGTGAAATAAATTGGTCCACATTTGCTTTAATCCACACAAAACAAAGGAACCGTCTTGCCTATTTTAAGTTTGAACAACTTGTTTATTGTTATTATAATATGAAATTGAAACTTAGGGATATGGCAGCTGAAAAAGATAAAGTAAATGAAACTGATTTTATGGATCTACTTCAAGTAGCTGCTGAAGCAGAAGACGATAATGAGAATCCTATTTTTAACTGGCTTAGACCTACCTCCTTGGATGATGACGAGGGAAATCCTGATTCACATATTGTTTCGCATGCTCGAGAAATGGGAATAAATGTTGAACAAGTGATTCGAGAAGAAGTTGTTGTAGATCGTAGAGTTATTGTTACCAGCTCTTCCGATGACCAACATACCTCTGATGTAAATAGTAGAGGAAAAGATGATGGAGATGATGGGGATGGTGGGGATGAGGCAAGAGGTTAGGATTTTGGTGCATGAGGTTGGAATGCTGGTGCAACAAGTTGGGATGTTCGTGCTGGAGGTTGGGATGTTCGTGCAACAGGTTGGAATGCTAGTGCGGCGGGTTGGGATGCTCATGCAGGTAATTTTGATCAAATTCATGGTAGATAGCATGGAGGAACAAGTCAAAATGATGAAGGTTCTTTGAATATGACTCTCTCCTCAATGAGTATAGACACAGAACATAGTTCTTTGGGTGATTCGCAGACAATGTCAGGTTCTCATATACCATATTATAGTAGTTATGGTGGCTGCAATATATTTGATTATCCTTATCCACAAATGTCATATACAATACCTATGTATGCAGATCAACAATATCCACCAAGTTGGGTAAATCCAAACTACCCAATTCATGGATCAGTTGGAAGAGATCAAGCAGCATATGTGTGGCATATTAATAACTACATTGAAAACTATGCAAGCACGTTTTCTTGGGAAATTTATTGTTCGAATCAAGATAGAAATGTATCTTATGTATTTGAACCAACAAGGAATTCATTTTGGTTTTAAATTTCAGACACGCAATGTATTATTATGTATGAATTATGATTTATGATAGAATTTTGGAAGTGTGGAACTATTACTATATATATTTTTTAATGATAATTTTGTTTATTAAATATTTAATCTCTTTATATTGTATATAATATTATAAAAGTGAAACAAAATATTATTCTATTAAATACTCAATTTTAAAAATTATATACAGACTCTATTTATGTTATAATTTATATTAAACTCATAACTATGCTAATTTATTATTGAAATATGATTCATTTGATGCATAATTACTTGTTTAAGCTTGTCCTAAAATTTCACAAAAAAAAAAAAAAAACTAACTTTAGATGTAAATATTCATCATTTTTTTAATTTTTGACAGAATATCTACCGATATCGATAATATCCCCGATATATCCGTAAATTTAGAAGCCCGACATTGATGCCGATACCGATATTACGTTCCTTGATCCCACTGCACCCCAAATTTTAATTTAAATCATGTTAATTTGTTTTTTTTTTTGAATAGCAACTTTATTAAGAAGAGCCAAAGCGAGGCCAAACAAACCAAACAAAACAGAGAGAAACAAATCATGTTAATTTGTTTTATCTTACTACAAGTCGGATTAAGGCTTTATTATATATATAGTCTTTCTATTGTCAGTTCGTTTTGACAATAAATATATCAGGACGAAAATGAAAAATATGGACCACAGATTATTGAGAAGTTTTGACAAGTACATACACTTTAAGTTAAAGTATGTAAATCTAGTGACCCACATTATTCGTCATGATATATTTATTGTCAGGACGAACTGATAATAGAAAATATATATATATATATATAAAAGAAATTCTTAGGTTAGGAGTTTGAGTGTCAAGAAGATAATTTGCATAAACTCTTAATGCATTAATTTGATGTAAAGTACAAACTTGAATTTATTCAAATTTCTTACTTAAAGTCACTGTACTCGATCATGATAGAATAAAGTCCAATGAAATATGTTGAAATATGTTGATGAAGAGACATGTGAGTCCAATGAAATATGTTGAAGATGTTGATGAAGAGACAGGTGAGTCTAGGGTTGCACATTTTACCCCGGATCCCCATTTCCCCGCTTCCCCTTCCCCATCCCCATTTGGGGGAGATTTTTTAGGGGAAAATGGGGAAATGGGGAGGGATGGGGATGAAAATCATCCCCAAATTGAAAAGGGGATGGGGATGGGGAGACCTCCCCCCATCCCCATTTCCCCATTTCCCCCACTAATATAGTGAAATGGGGATGGGGGGAGGTACCCCCATCCCCATTTCCCCCAAAATATTATAAAAATAATTATATATATTTATATATTTATATATATTTTGTAATGTATTTTCTTTGACATTATTTTGTAATGTGTATATATATATGACATTATTTTGTAATGTATTTTCTCTTACATTTGTAATGGAATGTTTTTTTTTTTTTTTTTTAGTTTAATTTGTAATTTTCAGCTAAATGGGGAAATGGGGAAATAGGGAAACGAGGAAACGGGGAAAAACGGGGATAATGGGGAAATGGGAATGGTGATGGGGGGACCTCCCCCCAAAACTCGGGATGGGGAAGGGTTTGAGAAGTGGGGATGGGGATGGGAGGACCTATATCCATCCCCATTTCCCCAATGTGCATCCCTAGGTGAGTCTATTCAGTCAATTTCTGATGAATTTCTTGCTTGGAAAAAAATAGACCAGTTGCTTGTTGGATGGATTTTATCCACTTTAAGCCAGTCAATCTTAGGTCAAGTAACACACTGCATAACAGCTTGTGAGCTTTGGAATTCTATTATCACACTATTCTCGCAACATTCAATGGCAAGAACAATGCACTTAAGACATCAGTTACAAACTCTGAAAAAAGGAGCAATGAGTATTAATGAGTTTGTGATCAAAATGAAAGGTATAGCAGATTCTCTGACTGCTTCAGGATAGGTGATAACCGAGTATGATCTGGTGTCATATGTGCTAGGAGGTGTTGGTCAAGAATTTGATCTTGTTGTGGTAACCATCACTGCTAAGAAAGGAGAAATCACTATGCATGAGGCTCAATTTTTACTGATGAGTTTTGAATCCATGATGGAGCAATTTAATAGTACTGCTATGAGTCTACCAAGTTCTTCAGCTAATATGCAAACACAAAGGAATGATGCGTTCAATGGCCAAAGAGGAGGTTATACTCGAGGACGTGGTAGAGGCAGAGCTAGGTCCAGAGGTGGAGGTAGATTTCACAACAATTCCAGGCCAATCTATCAGGTCTGTGGAAAAATTGGACATACTGCAAATATTTGCTACCATAGGTTTGATCAATCCTATGGCACCAATACATTAAGACAAGATCAATCATATGGCACCAATACGTCCAGGCAGCTTCCACCACAAGGAAATGTAGCACAGCAAGTTGAGTATGCTCAAGACAATACCTATCAGATTCACAATAACGGCATGAACACAATGACTACCTCATCATCCTCTGTAGCTGAACCAAGCTGGTATATAGATAGTGGAGCCACTCATCACATTACATCTGATTTTGGAAATCTCTCAGTCACCAATGAATATAAAGGTAATGAACGATTGGTCGTTGGTAATGGCTAAACTCTCTCCATAACACATACTGGTCAGATGCATCTTTTCTCCAATACTAAGCCTACTATGCATATTTTTCTCAATAACATACTCTTCGTTCCAGAAATAACCAAGAATCTTTTGAGTATTTCTCAACTCACAAAAGATAATAATGTTATTGTTGAAATTGATTCTCGGTTTTGCTTTGTTAAGGACAAGGAAACAATGAGAGTGTTACTTCAAGGGGTTCTTAAAGATGGCCTATACAAGCTTAGTCTTCCAAACAATGAGTGGAGTCTGCTGTCAAGAGATGGTCATGTCAATTCTAAACCGTTTTCTGTGTTTCTAGTTATTTCAAATTCTGCAAATAAAGCTTGTAAAACATGTTGTGCCTATAAGGTCACAGATTGGAAAGCACCTGAGTGCAATACCTTTGTACTCACTTCAGGTCTGCTTAGCTCACCTAAACATATTCTTGTAAAGACTTGGCACAACAAACGTGGGCACCCTTACTCTCGTGTTTTATCCACTGTTTTAAGAACTTTGAATATGAATGTGTCTGTTTCTAAATTGAATGAGTTTTGTGATGCTTGTAAGCTGAGTAAAGCATGCCAACTTCCCTACTTGTCCTCCACTACTAGATTTACTGCACCTTTACAAATGATTTGTGCTGATGTTTGGGGGCCATCACCTTTCCCATCTACTCAAGGTCATAGATATTATGTTAGTTTTGTTGATGCCTACTCTAGATTTTATTGGATTTTTCCTCTTTCTCTTAAGTCTCAGGTTTATCACACGTTTGTTGCATTTCACAAACTTGTTGAGCGCCAATTTTCTACAAAGCTTCAATGCCTTCAAAGTGATAATGGTGGAGAGTTTATTGCCCTTACTCCGTATCTCATTGCACATGGAATCACTCACAGAAAATCATGTCCTCATACCTCTCAGCAGAATGGAATTGTTGAGAGAAAGCATAGAAATATTGTGGAAATGGGTCTATCCCTTTTGGCTTAAGCCAAGCTTCCTTTAAGTTTCTGGTGGGAGGCTTTTCATATAGCCACTCATCTCATCAACAGGTTGCCCTCTTCTGTTTAGGACAATAATAAGACACCTTTTACCTATTCGTTCAACAAGTTGCCTTCCTACATTGATCTCAAAACCTTTGGCTGCTCCTGTTTTCCTCTCCTTCGGCTTTACAATGCTCACAAATTTCAAATGCACTCTGCCAAATATGTATTCATTAGATATCGTGATTCCTTTAAAGGGTACAAATGCCTATATCCAAATGGTAGAGTCTACATATCTAGAAATGTCATTTTCAATGAACTAGAATTTCCCTATATTGACCTCTTTTCTCTTAATGCTACGCCTCCTCCAAGTTCACTTTCCAGGTCTAGTGTGTCTGGTGTGTCTATTGATGAAAGGTTTGCCTCACCCAATGTAAAAGTTCATGTCCCTTCTCAGCTAACACATTCATCCATTAACCCACAAAACAGCCACAATATGACAACCCGTGCCAAAAATGGCATTTCTAAGCCAAAGCTTTATCACATTGTGTCTGCTGCTACACCAGATTCTATTCCTAACAATACTTCACAGGCCTTGCTCATTCCAGCCATTCCAGCCTGGAAAGCTGCTATGGAATCTGAGTTTGCAGCCTTGCAACTCCATCAGCTGATATGAACGTTGTGGGTAGCAAATGGGTGTTTAGAATCAAATATAAAGCTGATGGTTCAGTTGACAAGTATAAAGCTAGGCTTGTGGCCAAGGGATTCACCCAAATCCCTGGTCTTGATTTTTCTGAAACATTTAGTCCCGTTGTGAAAAGTTCAACTATCAGAATTGTCTTGAGCCTTGCTATGCATAACAACTGGGATATTCAACAATCAGGAAATGGTTTTCATGTCTCAGCCGAATGGTTTTGTAGACACCATTCACCCTGCTCATGTATGCAAACTTCATAAGTCCCTCTATGGACTTAAGCAAGCCCCAAGGGCTTGGTATGCTAAACTTCGGGCTGTTCTACTTCGTTGGGGGTTTAGTAATTCTCAAGCTGATCCTTCATTGTTCTTCTATCGTTCTACTGGCGTCTTTCTTCTTTTATTAGTCTACGTGGATGATATTTTGCTCACTGGTAATAATAGTAAAGTCATTTCAGAGGTTGTCAAGGATTTGAACTCATCTTTTGCTCTAAAGTCCCTTGGTTCTCTACATTATTTCTTTGGCTTTGAAGCACACAGGAATTCTGGTGGTTTGGTGCTTACTCAATCCAAATATGCCATGGATCTTCTTACTCGAACCAGCATAGCTGACTGCAAACCGGCACCTACTCCTCTTGCTGCTGGTTGTAAACTTTCTTCTTCTGTTGGAGAGCCATTTTCTGATCCCACATTGTATCGGAGTACAATCGGAGCCTTGCAATATCTCACATTAACTAGACCAGACATAGCCTTTTCGGTAAATAAGTTGAGTCAATTCTTGGCTTCTCATTCTCAGGTTCACTGGGACTCTGTCAAGAAGGCGCTGAGATATATCAAAGGTACTCTAGGATTTGGTCTGGTGTTCAAGCCTTCCACCCATCTTAACATTGAATGTTTTGCGGATGCTGATTGGGCCGGTGATGTTGATGACAAAAGATCAACTGGTGGTTACTGCTTATATTTGGGAGGTAATTTGGTTAGTTGGTCCTCTAAGAAGCAGAGGGTTGTGGCTCGATCGAGCACGGAGGCTGAATATCGCTCTCTTGCCTCTGCTGCAACTGACATTTTGTGCCTTCAATCTCTATTTAAGGAGCTTCAGGTTCCCTTGCAAACTGCTCATGTTTTGTGGTGTGACAATATTAGTGCAAAATCTCTAGCTCACAATCCAGTGTTTCATGCTAGGAAAAAACACATAGAGATTGATCTTCATTTCTTGAGAGATTTAGCTTCCTCTAGCAAGATTGACATTCGTTACATTCCTACTGAAGTACAGACAGCTGATATATTTACAAAATCTCTTGCCATCACCAGATTTTAGCTTTTATCTTCCAAGCTTGTCACCGATGGGGATCGGTTCCGCTTGAGGGGGAGTGCAGATGCTGAAACAAATGACCAATTCTCCAGGACGAAATTCAAATTAGCTGATCTTACTCAGCTCAATTTGAGGGGGAGTGTAAACGCTGAGAATTAATCACATGTATCAGCATCAGCACATATATCAGCATCCAGCCGTTTGAGAGGTTGTTAAGTTCCCACCATTCTCAACAGAATTGCTGAGTCAGCTCTGCTGAGTCAGAAAGTCAGTTTCACACACCAATGATGAGAAGAAATGCAGTCAGCGTGTTTTTCTAATTCTATAAATACATATTGATTGTAACAGATTCAATCATCAAAAAAAAGAAAATAAAAATGAGAAAAGTGTGTAACAAACTTTTCTACTTACTCTGTTCTTCATAGTTGCTCTTTTACATTTCTTCACATGATAGAATAAATGTCGATCAGCGGTTTCTAGGGTGGTTCACCAGGTTCGTGAGCGTTATGTCGGGTCCACTCATATGACACCATGTCCATCAGTTTTGTGTATTGAGTATATATATATACACACACACGTATATCTCATTATATATATATGTATGATGTAAATGAAATTTAGATGTAGAAATTATCAGGTATGATCATAATCTCTGCATGAAGCAATTTACATTCGGGATCTCGCACATAAAACCTGCTATATTTATATAAATATATTTAATGTAACGTACATATATTTCAAGTCGACTGATTGAGTAGAATGTTAGAAAGACGTTTGACTAAGGGGCTGTTTTTTTATTTTATTTTATTTTATTTTTTATCTAAACTCTTATAAGACCTTAATTTATTAGACATATAGTTAAGTCTTACTATGATATGTTTGTTTTTTCATTTTAGATGACTTATTACAAATGTAAAAGTTTTAACTTTTTTCCATTTATAACCTTTCAATATCCTTTGATATTTGAAACAAAATAATTTTTATTTTTTAAATTTATAATACAAAAATGAATGGGAGGATGGTAGTCTGCCTCCTTCGGTCCCAAGAGGCAGTGCTGCTGTTGCCCCCTTGAGTTGGTTAGATTATGTTAGGGTTTCTTCAAAATTGAGAACTTTTGAAAAATTGATTTTTAGGGTTTTATTATATGTGGATAAAATTGTAAATGTATGAATTGTTATAGGACATCTGTGGAAATTTACTAAAAAAGCTCTATCGTAACATTTTGATTTTATTTTTTTAATAAGATAAAAATCAAAATGTTTTACTTTTTCTGAAATATATATATATATATATATAATATACAGTCTTTCTATTGTTAGTTTGTCCTCACAATAAATATATCAGGACGAAGAATGTGTACCACAAATTACGGAGAAGTTTTGACAAGTACATACACTTTGAGTCAAAGTATGTAAATCTAGTGGTCCATATTTTTTGTCCTAATATATTTATTGTCAGTTCTTAAAATAAGATATAAATTAGAAAAATAAACAAATTGATTTATCTTAATTTAAAATATAAGAGGCAATAAGTTTTATAGTGAAAAAACAAACAGCCCTTACCTAAATAAAATGGAATGCACAACAATACAGATGATGGCAATAAATTGCCTACACCACAAATGACAAGGATATACATTATAATTAAAAATAAATAACAAAAACTGTGTGGTAAATTATAATTAGAATATATATTTATATACATATGTATAAAGAAATTTTCCAATGGCCCTTAGGGGCATAGCTCTACTGGTAAATAGACGAGCTTGAAACTTTGATAAATGACTTCCAAATCAGTGGCTCGAATCTATAAAACATTTAAAAAATAAGGAAATAATAAGAAAAAATAGTTCTCAAATCCAAAAAATTTCAAAACTTTTACCAAATGTGTATTTTAATTTTCTTAAGATACATAAAAAAAATCTCATCAAAAAACATTCAATTGTATGCAATTTCATCAAAAGTGCTAGCTCATTGTATTAAAATAAGAGGTTACTTATATTTATATGAAATTTATATATATATATATATATACACTTTGACAAATCATGAACTTATAAGTTGTACAATTAATATATCATACACACGTACTTTGACAAATCATGAACTTATAAGTTGTGCAATTAATATATATTTGACAACACATATATTCTTTGATCCATCAAACAATCAAATCGTTAAAAGAAAAAAAATATATCAGAATTCTCAAATGATGTAAAAGTAATGCATGAAAAAGGAAAACTCGGTATTGTAGATTAACAGTTTGATGTTCGATTGTTTTTTACTATAATTTAGGCTTTCTGACAAAGAAAATCATTGAGATGATATTTGTTCTTTGGATTGTCAACTCTAATTCCTGATATTTGTGTTTATAGTATTTACTAAAAACTATCGAGAATCAAGTTGTGTGAACCTCACACGTAAATTAGAATTTAAGTTTCTTTTTTTTTTTTTTTTTTTGGAAGGGAACCTATAATTCCTTCCTCATTCCTCACACCTAAAGAATTAAGTTCTCTTTTTAATGGAACTTATTTATCTTTCATTTCAATATCTTGATTACTAATGGTGTGGTATCAAACCAGTTCTTTGGGCTGTTTGTCCCGGATTGTTTTCAACAATTTTGCCGGTGAATTCCTATCAACCATTGTTCTTTTACTAGGAGCGAAATTTGAATGCACGTTCACTGATCGAGAATTCTAATTCCTAATTTATGCTTACGGTATTTGCCAAAAAAAAAAAATTTATATACGGAGAATCAAGTTTATGGACTTCACATGTAAATTAGAAAAAACAAAAAAACCAATTTCTTCACTTTCCACCGTTAAATATAATTATAGATTAATTAGTCTTCTCAGTTTTCACCGTTGCAATTTTATTTTATTATATTAAATATTAATTAAACTATTTATTTTACATGTAGCTAGGTTAAAATAGTTGTTTTAGAATGGTTTTAAAACATCTCTTTTTAGCTTCTTTTTATGGTTTTGAATCTACTGTTAAGATATATATATATATATATGATGTGACTACATCAGTACTAATGTATGTGGACAACCGATTATTGAGATGTTTTGATAAGTGCATACACTTTGAGTCAAATTATGTAAATCTAATGGTACACATCCAACCCACTGATGAAGTTTTATCAGTGCGCACTGACTTAAACATTTATATATATATATATATGTATAGAAATTTTCAAATCAATACGCACTAATATAACTTTATGGAGATATTGAATGTGAGCCACTAGTCAAAGCTTCTCCATAATGAGTAACTCACATTCAATATCCTCATAAAGTTATATTAGTGTGCACTAACCAGATCGGGACTATATATATTTTTATATATCATATGAAGAAAGAGTGGCTCAGTGAGTAATTCTACCTTCCAGTAAATCCTTCTTCATTTTAATTGTGCGGTAGTAAACGTGTGGGGTCGACTTAGTATTCAACATCAAAGATCGTACTAAATTCTCCGTTAGTAAACGCGTGGGGTCGACCTAGTAGTATTCGACATCAAAGATCATTCTAAGATCAATGATAAAATAATTCACAGAATTGGGTGATTGATTTGAGCAAACTGCCAAGATTCAACTAACTAATAATTAGTAATATCTTTTCCTAGCCACTTGCCGGGCCAAATACAAAATGAATATCATTATCATTTTTTTTTAAGGAATGTTGTTTACCTTTCACATATGTCTTTTTTACTCATTACTGGACACGTATATACTTTTTCATTTAATAAAAAGTTCTCACTTTTAACTGTAAAACTTGTTTACGTCTTTACCCCTTATTAATTAAATGACAGAAGCAGTCATCAAGAATAAATACGTAAACAAGCTTTGTAGCAAAAAGTGAGAGCTTTTTATTAAATGAAAAAATGTATACGTATCAAACGATGAATGAGAAAGGCAAATGAGAAAAGTAGATATCATTTTTTTTTTTTTTACCATACTACTATTATTAATTATTACATCCAAATATTCACTAAAATACTTGCATTGTATGGAGTCGATTAATGTCATAAATACCCACAATGTTCAATGGACTTTTTTCTCCCAAAATCACATTAATTAATGGGTATTAGAAATTGGGAAATGCTATCTACCTTTCTCATTTGTCTTTCACACTCATTACTTGACATATATACACTTTTTTATTTAATAAAAAACTCTCATTTTTAGGGGAAAAACTTGTTTATGTCTTCACCCCTTATTAATGAAATGATAGAAGCAGTCATCAAGGGTAAAAACGTAAACAAGCTTTTCTCCAAAAAATTAGAGCTTTTTATTAAATGAAAAAAGTGTATACGCGTCAAACAATGAGTGAGAAAGACAAGTGAGAAAAGTAGATAGCATTTCCTTTATAAACGTACTATAATAGGAAACTCGATAAATGCATAATCACTGAATTGATTATCTTGTCTCTACATGTGTATTTATTAGGTTTCCTATTATAGAAAAGGGAAATGCTATCTACCTTTCTCATTTACCTTATTCATTTGTCTTTCTCACTCATTGCTTGACACATGTATATTTTTTAATTTAAAATAAAGCTCTCACTTTTTACTGCAAAGCTTGTTTACGTCTTTACTCCTAATAACGGCTTCTATCATTTATTTAATAAGGGGTGAATACGTAAACAAACTTTATGATAAAAAATGAGAGTTTTTTATTAAATGAAAAAATATATACGTATTAAGTAGTGAGCGGAAAAAGTAGACAGCATTCCTCAATAAAAAAAATTTAGTTGTTAA
Organism: Acer campestre; assembly: GCA_954870605.1. Lineage (NCBI taxonomy): Eukaryota > Viridiplantae > Streptophyta > Magnoliopsida > Sapindales > Sapindaceae > Acer > Acer campestre. Next base: position 39,618,773 of record OX940804.1, on the reverse strand, counting down.
CTTGTGTCTTTTAAGACACATGTTAACATCATCAGCCTTAATTAGTTTAAGATTGTAAATAATTAATGATATAAATTAAAGCACCGTAATTGTCGAAATCTAGTTGATTATGCTGCTGTCTGATTTGACTACAATGATGTTGATGTTTCCTTCGCAATTCGCATGTGAAAACTGAAAACCTTTAAAAAAAAATTCATTTTTTACTCGTCTCATTTAAAATTGGAAAAAATAATTTATGAAAACCATCTCATCACAATTTATGGGTTTTATGAGTAAATATGAGACAATATTTACAATATCAAGGTTCAATGAAGCTCTGTTTTGAAGATCCAAGACAAGAAAAGTACAATTTTAATTGGTATTGGAATTTTTTTTTTTTCCTTTCTAAGAAAATAAAAATGAAATCATAGATTGAACATTTATGTGGTTGTCATGAAAAATTTAAATGGGAGGACCCCACACACACACAAAAGTTAACAAAAAGAGTTGATGGAAAATTTAATGTACTTACGAAAGTTTCAAGATTCTCAAGCAGCTTGTTGTAACTTGTGGTGTAGACTGTAGAGATTTAGCTAACCAACTTTCAAGTGTCAAACAGTCTTTTATTATTTCATATCAAAAAAGTTAGTTTGAGATACTAATAATTGTTCTCTCTCTTTTTTTTCCCTTCTTTTTGAGTTAAATAATCTGATGGGTAACGAACTTTCAATATAGTATTCAAAGTGTAGAAGAAAAAGTTAGTTTGGCAAAGAAGAAAACAAAAAAGAAGGTAGATGATCTCATATTCTCATGGTTCATGTTTTTTTTATTTTTATTTTACTTTCTTTCTAGTCGTACATGACTAGGGGATATTTCACTAAAATCCTTATTTTTTCATGAAATATCACCTTTTTAAATGTTTTTATCGTATTAGTAACTTAAGTCCATTCTTTTTTTAAAATACATCACTTTAGTCCTTTCGTTAATCAACTATTAATTTTAACTAACAGAATTAAGGGTATTTTTGACTTAAAATATAACAATTTTAAAAATATGCCATGTGTCAATTTTTTTTTTTTTATAATAAAAAGTGTTAAATAAATTTTAAAAAATATATTAATAACATGGGAGATCGCACCAAGCCTGGTTATCAAAGAACTTCATTTTCTTTCTTTTTTCTTTTTGTTTTTTTAAAAAAAGTCAAAAACTTCATGAGCAAAGAAGACCATATTTGTAGCATTTCTTGCCCTTTTTTTTTTCTTTACCTTCCATAAGTTTTCACATCTCTTCCCTTTCATGGATTCCAAATCTTAAATCTCAAATCTCTTCCTTTCCGTGGATCTTGTATCTCCATCTTGACATGTATTGATTTCAATTTTTATTTTATTTTTTATTTTTATTTTATTTATTATTATTATTATTTTTGTATAACGTTGTTGGGTTGATATTAATGATTTTTGTGATGGATATGAAGATGGGATGAAGTTGGAAAGGGGAATTGAGTTGGAAACGTGGTTTTTGATAGTGTTGGAGTTGTTGATGGTGAATACTGGAGATATACGTAACTCCACATTTTTTTGTTTATTTTTTATTTTTCTAGATTTTTTGTTTGAAATTGTTCCAGATTTTATTTAATAGTAAAATGTGTTTTAATTTATATAATTATAAAAAATGTAAATCAAAAATGATAATTTAAAAAGCCTTGAAAAAAAAATACAATTTTCTAACTTTGTATTTATTTGATGTTTTATTTTTAAATTAGTTTCGATATTAGGATTGGTTTAGTTAGTTCATTTTATTTTGTTTAGTTAATAATAATTTTTCTATTTTATTTTAAATTTTAGTAAAGATTTTTCTTATGTTATTTCTTTTTTGTAAAGAAGTTTTGGACAACACATGTAAATATTAATGTGTAATCTTGTAATAAGTGTGAAGGCAAAATCATCTTTTTAGCTTGATTAAATGATAAAAAGGGCAAAATTGTACTTAATCAGTTCTGCCATGGTTGACTGTTAGAAATTTATTCAAATGAACTAAAAGTATTTTTAAAAAGAAGAGACTTAAGTTACTAATATGATAAAAATATTTTTAAAAAGTGACATTTTATGAAAAAGTAAGGACTTTATTGAAATTATCCCCAATATTTTATTATAACCAATCAAGCACGTGAACTCTTTCATTTCAATAGAAAAAGTTGGCACCATTCATTCACTTGTCAGAATATTCGGTTTCCCATCCTTATGGAAATGAATGGTCCAGTACTCTAGTTTCGAAATATCGCAGAACCAGCTTCATAATTTTATACAACTAAGCGTTTAATTTCGAAATGCCACGGAATGTAATTAAACGTCTAATTTCAAAACGTTGTAGAATTAGTTCTACATTATTATGTAACTAAACGTCTAGTTTCGAAATGTAATAAAACCAATTCCATAATGTTATATATATATCTTCGTTTATGTAAATGTGAAACAAGACTGAAAATTAAGTTATAAGCAATTGATGAATAAATGTTCTTTACAATTAAACATGTATCATATATGTATATATTTAATTTGCATGCAAATTGATGCGTAGAGAGAAATTGAAAAGATGGAAAATGTTTTGAAATTATTACTATTTATTTAAAAGAATTGTTAAATCAAACATATATACAAATAAAGTGGTCCCATGCACGTTTACTGGTTGACCAAAAAAAAAAAACTATTTGGTTGAAAAGCTGGTTTAGTCTTATTTCTGTATTTCTATAAAAGTAGGGCAATTTCAAGAATAGTGATCAATTTTTTAAGACCAAGTCTGGTCTGGTCACCTCGATCTCTCTCTGCATATTGATTTCCTCTCCAGAAATAGATCGAGTTTGCTTTTAAATTTGCAGACATTTTCAAGAGAGAGAGAGAGAGAGAGAGAGAGAGAGAGAGAGATGGGAAGAAGTCCTCGATGTTCCAAAGATGGCATGAATAAGGGAGCTTGGGCTGCTTCTGAAGACAAAATCTTGAGAGATTTTATCAAAGTTCATGGTGAAGGCAAATGGAGCAATGTTGCCAAAAAAACAGGTTTCTTTTCTTTAATATATATATATATATATATATATATTTTTCTTGTACGTCTTTTATTTGTAATTTTTAACCTTAAATTCACTCTCTGCAACTCTAAAATACCAGGTATGCAGATAATTTTTAACCAATTACTTCACACCTGGGAATTTTTTTCGATATATAATGGAACACTAATATACGAAACCAAAAATTGCAGTATATATATATATGGTTTCCATAGCTGTTTAATAACTCAATTAATTAATTTCAGGTCTAAAGAGATGTGGGAAGAGTTGCAGGCTGCGATGGATGAATTATCTGAGACCTGATATAAAGAGAGGCAACATTTCTATCGACGAAGAAGAGCTCATCATCAGACTCCATAAACTTCTAGGCAATAGGTACGTTTTTTTCTTACAGAATTCCAAATAAACACCGGTATATATCTATCGAATTAGCACCGTCATCTATTGAGAATCATGTACGAAAAAAACATATGGAACCCCGTAAATGATAATTCACACACTCACACACACAAAAATACTATTTCAAGGGTTTTTTAGCTTTCCTTTTGTTTTTTTCTTGTTGCTTTGCTCTGCTGCCGTGTTGTTGGTGTTGGCTTGCGCTGTGGGTGTTTTCTATTTTGCTGTTGTTGCATTTGGGTGTGTGCAGCCTTGCTGCTTTGTTGTTTTTCGGCTTTTGGACTGCTTTAATAAAATTCTAGCCTTTTCAAAAAATAAAATAACTTTAGAGTTTAGAGGGACATTTATTTTGAGATACTAATTTGAAGCTAATTGATTGCAAGTTTTGTCTCTCGTGCAGGTGGTCCCTGATAGCTGGAAGACTTCCTGGAAGAACTGACAATGAAATCAAGAATTATTGGAACACCAACTTAGCTAAAAGAGCACCAGATGATGTGCATGAAATTAATAAGACACCACCACTAGTAGAAGTATCCACCGCCACCACAACAGGAGCTATAAATGGGTCAAACCCGGATCCAGATTTTGGTATGCCCAAATCAGTACTACCACCAAGTAGTAATTTGGAGCCAGCAAAGAATATTATTATTAGGAATTATAATAATAATGAGAGTGATTATGGATCACAATCATCTTTGTCTAGAGAAAACCCTAATAATTCATCATCAGATAATGATTTGATTATGGATTTCAATGTGGATGATTTTTGCAAGATTTTTGATTCGGATTATGGAGGTTATCTTGATGTTAATTACGATCATCAGACGACGACCGACTGTTTGGTAGATCAGCAGGTTGGAGATGGTGATCATCATCAGGATGATATTGTTATGAATTTTATGTGCTGCAAAACTGAAGAAGAAGTTCAATTGCCATCGAATAATAATTTTCCCGAGAAAATTATGAAGGAAAATTATGATCGTGACATGGAATCAGAATTCCTGACATTGGCTTCTTCATTTCTTGAATCAGCTGTTGAAGACGAGGGATGGCCTGGATATGATCTAAATATTAGTACTCATGCAACTGCCTAGCTACCCCGATTTAACTTAATTAGCAATTTAGCATCTCTATGTTATTATTTGTTAAATATTAATTATTGCATGTTAGTTAGAGTAATTATTATTTCGTGTTATCGTCTGCCTCCTCTTCCGCACCTTGAATAAAAATTAACACGGATGGTTGTTCCAAGGATTTTACCTAGCTCCTCTTCCGTGCCTTAAAGAATTTGGCAATTTGCTGTCCCAAATTTTGTTAGTGATTATGGTTAATCTATCTATAAATTAACATATAGTTCCAAATTTTGTTTTACGTCTGTTTCCATGAAAGAATTTGGCAATTTGCTGTGGGGTGGTGTATATATATATATATATATCTGCTTTTTGATTGGTTGAAATGGGCCATGAATCCATGATGTCTTGATTTTGGAAAGATTATTTTTCATTTTCCAAAGTGATTTCTTTATATATATATATATATAATTATTCTCATTAAGAGTGTAGAGACTTGATAATTAGAAAGTAGAGATGCGTCTCCTGTACTTTTCGTGTCTCCTATAAACTATAATCACAGTGAAACTATAAGTAATGTAATGCAGTGGGGGATATTGTTTCCTGTGCTTTTCGGGAAGGTAATGCAGTGGGGGATATTGTTTCATATCCAAGGGTTGAAATTGAATCATGCACACCAGCTTTTTTTGGTAGACCGAATGATTGTACTATTTTTGCTATCAAATCACATTCAACTCTGTATATTATTACGTAACTAGCTACTTCTTGATCTATTCCCGCCAAATCTTGCCTTTAAATTTTAATTGTTGAATTCTCTTTTATATATATATATATATATAAAAGCTATCAAGTACATGATTGCAGATTTTAAAAAATTTCCAGGATTCTATCATCATGACCGTTGGATTGGAATCAATCCAATAACCAAATTCATATAGAATAAAAAGAGTTTACTTTTGTTCACCCCCTTGAAGGGAAGTAAACATTACCCCCTTCCAAAAACATGACATGTGTCTATGAAGGGGTTAAATTTATCCAAACTATGTTATCATGTGTTTGGGAGAGGGGTAAAGCTTACTCCCCTTGAAGAGGGATGAGCAAAAATGAACTCGAATAAAAAAATGGTGAACGTTATATGCCTTTCCCATTTGTTTTTCTAGCTCATTGCTTGACACATATATGTTTTTTCATTTAATAAAAAACTCTTACTTTTTGCTGTAAAGTTTGATTCTATCATTTCATTAATAAGGAGTGAAGACGTAAACAAGTTTTGTAATAAAAAGTTAGAACTTTTTATTAAATGAAAAAGTGTATACGTATCAGGTAATGATTAAGAAAGATAAATGGAAAAGACAAATTGGAAAGGTAGATAATAATAATAATAATTCCCCTCTTTTTCCCGTCTTTTTGAGGTTGCGGGCCAATCATTAACCCCACCCGTTAAACAATTACCAACAATTTTCTCTCTCTTTGTCAGTCACGGCCCCCACCAATCACTTTCCTCTCTCTCTCTCTCTCTCTCTCTCTCTCTCTCTCTCTCTTTTGGTTTTTCTCTGTTCGCGATTTTCTTGGCCATGGCCATGATAGGGTCTCAAAAAAAAAAAAAAAAATTAATCTGTTTCTTTTTTATTTTTATTTTTCAAATCCGGGACCATGTACTTAATAGGTACTATATACTGTATATTAAAATCTGGAATCCTATACGTACATGATGCAGGGCCGGCCTTAGGGCAAGGCAATCAAGGCCTTTAAGGCCTCCCTCTTTGAGAGGTCTCAAAAAAAAAAAAAAAATGAAAAATAATTGAAAAAAATAAATTATTTTCAAAGCATTAATTTGAGAATTCATCTTTTTAGGGGCTCAAAAAAAAAAAAGTTATTGAAAAAGAAAAAAAAAATTTCAAAAACATTAATTTCTTTTGAAATTTTCTCCCAACGGAATTGTTTTATTATTTGACATTAATTAGGTAATTTTGAGTTAATATATATATATATATATATATGAACTCCATTTTCATTTTACAATAACATAATTTTTTTTTTAACATTGCAAAACCTCCCACTACATCAAGATTTCTCTTTCATCAATCTCAATCAATATTCTTCTTCAATTGCAATCAATCTCTTGTGTTACATTAAGGAAAAAAATGGAAGGTAAGTTTTAATTTATTTTTATTAATTTAATGTTTATTTATATTTTATTAGTATGATTTTTTTTTTTGTTGGGGGTTTTAACTATATCAAGTAATTGATTGGGTTTGTTTTCTTGTAGCTATTGTGGAAGATTGAGTGTTACTTCGAATCTTTAATATTGTCGGAACTTGCTTCTTCTAACAATCAGGTGATATTTTTTTCAGTTTATTTAATTAAAATTATGTTTGTATTGTCTTTCATCATTTTATTTTGGTAAAAATGTCTACTAGAATATTTGAATCTAGTTATGACAAACGAAAGAAAAAGAAAAGAGTGGAAGATTTAGTTCAATCTGAAAAAGGTGCATTTTAAGTGAGATTTGGTTTCAAAACTTGAATACAAAAATTTGATAAATGATTTTGCATCTCAAAAAGCAAGAAAAGTGAATTTTAAGTGAGTATTTGAATGCATTGCAGGCATGTCAACAAAAAAATGGAGTGAATGAGAGGATCTCAAGTTTCGATGTGATATCCAACTTCATCTCAAGATTTGTCCTTCCGAAGAGCATAATACTTTGATTTTTGTAATTATATATTTTAGATCTATTTAACTTTGGTTTTTATTTTTATTTTTAACTTGTATTTTGTAATTTTGTCATTTGAATAAAATTTATTTATTTGGAAAATAAAAGTATCATAGTACAATTGCGCCTAGGGTCTCACTTTGCCTAAGGCCGGCCTTGACTTGATGGCTACTATATATATATATATAAATGTTCAAGCCAATGCACACTGATATAACTTTATCCGTGCGTTGGATATGAGTCATTAGATTTATATACTTTGATTTAAAGTGTATGCACTTATTAAAACTTCTCTATAATCAGTGGTTCACATGAATTGGTACTGATATGAACGTGACAATATATATATATATATATACACGAGTGAGTCTTTCATGAGGGATCCCTTATTTTAATCTCGGTAAGGACCTTAATGAAATCATATCGATTCTTATGAATTTTGATATGAATTTTTGTGTGGATGATAAATTCATTGAAATCTATATATATGAATAAAGTTTGAGAATTTTTGAAGCACTATAATTATTTTTCTTGAATTTTATATATTTCACCCATTTTTCCAATGCCTTCATATTTAACAAAAATCGGGAAAAATAGTTATAATACTTGAAAAAATTTCAATTTTTTTTTTCCATAGGTATATTTCATTGAATTTATCATCCAAAAAAAAAAAATCAGATTAAAATTCTAAAAAATTGATGTGATTTTCCTAAGGTCCTTACTGAAATTAAATTAAGGGATCCTTTATGAGAGACTCACTCGATATATATATATATATATATAGTCTTTCTATTGTCAGTTCGAACTGATATAAAACTCTTGCATGTGGTTCATGGATTTAAAAGATACTTTTGACGAGTGCATGAAACAAAATCAAAGCATTTAAATCCAATGACCCATATGCATGGAACTGATATATTTTATATCAACTCGAACTGACAATAGAAAGACTGTATATATATAGTAAGTCTCTCATAAGTGATCCCTTATTTTAATTTCGGTAAAGGCCTTAAGGAAATCACATCAATTTTTTTTATTTTTTTTTAATTTTAATCTAAATTTTTGTGCAGATGATAGGTTCATTGAAATCTATCTATGAATAAAATTTGATAATTTTTCAAGTACTATAACTATTTTTTTGAATTTTCCTATATTTATCTCATTTTTCTAATATTTTTATATTTAACAAAATTGGCATAAATAGTTCCGATGCTTAAAAAATTCTCAAATTTTGTTTATAGGTAGATTTTATTAAATTTATCATCTAAAAAAAAAATCAGATTAAAATTAATAAAAATAGATATGATTTCATTAAAGTCTTTACCAAAATTAAAATAAGGTATACCTCAATTGATAACCTATATATATATATATATTCTTTTAGGCTCCGTTTGGTAGGGAGGAAAGAAAATAGGAATGATGGAAAGATATGGAAAGATTTGAAGGGATAGAAAATATAAGGGAAAGATAGGAAAATGATTTACCCTCGTGTTGTTTGGTAAACAGGAAGGAAAGAAAAGATCATTTTATCAATTTTATTATTTTACCCTTATATTATATTTTATATATTAATTTTTTTTGGATAAAATTGTAATTTACCATAATGGTGGACCCCACTTTTTTTTTTACTCTTTCTTTCCCTCCCTTTTCCTCCCACTTTTGGGAGGAAAAAATATGGTGGGCCCCACATGGTTTTTTCTCTCCATTTTTCTCTCCAATTTTCCTTTCCCTCCACTTTTCTCTCCATACCAAACACCCACTTCTCCCTTTTCCCTCCACTCTTCCCTTCACCCCTTTCTTTCCTCTCCCTTTTCCTTCCTACCAAACATAGGCTTAGGGTTTTTTTTTTTTTTTTTTAATTTTATTTAAAAAAGGAAAGGTCAGATGCATGTGTGTGTGATAATTCTAATGCATGGGTCCATGAATTTTCTGTTCAAAATTTTGAGATGTGCAAAATTAATTATGTTAATTGACTTATGAATTGTAAATATTTAGGAACCTAATTACATAACCAAGATTGAAGACCAAAGTGGACTAATTTTTTTATGACTGAACATCATCATCACCTAATTATCACCAAGTTTGGAGAACATAGCAAGATGTACCCTATACAATGTATATTCTAAATAAATATGTGTAATCAAAATTTATTTTATTTTTAAAAAGTTAAAACAAATTATAATAGATAAATAGAAACGTGAAATGTAAATACATTAAGAAACTAATTAAATTGTATCCTATAATCAATTCATTTAATAATATCTTTAATCGGTAAATTTAAAGTTATATTAACTAATAATTAGATTACTCTAAAAATTATAGTAACTTTTAAATTTCAAAACAAAAATATATATATATATATAAAATCATGATATTCATCCAAAAATATTTAATTCGAAGACTAATTGTTGATGTTAATAAAGAGATTGATCCAAAAAATGGGGAGAGATAATTGTTATAATTATAAAAGAAGAAAAAGAAAAGAAAAATTATTTATTATGATTTGAATAGAAAATAAAATTAATACTTTAATTAGTTAATTTTCTTTTATTTACTATTTTAATTTTTTTAAGGAGAGCTACGGGCTTGAGCCCGCCCTAACCCCCCCACTAAGGTCCGTCTCATTTGTAATGGGTCACTTATATATACAATGGTATATGGTTGTATGTGATTTCATATATATCATATTATCATATATGTATGTGATTACTTGTGTGTTATATGTGATCATATGTGAATTGCTATGATCATACCCAAAAAATTATAATCACAATAGGTGCATCGGTGTACTAGAGAAGACCCATATATGTACACATTTTTTTTTTTTATATATACCATATATGCTGTATCCATTTGAATCAAAAATATTTTTAGATTGAATGAACGTTTTTGTTTTTGTTTTTGTTTTTGTTTTTTTTTTAAGGAGAACGAGTGCTTTTTAATTGGCTGAGATGGGACAAAATGTATTGGTTTTGGAAAGATTTATTTATTTATTTATTTATTCCTAAAAGTAAATTAGTGAGGCCATTAATTAGCATCACTCAATACTCTTTCTATATATACAGTACAGTAGTATTGTCTCGATCAATATCTATCAGTCATCATTATCTACGTTTCAATGTGTTATCTTCTTGTGTTTATATAAATTCGAATACTTCCCAGTCTTCCCGTGATTTTTAATTTGCAATAGTAATAGCACCTGCCTCTTGGTTCACTTTTATAGGCATCTAATTTATTTGTGGTCTAACAACACCACGCAACACAAATTGTCAATAAATAAATTATATTTCCATTTTATCCAAATTTAATAATAATAATAATAATAATAATAGACACAAAGTACGACTAGTATTACAATGAGGTAACTAAATAACTATAATATATATATATATATATAGGGGCAGGATCTATGGTCCCATTTTTTTACACAATATTTTGCACAATTTATTGTCCATTGGATTTTAGTTATTTAGATGGATAAGATTCAATGATATTTAAGCTTTCTTTCTTTTTATTTATTTAATATTTGTTTTTTCTCTCCCCTATTTATTATTATCTCTCTCCTTCTTTTTTTCCTTTTCAACGTTTTCTTTTTTCTCTCTTTTAATTTTTTATCTCTTTGACTTTTCACATTTTTATTTTACCAATATCAACGTTGACCATTGATATCAACGAAATTTTTTGTAATAAATTATTAGCATTTCTTTTATATTCTTTCAAAATTCAAGAAAAAAAAAAAGAGAAGTTAATTACCAGGAAAAAAAAAACTTCAATTAAAATTTATGAATATGTACAACATTCAACTAGTTATGAAAATTTATTGAACTGCGTATTTTCTCATATGAGTTTTAATGACATATGACAACTCCAAATATCATATAATTACTTATTTTTACTTCTTTGATATGATTCTATTGTAAATCATGGAGATATTAAGTTTTCTCTTTCTAAATTTATGTCAAAATTATTGCATCTAATTGATTTTTAACCTATTTAAAACAAAAATTGTTTGTAAATTGTCATACCAAATGTATTAACAAAGTCAATATTAGTGAAAATAATACTGTTTGTCAGTTTTGAAGAATCAAATAATAAGAATGCATGAAAAGATAAAACAAAAATTTTTTTTAAAAAAAAAAAAAAAAAATTAGAAGAGGAGAGTGAAAACCCAACCGGTGATGCATCAATAAAATTTATAGTTTTATGTCAAAGTAATAGAAGGGGAAAAAATAAATATGATCAGTATAGAAAGAGAGAAATAAAAAGAAATAAAAAAGAGTGAAAAGAAATAAGAAAAAAAAAGTTGAAAGAGAAAAATTAAAAGAGGAGAAAGAATGGAATAAAATAATAAAATTTAGGAGAGATAATTGAATAAATAGGGGAGAGAAAATACAAATGTTAAATGAAGAAAGAGAAAAGAGATTAAAAATAATTGAATCTTGTCCATCCAAACAACTAAAATCTAATGGACAAGAAATTGTGTAAAATCTTGTGTAAAAAAATGGGGCCATGGATCCTGCCCCATATATATATATATATATATATAGTTATGTCAACCATCCCCAGTGGCGGAGGGATCTAGAGGCTGGGGGTGGTCGACATAACTTACTTTATACTAACTTTTATACTTTGGTTTGTACTAAATTCTTCGTTTTAATATATTAATTGGCCATTATAAGAATAAATTTCTAATTCTTATTTTCTCAATAGATCTCTTTCAAATCATAAATTTGTAGTAGTTTTTTATTTGGGATAATTGCCCCGGTGGCCATCAAATTGATGACACACTATCAAAATGGCCACTGGATTGGAAAGTTGTTCCAAAATGGTCATTTTTGGCTAACTTTGTGACACTAATGGTCATTCCATCCAATTCCATCTACTTCCATCCAATTTCATCCAATGAGTGGCAGTTTGGTAAATAAAGGGACGACATTAATTTATTTTAGATTTTTTTTGGAAATCAATTTTTTCTTTTTTTGAAAAGAATAATTATATTTATTGTACGTAATTAAAAAAAAAATGGTTTAGATCATTACACATGCCTCTTCTTTGTTTTTTAGAATTTTTTAGCCTTAATCTAAATATATATATATATATACACATGTGTGTGTGTGTGTGTGTGTTTTTGAGATATATATATATATATATAACATTTAAACTTATTAAAATATGTATATATATATATGAGATATGCTATACATATATACACTAAATATAATTATTCGTTTCAAAAACAAAAGAAAATTTTGATTTCCAAAAAAAATATAAAATAAATTAATGGCATCCCCTTATTTATCAAAATGCCACTCATTGGATGGAATGGTCATTAGTGTCACAAAGTTCGTCAAAAATGGCCATTTTGGAACAACTTTCCAATTCAGTGGCCATTTTGATAGTGTGTCATCAATTCGATGGCCACCGGGGTAATTATCCCTTTTTATTTTTATTATTTTTTATCACTTGATTAGATATTGTGCCTAATAATTAAAAGCTGATCAGGAATAACCACGGGCCATGCAGCTCTATCTGGTTGAAACTGAGTACACGTTCTTGATGGAGTTCCACAAGTAATTAATCAGTAGTACGATTAATAAGTTCGTTCCGAATCTGCAGCTCGATTTGTATTTTTTTGAAAAGAAGCTCGATTTGTATTTGTTTGTAGACAAATCACTTTTGCTTCTGTCATTTCTTGCTTTTAATGGAATTTGGACGAGACATCGTAGAAAATCTCTCAATATGATTAGACAAAAGTTTCTCATTATTTTTCATTCAAGTTGAGAAAACAATATATCTAGTGTCACCACCATCACATCCACATATACATAGGATCTATTATTAAAATATATGTCTGTCTTGCACTCTTGTAAACATAGGAAGAAAGAAATCGATTTTTCAACCAAAACAACAGATATTTTGTTCTAAGTTCTAACACATATTCTTTTTCACATTAATAGTGAGTTTGGAGAGTTTTTATGGTCAATATTATATCAAGGTTAATCTCCACAAGTCCAATAGACATATTATAAGACTTCAACATATTTAGTTGGTTTTAGATTTTAGATGGCCTGCCGTTTAGGCGTTTTTTTTTTTTTTTTTCCTTCAATAATAATAATAAAAAAAGTCTTTTGTGTGCTTCGACACATTATTATTTATTTAAAGCATGCATAAAAATGTTTCAACACATTATTATGAGTGGTTACGATTTTTTTCTTGGATCCAAATTCTTTATAGAGTTTTTAATTAATCTTTAATTTATCATGCATTTGTCATCAATGACTGGTTAAATATTTTTTATTGAAAAAAATAAAGAACAATGCATTCGGCTATTTTCTTCATGTTGTATTGTTATCTTTATATATATATATGTGTGTGTGGATTTAACTACTATATAGAAGTATCGAACCTGTATAGTTGCTTGGTAGTTATATGTTGGACCGAAAGGCAGGGATCTCTATTCCTGATTTAAACTTGAATACATTTAAGATGCTGATATTCGTTAATATTATGGGTAACTACCTTGGTGGCCATCAATTTATACTACCACTATCAAAATAGCCACCGGATGGGGAATTAGTTTCAAAATGGTCATTTTTGGCAAACACTGTTACAATAATAGCTATTTCATCAAATGAGTGGCATTTTGGTAAATAAGAGGATGACTTAATTTATTTTAGATATTTTTTTGAAAATCGATTTTTTCTTTTGTTTTTTGAAACAAATAATTATATTCAGTGTGTATATACGTATAGCATATCTCAAACATATATATATATATATACATATATTTCTTTTCAACTTATCTCAAATATATTTTTTAGAATTTTTAGATTTTGTAGCATTAATCTTCTCAAAAAAGAATATATATATATATATATTCTTTTTTTTTGTTTTCTTTTCAACTTATCTCAAATATACTTTTTAGAATTTTTAGATTTTGTAACCTTAATCTTCTTAAAAAAAGAAAAAAAAAAATTTCTCTTCAACTTATCTCAAATATATTTTTTAGAATTTTTAGATTTTGTAGCTTTAATCTTTTCAAAAAATATATATATATGTTTGAGATATGATATACGTATATACATACACACACTAAATATAATTATTTGTTTCAAAAAACAAAAGAAAAAATTGATTTCCAAAAAATATCTAAAATAAATTAATGTCTTCCACTTATTTACCAATATGCCACTCATTTGGTGGAATTGGATGGAATGACCATTAACGTAATAGTGTTTGGCAAAAATGACCATTTTGAAACCATTTTCTTATCTAGTGGCCATTTTGATAATGGTGGTATACGTTGATGGCCACTATGGTAATTACCCCTTAATATCATTATTAGTATTATTATCCAAATATATATATATAATTAATAGAATCTTAATTGTGTATTATTTGATAATGGATTCAGTCATTCAGATTGTCAACCTCAAATAGTTAAAGATAAGTTGTCATTTCAAATGGTATATATAAAGAATCTTAATCTTTTTTTTTTTAATTTTTTTTTTTTAACAATTGTAAAATTTCGGGATTTGAAGATGGGTCGGATATGACTCGAAACCACAACCTCTTAGGTACGAGTTGGGAACCTCTCCATGGTCCTTGTTTTTCCTTGGCATTCTTCAAGTGTAATTTAAATATTAAGTTGCATGAGAGAAAAAAAAAAGTGAATCAATCTTGACCATATATTTTGTATTTTGCATAGATGTCATTAGATTATAGAAAGTCAAAGAAAAACAAGTCAATGAGAGGATCTTAATCCCTTAGATACATGTGTGAGGGACTTACCATTGAGTCAACCCCATATTGTCAAGAACCTTAATCCATTTGATAATACATTATAGCTTTTATAGATTAATAACTTTGGAACCATATAAAATCTATTAATTATCGACTTATTAATTTATTTAATTTCAATGTATGCATTTAACCAATTAAAGATTCATTATGTTCTAATGATCTAATCAATTAAAGATGCATTTAATCAACCAAAAATTAATCCATTGTAATTGCTTATTTAATTAAATAAAATTCATTCTAATTAGTACTCATCTAATCTAAAGCATGCAATACATTAAATAGATAAAATGAGGTTTGCCCAGTGATATGCCCTTCGTGCCTCATACTCTCATTCTAAACCAGAATTATTGTAATTTAAAAAAAAAAAATACATTTAACAAGTTAATAAAAATAAAAAATAAAAAATAAAAAAAAATAAAAAATAAAACTCTATTTTAACATACAAACACAAACTCTTATTGTACTTCATTATACATCTGAGTAATCAGACATTTACAAACAACAATAGATTCTTATTTTATGATATATATATATATATACACACACACTCATATAGATGATAGATCAGCAGGATTCAAAATCCTGCAAGTTCCACAATATTGTAAAATTAACCGATGAAACAAAGCAATCTCAACTCTCTCCCAACACAAAGACCATTTTTCCCGAGAGTAACCTGAACCCAATTAAGTATACAATAATGCAAAACATACACTAGCTAGATGAGATTTATAGACCGATATTCGATCGATAAATAAAGCTTATTGATTAGATATCTTGAACTTGGAAACTATTGGGGTTTTTGAGGACTATATCATACATGTAAATGGACCTGAACTTGGAGAAATCACTAGGAACAGAGATAAGATCCATGGAAGAATGTTTGTGGAACTGTAAAAAATTAGGGTTTCCTTCATAGTACCTCTCCCACCCTAAATTTCTCAAGATTTGCTCAAGTGAAGAGTAAGAAGAAACTACTTTACCTGTCTCTATGTGCACCAAAACCTTTCTTGATCTGCTTGATTGATGATTTTCGATAAGGCGAATTACGCCATCTTCAAAAACCCAAACTCCCGACATTTTATGCTTTTTTGGGCAACAATGTAGATCTCTATATGCTTATATTTGTATGTATATGTATTTATCCAATCTAGTTGAGCAATGAAGAGGAAGAAAAAATGTGCAGTTGTCTTGGTGAGTTTTATAAGGAAGTTAAGAGAGTTCTAATAAGAATTATGTATTTGTTGAATGAACAAATAAAAACAAGAGGAAACTATTACAAGTGGGGTTTGAAAGTAAGTGAAGACGTGGACATGTTCAGCATATGGGATTGTGGGTCCTTTATTTATTATTATTATTATTAGGATGGATATGGCTACATTGTTGGGAGATTAAGGGGCTGTCCTGCAGGCTGTTTTTGGTCTGTTTTCGTTTTTGTTTTCCAAAAATGATTTCGAATTCGCGTCATGTAAACCGTTTTTCATTTTATTTTCAAAATACAAAAACAAAATGAAAAACAAAACCAGTGTTAAAAGTGGAAATTTTGAAAAACAAAAAAAAAAAACTTGTTTTTCATGAATTTGTTTTTGTTTTTCATTTATAGTGGGTCCCATATCATTAAATAAGTGGGTCACATACATTAATTTTTTTTTTCTTTTTTTTCACCCACCAGACCTCATCTCCTTTAATTTTTAATTTTTCTCTTTTTTCTCTCTTCAACGTCAATCTCCTTCTTTCTTCTTCTTCTACCTTCAACTGATCTTCTCCTTTTTTTTCTCTTCTTCTTCTCTTCGTCATCTTCGTCTTCTTGCCTCCGATCTCTTCTTCTTCCGATCTATTTTTCGTCACCGATTTGCTCCTCCAAAAGCGGATCGACCCACGATCTCCTCTTCTTCCGATCTTCTTCTTCTTCTTCTCCGATTCTTTTCTTCTCCTTCTCCGATCTTCTTCTTCTTCTGATCCACTGCTTCTTCTTCTTCTTCGATCCTCTTCCTCTTCTTCATCTCCGATCTTCTTCCTTTCTTCTTCTCCAATCCGGTTTACTTTCTTTTTCTTTTTAATTTTTTTATATATTTATTTACTGTTATTTATATTTATTAAAATAATACTTATTCATAATTTAAGAGTTTAGTTTTGATTAATTGATTAATTGATTTTTTTTGGAAGTAATTTATGATGTGTTCTTGTGTTTAAGTTATAAATTACACTACAAAAATTATATTGGTTAATTATTTAATCAATTTGTTTATAATTGTAATAATATTAAACAAAATGTAAAAATTGATATTTCAATTTTCGAAAGTTTTCAGTTATCCTACCGAACGCGTTTTTCCAGTTTTTGTTTTCAAAATACGGAATCCAGTAAATGCTACCAGACGTGTATTCGGAATTCAAAAATGAAACCAAAAACACTGTTTTCATTTTCATTTTTCTTTTCGAAAAACAAAAACAAAAAACGGCTTACAGGACGGGCCCTAAATCCCAATAATGTTATTGGAATTTTATTACAACATTCCTCTAATACTTGGTTGACATGTGGCAACTAAGCACTTGAAAAAAAATGAAGAAACTGGTTATAACCAGTTAACCAGTTATTTTTAAATTATTTTATTATAAAAATATAATAATCAAATTTAATTTAATTTAAATAATTGTGTTAAATAATTTTAAATGATAATTAGATAAGGATGATACATATCCTCACAATAATCTTATGTGATTTAAATAAATATGTGATATTTTTTTTATTATTTGAATTTGTATTTAATTTAATAAAACATTTATAATATAACATGTTTAAAATAGTAAAAATAATAATTATATTTGAAACTCTTATTATTTTCTGAAATATATATATATATATATTAATTTTTAAAATATTTTTGATGTATTATATTTGGAAATTAATATTTATTTGATTTAAGTTTATAAAATATTTGTAACCAAATAATTTTTGAATTAAAATTTCATTTTAAATATTTATAATTATTTTATTATTTTTTATATGATAAATTAAGTGTAACATAATTTGTGTACAATGTAACAAATTTTGGATAAAAAATTATAATTTAGAAGTGTGTGGTAACAATTTCAATTTTGTAACAAATTTTATGTGATATGTAACAATAAAGTCGTAGCTCGTAACAACTTTACCATAGCAAGTAACAAATCGGTTTATATGGGTAACAAAATATATGTGTTTTGTAACAAGTTTCACATAGAAAGTTGTAGTTAAAACGTTTGTGGTAACAATTGCACATTGGTTTAAGGTGCAAGGATAAAGTTGTAAATTGTAACGATAAAATTGTAAGTCGTGACAGCATTGTTGTATCATGTAACAACTCATTTTATATGTGTAACAAAATATTCGTATTATGTAACAAGTTTTACATAAAAAAATTTAATTAAGATGTATGTGGTAACGATTTAATGTTGTAACAAACATGACATGATGTGTAACAATAAAGTCATAGCTCGTAACAATTTTAACCTAGCATGTAACAACTTGATTTATATGAGTAACAAAATATATGTGTTGTGTAACAAGTTTCATGTAAAAGGTTGTAGTTAAAATGTTTGTTGTAACAATTTCATGTTGGTTTGATGTGTAACGATAAAGTTGTAAGTTATAACAATGTTGTCGTATAATGTAACAACTCATTTTTAATGGGTAACAAAATATTCGTACTATGTAACAAGTTTTACATTAAAAAAAATTAATTAAAATGTATGTGGTAACGATTTAATATTATAACAAATATGACATGATGTGTAACAATAAAGTCATAGCTCGTAACAACTTTGACATAGAATGTAACAACTCGATTTATATGGGTAACAAGATATATGTGTTTTGTAACAAGTTTCACATAGAAAGTTGTAGTTAAAATGTTTGTGGTAACAATTTCATATTGGTTTGATGTGTAACAATAAAGTCATAGCTTGTAACAATTTTAACGTAGCATGTAATAATTTTAACGTAGCATGTAACAATTCGATTTATATGGGTAATAAAAATATATGTGTTTTGTAACAAGTTTCACATAGAAAGTTGTAGTTAAAATGTTTATGGTAACAATTTCACGTTGGTTTGATATTTAATGATAAAGTTATAAGTTGTAACAATATTGTCCTATCATATAATAACTCATTTTATATGAGTAACAAAATATCTGTACTATGTAACAAGTTTTACATTAAAAAAATAATAATTAGTAATTATGATGTATACATGGTAACAATTTAGTGTTATAAAAAATATGCCGTGAAATGTAATGATTAAAATATACATTTAATAACTTTGTTGTAAAATGTTAATAAGTCATTTTATTTTAAAAATATATACATTCATACTATGTAACATGTTTTGTGTATAAAACACTGCTATTATGTTTTTATTTAAAGAAAAGTAAAACAAAAATATTTATAGGTTCTGATTAATATTATAAATTTATAATATAAGTTTTTTTAATAAAACATTTATAATAAAATCATTCATTTACTTTGTCAAATTATATCCAATATAAATATAAAGAGAAATATATCCAATATAATTACTTTATTATATATATATATATACCTCTTTTCAATTAAATGGTTTCACATTACTAAAAATATATGAGGCTAATAGAGCCTTATTGAAATTGCATATTATTATCAATGCTACTGTTAGTAGCGCCTAGCTATGAAATAAAGATAAATTATAAATGATTAATATAATTTCTTTCATTATAGTCATTAATTCATTATTGTATTTTTAGTATGTATATTACTTATTGTGTGTTGTGAATTTGTATATTACATTATTGTTTTAAGAAATTATCAATAAATTTTTATTAAATTCATATATTATTCTATTATATACATCATTGTAATATTTTTACTATGTAATATGGATGAAATTGTAGTTATATGTCATTTCCACCGATGATGTATCTTATTTTGTGTTAGGTGAATGATTAGTTAACTGCAATTGAAATTGTTACTATTATTACTATTGTTAGTGTAGAACCTCTTAAACTTTAATATAATATTTTTATATTATTTCAATTGGAATTGTTATTTTTAAGAGTAATGTCATTGTTATTGTGATATCAGTGATTAACTATAAATTAACTATAAATTATGATTATTTAATATAATTTCATATAGTAGACGTATGATTGTATCGTCTAGTTATAAAAAAATTAACTATAGTTTTTTCCCTATTATTGTCTATTTTTTCTTAGTTTTGAAACTACTAAGACTAGAAGAAGAAAAAACCCTAAACCTCACATCAAATCACATTCAATACTGCTCCAAAAAAAAAAAAAAATACATGGAATACAGTAAAGCAACAAAATAAATAAATTAAACAATGCTAAACTTTAAATTCATAAAACTATCACATGATTTTTATTAAGAGACAAACAAAGTGACTATTTTTGAAGCCACGGATAGCGAGAGAGAAAAACAATGAATATTCTCCAATAAATCTGTGAGCAACCACTACCTTCAAGACTCTCTTTAGGATTCTGGAGGGGGTGAAGATGAATGAAAGCAAATTTGGTTTAGTGTTCTTTTAGAATTTTTATTTATTTATTTATATATATTTTTTTTTAAAAGCTGAAGATGAAAGAATTGGTGGTTCAAGGTTTGATTAATTTCACGGTTTTTATTTTTTATTATTTAATTTTCTCTATCAAGATGTTAATCCAATAACCATCTTAGAGCATCTCCAATGGTATAAGCAAATTTGGATCTTTAAAAGTTGTCACCTCAGCATTTGAGGATTGTTTTCAGGGTTTGTTAAATTTGATGATTGTATAGTCCACAATGGTACATTTATAATGGTACCACAATGATATATTAGTTTTTTTTGCTAAAAAAAAAAAAAAATCATAAAAAACAAGAGAAGGTATATGATATGAGTATTGATTCATTCGTAATGAAGAGACGAATTTTACCTAATTGAAGTTTTTGGGGTTGAAACAATGATGAAATACATAGATGATCAAAGAAAAAAAGAGGAAAAAAAAAAAGTAACAGAAGAGAGAGAGATAATAAAATTACAAAAGTTAATTTGGGTTAAATTTGTATTTGATGATTGAAAGTCAATCTTCAAATTTGATTATTGAAGAGGCAATTTGATTATTGATAACTGCTATTGCTAAATTTTAGTGACTCCATTGGACAGTGTTTTTTGGTTAAATAATCAAATTTTGATTACTCTCATACTTTTGAGGTTACCATTGGAGATGCTCTTATTTCATTTTTTTTACATAATTTTTTATTAGCTGTATACTTTCTTATCTTTTGCAATTATTATTTTTTTGAAAAGAAAATAAAAAGAAACCTGTTGAAAGGGTTTCAAGTTTTTACTGTAATAAAAAACATTAATTTCAAATTTTAATAATATCCATTGGATTTGTTTTTATCCAATCTAATTGTTGTTATTAACTCCAATAACGTTATTGAACCAGTAAGGTAGTATGACCCTTATTATTATTATTATTATTATTTTTTTTACAATTTTCCAAAAAATTACAAATTTGAGAGCGGGAAGAATGAATAAGAATTCAAACATATAATTTTATTAACTTGGGCTTAATGGACATATATCATTGAAACACTTCAACTTATGTATCTATTTTTTAGGATACGATATAATTAACAACTCATACGATTTCCAGAACTTATAATTATGTGATTGGATGGAGAAAAAATCTTTCTAATTTGAACTTAATTAAGAATTGGTCATAGGATAATAAATATCAGTCTTCTATTCGTGTCGGATTGATCGAACCGTTAACTTAATAGGTTTTAATTTTAAAATTCAAAATCATTTATAAATTTAATGGGTAACCTAAATGTACTCGATTAAATTAAAGATGACACTAAATTATTAAATAGTATAGATTTTTTTTTAGGTGAATTCATAAATAGCCAAAAAAAAATTTGGTTTATTGTTTTTAGTCACCAATTTATATTTTATTGTTTTTATTACTTTTGACTATTTTTAAACAAAATTACCCCAAAATTTTACTTCACCTGATATGTAATTTGGTTACATGCGAGTTGATTTTTCAAGTTACATATCAGTTAAGTTTTGAATTACATGCAAATAAACTTTCAACTTACATGTCAATGATTTTCAAATTACATGCCAGTTGATTTCCAAATTTTTGGGTGGGTGAAGTAAATACAAAATGAAGGGCAATTTTGTCTGTTCAAGGCTAAAATTGATAAGTATAATAAAATATAAATTGATAGTTAAAAATAATAAACCAATCGAAAAAAATTATTACTTCTTGCAATTTATTTATTTATTTATTATTATTATTATTATTTTGCGTGTGTGTTTAGTATAAATTTAATACGTCAAACCGTTAATAAACAATAAAGCTAGATCCATTGCAACCATCAATTGATTTATTTCTAATTGATATTTCTCTTTCTTATTACCAATATTAAATCTTCTTTACAATTAATCTTTACATCCATGTTAAAGGAACCCCTTAAATACAAGAATAAACTTACTAGTTAGAAGACAGAAGTAGTGGTTTGAAGAAAGAGTGATGAAGGGGAGTTGGATCCTCTCCCCACCTTGAGTGTTCTCATATTTATAATTTATTGTCACATGTTTAATATTACAAATCAATGATCTTGACTCTTGATAATTTATATTATTTTTACGTCTATTATAGAATTAATCAAAACCAATTATTTAGATGAGGCAATGATGGGATCCAAATCCGATAATAATGGGATGATATGCTACGTTTGAAAAAGCTTTTACGAGCAGAGCTTTCCATGCAATTTTTTTAATCTTTTGGTTATCGTTAAAAAAAAAAAAAAAACACTTTTGATTTTGGTACGAAGCATTAATTATTTTTATTTTGTATTTGTCTTTCCTCTGCTTTACCTTATTAGAATCAAGAAATCTTGGAACGAGGACTTTTTGGTATATTAATAAAATTTTACAAGTCAATCAAGAAAAGATATCTTGAAAAGGAATCACATGATCACACGTGATGTTCATGTGAAGAGAGTGGAAATTTTTGCATTTGATAGTGGAGTTATATATAAGAAACCTGAAGCACCATTTGGATTTTGTCTTCTTTGGTCACAACTCATCTTGTCATTAATCAGAAAGAAATATCAAAACCTTACACTCGTAAATATTCTTGTGGTTAGAAGATTTATACCAATTATAACCCTTAATTAGACAAATAATATGTAAGTTTATACTTTATATATATAATTAGATTTTTTCCAACGAACGAAATTGATATTATTCTCTAAGAGTATCCACAATGGTTACTAAAAAGAGACACATTTACACTAGACCCATTTTTATTTTGATAAATGGTACCACAATGGTAAGAAATTTGATCCAAAAAAAGAGACCTAAAAGTGAGCTCCACCCAACTAGACCCAAATTGGGTTCCAAATTTGGAACTTCATTTGGGTCTTGCCCAATTATTGGAGTTGGGTTCCCAACCCTCTCCAATCATTGGGTTGGGCTTATATATATAATTTAAATTAAAATATATAATTATTAATTTCAATAAATATATATATAATGAAAATATATATATATTTAAATATATTATTATTAATCTCAATAATTATATATATAATGACAAAATATAAATAAATTTAATATATATATTTAAATTATTATAATTTCAATAATTATATATAATGAAAAAATATAAATAATTTTAATTTCAATTATAAAATTTAATTTCAATGAAATTTAAATAATTTGAATGAAAACATTAAATTTTTAATTAATTTTACTAGACTTGAAACTGAAACCGGAACTGAAACTGAATCGTCGGAACCGCCAGACCTAAACCGTCAAAACCGGACCGCAACCGAGGAACCGGAACCAAACCTTCAAAAATGGAATCGGAACCGGTTTTGAAGGTTCGGAATCAAAACCGGAACTGAACCGAACATGTCTAATTGTATACAATATTTTGTTTTAAATATTTATTTTTATTGTTGATGTAATTCGGTTGTGATAATTTTAAATTAATAATTTTTTAAAATTTTAAATTAATTATAATTTGTTAAATAATTATTGATAGTATTGATATTTTAAATATATTATATAATTTATTTATTAATATATATATATAATATTTTAAAGAAAGGTAATGATTGTTTGGAAAAAAGTAAAAATGGATCGACTTTTACTTTTCCAATTTAGTCCTATTGTGGGAAAAAAAGACCTAAATGAAGTGGATCCAAATGGCAAGATCTATTTTTTTAAAAACAAGACCCATTTTTGATGATGTGGCAATAAATGGGTCTTGTTTTTTAGACCAATCATTCTGGATGCTCTAATTGTATATGAGGCAGCAATCGATAATACATATATATAGTTATTCTGGGTTGTGAATGTCTACATCATTTCTTATTTCTTAAGGGAAAATTGCATAAAATTACCATAAGGTTATGCAATATTGCACTGAGCGGTAACTTTTATCAAAATGATACAAACTTCCCCTGAATTCCTTTGACTAACTGTTGACTTACGGTTCGACTAACCTTTGACTTAATGGTCTAGGGGTAAAAATGTCATTTTTCACAATAACAAAAATTAAACTTATAGTAAATTATGAAACAACCTCAAATAAATCTATAACTACAAATCAATCAAAATAAAATTAAAAAATATACCCAAAAAACTTAAAAATTAATTGTGCAAAAATCTAAATAGAAGAAACTTTCATAATTCAACTATTTTATTTTCTTTTCTGGAAAAAAATAATCATCCAATTGGAAAAATAATTTAATTTCCTTCGATCAAATTGAATTTTCTGTTTATAATTTTCTTTAAAACTCCAGAATAATAATAAATAAATAAACCACCATAATCCAAACCAGAAATTGAAAAACAATTGAAAAAAAAAAAAAAAAAAAAAAAAAAAAAAAAAAACTATAAATTTTTTTCTAGATCAACACCAGAAACCACCATCTTCTAAACCAAAATCCACCAACATCCATCTCAATCATCAAACCCTAACCCTCAAATCCAACCTCCCTACCAACAACCACCCTGAATCTAAACCCAATCTTTGTCTCTCCACCAAAACCAAAAATCAACCCACAGTGGCCGCCACGAAATGCCCATCATATCACCTCACAGTGGCCGCCACCCTCTGTCAAAGGAAAGAAGAGGGATAAGAGAGACGGTAAGAAGGAGATCGGCGTCAAGAGGAGATCGAATGGTGGGAATAAGGAGATCCAGAGCGACGAGAAGAAAGAGATTGAAAGCGGTGGTTGGTGTGATTTTAGTGGGTTTAGAGTGGCAGTGGTGGCTTGGATTTGCTGTTTGAGTTTAGGGTAGGGTTTGGGTATTAATGAAGGAATGTGGATTGTCTGTTGATCCGGTCTTTTTCCCGATCTCACATAATCTCATGACACATAAGCATTGCAATGAATGAGTGTTTAAGATGTGGTTGGCTTTCACAATCACTTTATCACTTTTTCATGAAATATCACATTTTAAAATGTTTTTAATCGTATTAGTAACTTATGTCCCTTCTTTTTTTTAAATACATCACTTTAATCCTTTCGTTAATCAACTGTTAATTTTAACTAACAGAATTAGTGGTATTTTTGACTTAAAATATAACAATTTTAAAAATATGCCATGTGTCAATTTTTTTTATAATAAAAAGCGTTAAATAAATTTTTAAAAAATATATTAATAACTTAAAAAAAAAAAAAATGAAATAAACATGGGAGATTTCACCAAGCCTGGTTATCAAAGAACTTCATCTTTTTTCTTTTTTCTTTTCGTTTTTTTAAAAAAGTCAGAAACTTCATGAGCAAAGAAGGCCATATTTGTAGCATTTCTTACCCTTTTTTTTTCTTTACCTTCCATAAGTTTTCACATCTCTTCCCTTTCATGGATTCCAAATCTTAAATCTCAAATCTCAAATCTCTTCCCTTCCATGGATCTCGAATCTACATCTCGACATGTATTGATTTCAATTTTTTTTTATTTATGGTTTTTTTTTAATAACTTTGTTGGGTTGATATTAATGATTTTGGTGATGGATATGAAGATGGGATGAAGTTGGAAAGGGGAATTGAGTTGGAAATGTGGTTTTTGATAGTGTTGGAGTTGTTGATGGTGGATACTGGAGATCTACGTAACTCCACGCTTTTTTGTTTTTGTTTTTTTTTTTTTCGTTTTTCTCTTTTTTTGTTGTATTTTTTCTAGATTTTTTGTTTGAAATTGTTCCAGATTTTTATTTAATAGTAAAATGTGTTTTAATTTATATAATTATAAAAATATGTAAATAAAAAATGATAATTTAAAAAGCTTTGAAAAAAAAATACAATTTTCTAACTTTTTATTTATTTAATGTTTTATTATTAAATTAGTTTTGACATTAATATTGGTTTAGTTAGTTCATTTTATTTTGTTTAGTTAATAATAATTTTTCTATTTTATTTTAAATTTTAGTGAAGATTTTTCTTATGTTATTTCTATTTTGTAAAGAAGTTTTGGACAATACATGTAAATATTAATGTGTAATCTTGTAATAAGTTTGAAGGCAATATCTTTTAGTTTGATTAAATGATTAAAAGGGCAAAATTGTACTTAATCAATTCTACCACGGTTGACTGTTATAAATTTATTCAAATGAACTAAAGTGATGTATTTTGAAAAAGAAGGGACTTAAGTTACTAATATAACAAAAACATTTTAAAAAGTGATATTTCATGAAAAAGTAAGGACTTTAGTGAAATTGTCCCTAATATCTTATTATAACCAATCAAGCACGTGAACTCTTTCATTTCAATAGAAAAAGTTGGCACCATTCATTCACTTGTCAGAATATTCGGTTTCCCATCCTTATGGAAATGAACGGTCCAGTACTCTAGTTTCGAAATATCGCAGAACCAGCTTCATAATTTTACACAACTAAGCGTTTAATTTCGAAATGCCACGGAATGTAATTAAACGTCTCATTTCAAAACGTTGTAGAATTAGTTCCATATTATTATCTAACTAAACGTGTAGTTTTGAATGTAGTAAAACCAATTCCATAACGTTATATATATAACTTCGATTATGTAAATGTGAACAAGACTGACAATTAAGTTAAAAGCAATTGATGAATAAATGTTCTTTACAATTAAACATGTATTATATATGTATATATTTAATTTGCATGCAAATTGATGCGTAGAGAGAAATTGAAAAGATGGAAAATGTTTTGAAATTATTACTATTTATTTCAAAGAATTGTTAAATCAAACATATATACAAATAAAGTGGTCCTATGCTCAAGCAAAATAAATAAATAAAATAAAATAAAATAAAATAAAAATAAAAATAAACTATTTGGTTGAAAAGCTGGTTTTGTCTTATTTCTATGAACAAATTACACCAACCTCCCCTGAGGTTTGTTAAATTACAGATGAAAACGACTTTATCATTAAATAACACTCACCTCCCCTCTCGTCAGTCAACGTCCGTCAGACTTAACCTTTGACTATATCAGACCATTTAAAAGTCTGAAATACCCCTAAACTTATTAAAACAATTAATATTACAAATAATTAAATAACAAAAACAGAAATTAAAACTTTTTTTAATTATATTTGAAAAACAGAAATTAAAAAAAAAAATATAGAAATAAAAACAATTATCATCTTCAAGCACATCCAAAGCAACAGAAAAAAAAAAATCTGATTTGATTCATCACAATAGGAGCTTCATTAGTACATATTTGTTTCTTGTAAAACTTTGAGAAAAAAAAAAAAAACAGATTCTAATGCCTCCAATTTCATCACACACCCAAATTCATTACACTACTGTTTTCTCAGACATCAAAACCCACAACAAATATCAAGTCTCCGCCACTGTAACCACCAACGCGCCACCGTCGCTATACTCACTGCTGCCGTTCTCACCACCACTGTCGCGCTCACCATCGTCGGCCGCTGCGTCTCCTCCATCTGGAGGACACTGGTGCAATCTCCGAAGGAGTCACACTAGATCTTCATTGATCATTTTTTTTTTTTAACTTTTGTCTCACAAAATGGTGATTTTGTGCGATCTCCACATGAGATCTCACCAAATCTCCAATGGCCCAATTCTTCTATAATTTTATTTTTTTTCAAAATAGAGATCTGGGCTCTCCACAGCTCAGAATCCAGATCTCTAATTTTTTTTATTTTTTTTTTCGTTTATTTTTAAGGTTTTATTATGGATTGTTATGAAGATAAGCTTGCTTGCTTTTATGTTTGTGTGCATCGCCAGAAGATGGTGAATTATTTTTGTTTCTAGGTTTTATTTTGAGATTCAATTTGTGTTTTGTGAAGTTCAAATATTTTTCGATTGATATATATGGTGGTTGTTGGAGTGGAGACCGGATGATTTGAGTGTGTTGATATCTTTGTTTGTGAAGATTGATGATCTGAGTTTCTCAAATGGATGAAGGAGATGTGTTTGGATCTGGATTGATGAAGAAGATGAGTGCTTGGATTTTTTGGGTAATTTCATCGAACAGGTGGCGTGCGTTAACTTGCTGAGAAAATCCCTATTGAGATAATCTCCAAGAATCTTTTGTCGTGTGAAACATCTGATACTTAATCAACAATCCCAGTTGCCCAGTTAGTCAGACTTAACTTTTTGTGTTTGTTTTCCTTTTTCCTGATCTTTAATTCACGCACGGAACATGTAGTTTTTTCTCCCATGGACTTTGACAATTTTCTACCAGAGATTTTAATACTTAGTGACAATGTTACTTGAAAATGTTAACAGAGAAAAAAATAGAAAAATGGAAAAAAAAAAAAAAAAAAAAAGGATGAAGATAATGAACAGTATTTTGAAAGAAGAAGATTTCATGTTTGTTTTTTAATTTTTAATTTTTAATTAATACTATACTTAATTAAATTATTTTTAGGGTTGATGTGGCTATGTTTGATTGGATAATTCATTTTGTGTTTCATTTTTTAATTTTTTAATTATTTAAAAAAAAAACATAATTTTTCTAACTCTTAAAAAAACATAGTTTTTTATTATTTATTATTTATTAATTATAAATTGAATTAGTTTTATTTTTAAATTTAATTATTTAAAAATTTAATTAGTTTTAAAGTCTGGATATTTTTTGCTAACTTTTTTTTAAATATTGTTTGTATTTTTAAATATTAAAATCCTAGTTTATTTCCTTTTTTTTTATAATATTTTTTTGTCTTTTAGTGGGTTTAATAAGTTGAAAGACAAGATTACCCTTCCTGATTCGGTCAAAGGTTAAGTCTGACGGACGTTTTCATCTGTAATTTAGCAAACCTCAGGGGTAGTGGGTGTAATTCGTTCTATTTCTATATTTCTATAAAAGTAGGGCAATTTCAAGAATAGTGATCAATTTTTTAAGACCAAGTCTGGTCTGGTCACCTTGATCTCTCTCTGCATATTGATTTCCTCTCCAGAAATAGATCGAGTTTGCTTTTAAATTTGCAGACATTTTCAAGAGAGAGAGAGAGAGAGAGAGAGAGGTGGGAAGAAGTCCTCGATGTTCCAAAGATGGCATGAATAAGGGAGCTTGGGCTTCTTCTGAAGACAAAATCTTGAGAGATTTTATCAAAGTTCATGGTGAAGGCAAATGGAGCAATGTTGCCAAAAAAACAGGTTTCTTTTCTTTAATATATATATTTTTTCTTCTTGTACGTCTTTTATTTGTAATTTTTAACCTTAAATTCACTCATTGCAACTCTAAAATACCAGGTATACAGAGAATTTTTAACCAATTGCTTCACACCTGGGAATTTTTTTCGATATATAATGGAACACGAATATATGAAACCAAAAATTGTAGTATATATATATGGTTTCCATAGCTGTTTAATAACTCAATTAATTAATTTCAGGTCTAAAGAGATGTGGGAAGAGTTGCAGGCTTCGATGGATGAATTATCTGAGACCTGATATAAAGAGAGGCAACATTTCTGTCGACGAAGAAGAGCTCATCATCAGACTCCATAAACTTCTAGGCAATAGGTACGTTTTTTTCGTACAGAATTCCAAATAGACACCGGTATATATCTATCGAATTAGCACCGTCATCTATTGAGAATCATGTACGAAAAAAATGTATGGAATCCCACAAATGATAATTCACACACTCACACACACAAAAATACTATTTCAAGGGTTTTTTAGCTTTCCTTTTGTTTTTTTCTGTTGCTTTGCTCTGCTGCCGTGTTGCTGGTGTTGGCTTGCGCTGTGGGTGTTTTCTATTTTACTGTTGTTGCGTTTGGGTGTGTGCAGCCTTGCTGCTTTGTTGTTTTTCGGCTTTTGGCCTGCTTTAATAAAATTCTAGCCTTTTCAAAAAATAAAATAACTTTAGAGTTTAGAGGGACATTTATTTTGAGATACTAATTTGAAGCTAATTGATTGCAAGTTTTGTCTCACGTGCAGGTGGTCCCTGATAGCTGGAAGACTTCCTGGAAGAACTGACAATGAAATCAAGAATTATTGGAACACCAATTTAGCTAAAAGAGCACCAGATGATGTGCATGAAATTAATAAGACACCACCACTAGTAGAAGTATCCACCACCACCACAACAGGAGCTATAAATGAGTCAAACCCGGATCCAGATTTTGGTATGCCCAAATCAGTACTACCACCAAGTAGTAATTTGGAGCCAGCAAAGAATATTATTATTAGGAATTATAATAATAATGAGAGTGATTATGGATCACAATCATCTTTGTCTAGAGAAAACCCTAATAATTCATCATCAGACAATGATTTGATTATGGATTTCAATGTGGATGATTTTTGCAAGATTTTTGATTCGGATTATGGAGGTTATCTTGATGTTAATTACGATCATCAGACGACGACCGACTGTTTGGTAGATCAGCAGGTTGGAGATGGTGATCATCATCAGGATGATATTGTTATGAATGTTATGTGCTGCAAAACTGAAGAAGAAGTTCAATTGCCATCGAATAATAATTTTCCCGAGAAAATTATGAAGGAAAATTATGATCGTGACATGGAATCAGAATTCCTGACATTGGCTTCTTCATTTCTTGAATCAGCTGTTGAAGACGAGGGATGGCCTGGATATGATCTAAATATTAGTACTCATGCTACTGCCTAGCTAGCCACCCCGATTTAACTTAATTAGCAATTTAGCATCTCTATGTTATTATTTGTTAAATATTAATTATTGCATGTTAGTTAGAGTAATTATTATTTCGTGTTATCGTCTGCCTCCTCTTCCGCGCCTTGAATAAAAATTAACACGGATGGTTGTTCCAAGGATTTTACCTAGCTCCTCTTCCGTGCCTTGAATAAATGATGGTTAATCTATCTATAAATTAACATATAGTTCCAAATTTTGTTTTACGTCTGTTTCCATGAAAGAATTTGGCAATTTGCTGTGGTGTGTTATATATATATATATATATATCTGCTTCTTGATTGGTTGAAATGGGCCATGAATCAATGATGTCTTGATTTTGGAAAGATTATTTTTCATTTTCCAAAGTGATTTCTTTTTATACATATATATATATATATAAATATATCACTTCATGTAATTGTAATATTGGTCGATCAATTAGTGGAGCCATTAACATCACTCGATTATCTTTATTTTCTAATTCGGGGTGGGTTAGGGTTGTATACTTGTTTTGCCTGATTTTCTTCATTAAGGGTGTAGAGACTTGATAATTAGACTGTAGAATGCAGTTCTATGCGTGTCTCCTGTACATTTCGTGTCTCCTATAAACTATAATCACAGTGAAACTATAGGTAATGTAATGCAGTGGGGGATATTGTTTCCTGTACTTTTCGGGAAGGTAATGAGTGGGGTCCTGGGGGATATTGTTTTATATCCAAGGGTTGAAATTGAATCATGCACACCAGCTTTATTTGGTAGACCGAATGATTGCACTTTTTTGCTATGAAATCACATTCAACTCTGTTTATTATTACGTAGCTAGCTACTTCTCGATCTATTCCTGCCAAATCTTGCCTTTAAATTTTAATTGTTGAATTCTCTTATATGTGTATATATATATATATATATAAAAGCTATCAAGTACAGTATTGCAGATTTTAAAAAATTTACAGGATTCTATCATCATGACCCCATTCCAATAAACAAATGCATATAAAATAAGAAAAGTTTACTTTTGCTCACCTCCTCGAAGGGAGGTAAGTTTTTCCCCTCTTTCAAGAATATGACATGTGTTTATGAAGGGATTAAATTTGTTCAAACTATGTTATCATGTGTTTGGGAGAGGGGTAATGCTTACTCCCCTTGAAAAGGGACGAGCAAAAATGGACTCGAATAACAATAAGGTGAATGTTATATATCTTTCTCACTCATTGTTTGACATGTATATACTTTTTCATTTAATAAAAAGCTCTCACTTTTTGTTGTAAAGTTTGTTTATGTATTTATTCCTAATGGCTGCTTCTATCATTTCATTAATAAAGGGTGAAGACGTAAACAAGTTTTGTAATAAAAAGTTAGAGTTTTTTATTAAATGAAAAAGTGTATACGTGTCAAATGATTAGAAAAGATGAATAGGAAAGACAAAATGAAAAAGGTAGATAACAATAATAATAATAAGAGTAAATTGCACTGGTGGCCACCACTTTTAGGCAAAAATACCAGTTTAGTAACCACTTTTACCCAACACATCAAAATGGCCACTTTTAGCAGACATATCGTTAACGGTGGTCATTTTACCAACTTTCCGTCCAAATTCTAACGGAAATGCTGATGTGGCAAACGGAATGTTAAATAAAGATTATTAAATTAAATAAAAAAACAATTAAAATAAAAAAAAAAGATTATTAAAAACCAAAGGGAACCAAGAATATTAATATCAGTAAAAAAAACAATCCCCATCATCTTTTCCAACTCACTCACACAACCACCACCATCATCTTCTCCAAATCCATACCACCACCATCATCTCCAACTCACTCATACGACCATATCAGTAAAAAAAGAAATTCATACCACCACCATTTTCTCCAACTCACTCACACGACCACCACCATCATCTTCTCCAAATCCATACCACCACCGTCATCTTCTCCAACTCACTCACACGGCCACCACCATCATCTTCTCCAAATCTGATCTCTCTCTCTCTCTCTCTCTTTATCCCGTCGCCGGCGAGAAGTGGCGATCTCTTCCATTGAGAGGAGATCGACTCTCTTCTTCCCCCATGCTTTTCTCTCTCTTCTTTCTCTACCGATTTGAGCCAATTTAGTTGGCCGCCGATGATGATTCGATCCCCAATTTGAAGGTGATCTGGGTTTAGGTGATTTTGGGTTCAATTTGGTAGTGGTTTTCGATTTGTTTTTTGTTGGTGATTCTGGGTTTGATTTGGTGTTAGTGGTGTGATTCGATTCTAGGTTAATTGATGATGGTGGTCTGATTCGTTTCTGGAATTTTGATGAAGAAGATGATGGATCTCCACCAATTTTGAGAGACATGGAATCAGATGAAGATGAGAGAAAAAAAAAAAAAAGATGTTTGGAGGACAGAGACCGATGTAAACGTTGTCGTTTGGAGGAGAGTGATGGAATTTTTTTGTTGAACTGAGTTTTCTGGGTTTGGTTAGGTAAAGAAGAACTGATGAAGAACTAATGAAGAACTGATGAAGAA
Organism: Acer campestre; assembly: GCA_954870605.1. NCBI lineage: Eukaryota > Viridiplantae > Streptophyta > Magnoliopsida > Sapindales > Sapindaceae > Acer > Acer campestre. The sequence continues at coordinate 39,585,089 of OX940804.1, read as the reverse complement.
TTTTTTTATGTTTAATTGTTTTTTTATTTAGTTTTCTGGGTTTGGTCAAGTAAAGAAGAACTGATGAAGAACTGATGAATTTTTTTATGTGTAATTGTTTTTTTATTATCTAATTTCATAATCTTTATTGTATTTTAATTGTTTTTTATTTAATTTAATAATCTTTATTTAACACTCCATTTGCCACATCAGCATTTTCGTTAGAATTTGGACGGAAAGTTGGTAAAATGGCCATTGTTAACGATATGTCTGTCAAAAGTGGTCATTTTGGTGTGTTGGGTAAAAGTAGTTACTAAACTGGTATTTTTGTCTAAAAGTGGTGGCCACCAGTGCAATTTACTCTAATAATAATTCCCCTCCTTTTCCTTTTTTTTGAGGTTGCGGGCCAATCATTAACCCTACCCGTTAAACAATTACCAACATTTTTCTCTCTCTTTGTCAGTCACGGCCCCCACCAATAACTTTCCTCTCTCTCTCTCTCTCGGTTTTTCTCTGTGCGCGATTTTTTTGGCCATGGCCATGATACTACGATAGGGTCTCAAAAAAAAAAAAAAAAATTGTTTTTCTTTACCACGGTTTATTTATTTATTTATTTATTTTAAATCCGGGACCATGTACTTAATAGGTACTATATACTGTATTAAAATCTGGAATCCTATACGTACATGATGCAGGGCCGGCCTTAGGGCAAGGCAATCAAGGCCTTTAAGGCCTCCCTCTTTGAGGGGTCTCAAAAAAAATATAAATAAATAAATAAATAAATATTTGAAAAAATAAATTATTTTCAAAGGATTAATTTGAGTATTCATCTTTTTAGGGGGCTCAAAAAAAAAATTATTGAAAAAGAAAAAAAAAATTTCAAAAACATTAATTTCTTTTAAAATTTTCTCCCAACGAAATTGTTTTATTATGAGTCATTAATTAGGTAATTCTGAGTTTATATATATATATATATATATATATAAACTCCGTTTTCATTTTATAATTACATCATTTTTTTTTAAACAATGCAAAACCTCCCACTACATCAAGATTTCTCTTTCATCAATCTCAATCAATATTCTTCTTCAATTGCAATCAATCTCCTGTGTTTCATTAAGGAAAAAAATGGAAGGTAAGTTTTAATTTAATGTTTATTTATATTTTATTAGTATGATTTTTTTTAGGGTTTTAACTATATCAAGTAATTGATTGGGTTTGTTTTCTTGTAGCTATTGTGAAAGATTAAGTGTTACTTCAAATCTTCAATATTGTTGGAACTTGCTTCTTCTAAAAATCAGGTGCGTTTGATATAACTTCATCCGTGTATTTGATGTGGGCCATTAGATTTATATATTTTGACTTAAAGTGTATGCATATTAAAGCTTCTCAATAATCAGTGGTCCACATGAATTGGTACTGATGTGAACGGGACGGTATATATACATATATATATATACGCGAGTGAGTTTTTCATGAGGGATCCCTTATTTTAATTTCGGTAAGGACTTTAATGAAATCATATCGAATTTTATGAATTTTGATATGAATTTTTGTGTGGATGATAAGTTCATTGAAATCTATATATGAATAGAGTTTGAGAATTTTTGAAGCACTATAATTATTTTTCTTGAATTTTATATATTTCACACATTTTTCCGATGCTTTCGTATTTAACAAAAATTGAGAGAAATAGTTATAATACTTGAAAAAATTTCAAATTTTTTTTTCCATAGGTATATTTCATTGAATTTATCATAAAAAAAAAAAAAAAAATCAGATTAAAATTCAAAAAAATCGATGTGATTTCCTTAAGGTCCTTACCGAAATTAAATTAAGGGATCCTTTATGAGAGACTTACTCGATATATATATATATAGTCTTTCTATTGTTAGTTCGAACTGATATAAAACTCTTGCATGTGGGCCATGGATTTAAAAGATACTTTTGACGAGTGCATGTAACAAAAGTCAAAGCATTTAAATTCAATGACCCATATGTATGGAACTGATATATTTTATATCAACTCGAACTGACAATAGAAAGATTGTATATATATAGAGTGAATTTCTCATAAGAGATTCCTTATTTTAATTTCGGTAAAGACTTTAAGGAAATCACATCAATTTTTTTTATAATTTTAATCTAAATTTTTGTGCAGATGATAGATTCATTGAAATCTTCCTATGAATAAAATTTGATAATTTTTCAAGTACTATAACTATTTTTTTGAATTTTCCTATATTTATCTAATTTTTTAGATATCTTTATATTTAATAAAATCGGGATAAATAGTTCCGATGCTGAAAAAATTCTCAAATTTTGTTCATAAGTATATTTCATTAAACTTATCATCTAGAAAAAAATTCAGATTAAAATTCATAAAAATAGATGTGATTTCATCAAAGTTTTTACCGAAATTAAAATAAGGTATATCTCAATTAATAACTTATATATATTCTTTTAGGTTTGTTTTTTATTTTATTTTATTTAAAAAAGGAAAGGTCAGATGCATGTGTGTGTGAAAATTCTAATGCATGGGTCCATGAATTTTCTGTTCAAAATTTTGAGATGTGCAAAATTAATTATGTTAATTTACTTATGAATTGTAAATATTTAGGAACCTAATTACATAACCAAGATTGAAGACCAAAGTGGACTAATTTTTTTTTTATTAAACATCATCATCACCTAATTATCACCAAGTTTGGAGAACATAGCAAGATGTACCCTATAAAATGTATATTCTAAATAAATACGTGTAATAAAAAAAATATATATTTTTGAAAAGTTAAAACAAATTATAATAGATAAATAGAAACATGAAATGTAAATACATTAAGAAACTAATTAAATTGTATCCTATAATAAATTTATTTAATAATATCTTTAATCGGTAAATTTAAAGTTATATTAACTAATAATTGGATTACTCTAAAAATTATAGTAACTTTTAAATTTAAAAAAAAATAAAAAAATAAAATCATGATATTCATCCAAAAATATTTAATTCAAAGACTAATTGTTGATGCTAATAAAGAGATTGAGCCAAAAAATGGGGAGAGATAATTGTTATAATTATAAAAGAAGAAAAAGAAAAGAAAATTATTTATTATGATTTGAATAGAAAATAAAATTAATACTTTAATTAGTTAATTTTCTTTTATTTACTATTTTAATTTTTTTAAGGAGAGCTGTGGGCTTGAGCCCGCCTTAACTCCCCCACTAAGGCCTGTCTCATTTGTAATGGGTCACTTATATGGTATATGGTCGTATGTGATCTTATATATATATTATATTATCGTATATGTATCTCGTGTCGATACAAAATTAAATTTTAATGTGATTACTTGTGAGTTATATGTGATCATATGTGAATTGCTATGATCGTACCAAAAAAATTATAACCAGAATAGGTGCACCGGTGTACTAGAGAAGACCCATATATGTACACTTTTTTTTTTTTTTTTTTAAATTTATTAATTTATTTATTTTTCCCATATATGCTGTATCCATTTGAATCAAAAATATTTTTGGATTGAATGATTTTTTTTTTTTTGAAAGATTTATTTATTTATTCCTAAAAGTAAATTAGTGAGGCCATTAATTAGCATCACTCAATACTCTTTCTATATACACAGTACAGTAGTATTGTCTCGATTAGGGGTGGGCATGGGTTGGTTTGGTTTGGGTTGGTTTGGGTTGGGTTTGACTATACCCAAACCAAACCATAATTTAATCGGGTTCATTTTTTACAACCCAAACCAACTCAATTATAAGTTAAAGCCAAACCAAACCAAACCATAAAATTCGGTTTGGTTCGGTTTGGTTTAACGGTTTTAGCAAATTATGACATTATTTTTTATTTGAACAATTTTTATTTTATTTTTTATAAGTCTTGTTATTTTTGAGAGTTTAAGTCTTTTGTTTTTCCTCTACCAAACTATTTTGATATCTGAAACAACCCTCCAAATGATTCCAAAAGTACTAGTCTCATTCTTACTCTCACATGTATACTCTCTACCACAATAATTACACTTACATGTGGGATTGTTGGAATTACTTAATTTAGTAAAATAATTCCATATCAACGATTTTGATGCTTTCTTCTTTATGATACAGGGCTGCAAACTTGTGCCTCAATAATGAGATTTTTTTACCATTGTTTGTTACATATGGGTAAAAAAATAATAAAAACAATTAGTGATATGAGATGAATATGAGTATGAAGAATGAGAACAATAATAAAAATAAATAAATAAATAAAAAATAAAAAATAAAAAATTGTTACTTACCCAAAAAAAAAAAAAAAAAAAAAATAGTTTAGTGCCTTTGGAAATAGCTTTGAGAAGAAAGACAAGGGTGGCACTGTGGTAGTAAGGTGAGAACTCAGAATTTAAAGAGCGGCTGTAAATAAATATTATATAAAATTAGGTTAACTTTAGTTTTTTATTTTTTATTTATATCTGACAATTCTTTTTTGTAAGATTTTATTTGATGTATTAATTAATAATATATATATATTTAAGTATGTAATTGTTTGGGTTGGGTTATACGGGTTGACAAAACATAACCCACAAACCAACCCAAACTAAATGGGTTACTCAAAAGTAACTCAATCGGTTTTTTTATTTACCAAACCCAAACCAACCCGCTTAAATTGGTTTGGTTTGGACTGGTTGATTGGGTTGGCGGTCTGGGTGCCCACCCCTAGTCTCGATCAATATCTATCAGTCATCATAGTGAAGCTAAAAATGTCCCTACGTTTCTAGATTTCCAATTAGGGTATCTATTCAATGTGTTATTTATATAAATTCGAATACTTCCCGTGATTTTTAATTTGCAATAGTAATAGCACCGGCCTTTTGGTTCACTTTTTTGGGCATCTAATTTATTTGTGGTCTAACAACACCACGAAACACAAATTGACAATAAATAAATTATATTACCATTTTGTCCAAAATTAATAATAATGATAATAATAGACACAAAGTACGACTAGTATTAGAAGGAGGTAACTAAATAACTACAATATATATATATATATTAATGGGGTTAATTCATAAAGAGCCAAAAAATTGATAGATTTATTGTTTTTATCCACAAGTTTATTTTTTATTGTTTTTATCAATTTGGACCACTCTTGGACAACAATACCCCTAAATTTGAAATTAAAAAAAAATAAATTAAAAAATCAAAAGTTGAGTTGTTTTGGTAGGTTTAAGTGAGATCAGGCAAAAGAAGGAAAAAAAAAAAAAAAAAAAAGAGAAAGGAAGAGAGAATGAGAAGCCACTATCGTGAAAGAGAGAAAGAGAAGCTGGACCTCTTGGAAGTCGTCGAACCTGCCGTCGTCGCACCTGTTGCCGTCGCCAAACCTGTCGTCGCCGCCGCACCTGACCTCGCGCACCTCTCAGCCTCGCCGGACCTCGCCCTGAAACCGTCGGTCTAGGTCGTCGAATCCGTCCCTGTAGAGTGCCATTGCCGCTACTATCTCTGCCCTTGTCCTCGAAGCCACTGAATCCACTGCTGAAGGCTGCCATCGCCGCTACTGTCGCTGCCCTTGTGGTCGAGCACTGTACAGGTCTGATTGTTCTTGCTGATTTGTTGAAATTCAACTATATGTGTGTGTGTGGTTTTTTTTTTTTTTTTCATTGAATAAAATCTTAAAAACTGACATTAATAGGACCTAATTAGGTTACAGATTATAATTATTGAGAAATGAAAGCTTGAAGTTGAGTTTGGAAATTTATGTTTTTGGATTGGTTTGTGAAGGTTGTAAAACAAGAGGGATGAGGATAGTTGTACGGAGGTTTGACACCATCTCTAATGGGCACAGCTGCTTCTCAAGTGAGACTGCATTTTTTTTTCTTAAGAATATTGATTTGAAGCTTTATTTCAAGAGTTGAATTCGATTTGATGATCGGGAAAATTCACTTGTTAGTAGTGGTATAGCTTTTTATTTGCTTTTGTGTTGAAAAGGTATGAGATGTTTGAATTGTTGATGTTCGGTCTGGTTGTTGATCTAGATTTCGAGAACACAGGAATATTTATTTTAGATTAGATTTAGTTTAGATTTATTTTCAAACTGGAGAAAATTAGCTCGTAACATATATTTCCAAATGTGGCATATGAGTGCTGAATGTGAAATCATTTAAACAAATTGCTCGTGCATAGTTGCTGAGAGCCAGAGCACAACAGGCTTCACATAGATATATGTATTGTTACTTCTCTTTGTAGTTTGGGGGGATATCTGATTTGATGTTCTGCTGTGTGTTCTGCTGCGTTGCAGCTGTTTTGTTTTGTTCGGTTCTGCTGGGCCTGTAGCTGCTGTTGGGGGTGTCTGGGGTGTTTTTGCTGTTTTTGTGTTAGGTTCTGCTGGGTGTGTTGTATGGTGTGGTGCTGTGGCTTGTGTGTTTTGCGTTTTGTGGGTCGTTGGGGTTGTTTGTGGCTGGTTGTGCTTGCGTTTTGTGGTTGCGTTTTGTGCTCTGGCCTCCCCTGTTATGCCTTGTGCTTGCTGTCCTTATTCTGGACAGTTTCTTCAATAAATTGCCTTTTCAAAAAAAAAAAAAAAAATGTATTGTTACTTCTAATGTAAATGGATATGTGGTCCCATGATGGTGAAACAAGTGTCCTTATTGCATTCAAGTATGTGACATGTTATCTATACCCCTTTTCTTTGTTGCAGTTCTTCTCATGATGACGTTGAATTCTCAGCTTTCAAAGTTATGTTGTCTGCCTAAGTAGCGAACTTAAGACTTATAAGATGCATGTAACTTTAAAACAAGTCTAAGTAGCAAACTTAGACTTATAACATGCATGTAATTCTCAGCTTTCATAATAATTTTTACTAAAGAGTAAACTGGAAGTTGTTTGAGCATATGCAAAATTCTTCCTACATGACTTATGAAATAATAGTCCGCCTTTAAGTACCTTAGTGATAATTGTTGTTTGAGCAGCATATCAAAATCCTACCCTTTGGCCTAATTTGTAATTTCCTGAATTGACACGCAAGTACTAAGTTGTACCTCTTATACAAAAGAATGAATGAAGCTAGTAACTACTTATTAGGTGGCATGAATTCGCCCCAGACTAGTTAATATAGGATATTGGATTCTGTAGTTCTTTTAAACTAAAGTGGACAGTACAGTATGACTTTGCATGTTAATAACTAATTTATATAATATGGAAGATTAGTATTAAAATTGTTCTTGCCATTCTGTACAAGTCTGATTGTTCTTGCTAATTTGTCAATAAGTACTTAAAATTGCAAATTGGATTGGATGTTTCATTTTTTAGGATAATTGTAACAAGTTGGAGCAGATTTCTCAGGAGTAGCAATTGATATGGTGTCAATGAACTGCAAAGTGAAGCTGTGTGGGGTTTTTGATAAATTTTTTTACATTGTTTGATAATTTGATGATTTTTTTTTTCTTAATTGAACTACTTGATTAATAGAGTGTTTGGTGAATATGCAGGTTATGAGCAATGGGATATACAAAGCACTGGATGATAGAGCAGTAGTGAATGCTTTGTACAAAACTCTCACTTCACTATCAGTGTGAAAGTGCTTCTTAGGAAGATGTACAATTAGCATAGTGCAATTTTCATGTTACTCATGAGAGTATGTTGAATGTTGGACAAGTATTCTATGTCTAATTTTGTTGATACTATGAACAATAATAGTAAAGTTTGTGTCTGGTTTCAATCAATTTGTATAGTTACTGGCATGCTAGTTGTATTCCAAGTTACATACCATGTGAATTTAGTTGTTTGTTCTGTTGTTTGTTCCGGCTTGTAAGTTATGTATTGACATGCAACTCTGGCATGTAATTTGAAAACAAACTTGACATGTAACTTGAAACACAACAAGCATGTAACTTGAAATTAAACTAGCATGTAACTTGAAAATGAACTAGCATGTGACTTGAAAATCAACTGCCATGTAACTTTACAACCAATTGGCATGTAACTTCAATTTGATCTAGCATGTAACTTAAGAACCGACACTGGCATGTATACACTGGCATGTATCTTTAATTTGATTTGGCATGTAATTTAAAATTCAACTGGCATGTAACTTCACAACCAGCTGACATGTAACTTAAAATTAAACTGGTATGTAACATAAAATTCAACAAAACATGTAACTTACAATTAAAATGGCATGTAACAATACTGATCTTTGATCACTGAAATAAATTCATTCAATACTGGAATTTGGTCTTCAAAATAAATTCATTCAATACTGGAATCTAACTGAATAAAGTCTACAATAAGAAATACATATAAGAATTAAATCATCATTGCTAATACCTAAGTTGTACAACCAACTTCCGATGCCAACGGACATTTCTATGAATTGTGACATTCTTCTTTCATTAAAAAACATTAAAATTACAAGAAGAAAAATCCTTATTGGCTAACTAACCACACCAACTACAAATCTAGCTGCAAATGTGCTACACTGTTACAAGCACTAGGAATATGAACAAATTTTATATCCCAAAAGCTATGCAACAACAAAACATAAAACTTCTATACACAAAGGAAGTCGCCTCAATCTGACAGCTATAGCCAACCCTTCGAAACTAGTCTTCGCGTCTACTATCTCTTCCTTCGCCGCCCTCCATAGATTATCCTTTTCTTCTCTGGCTCCATTCTCTAGATTTCAAATAAAAAATAAAACTTTTGACAATTTAGCTACAAACCTTGAATATTTGAATCCAACTCACAAAACACAAGAAGTACCTCAATGATATGGTAGTTATGGCCTTTCCAGTGAGAATAGGTGAAGTGTCACCGTCGGCAATTCTCTGAATGTAAGGCTCCAGGTCCTTGTGTGTAACAAGAGGAATACAAGCCTTGAAGCTTTCTGGGTCAGTGCTTCCATTCAGACTCAGATTCTGTAAATACTCAGCAGATCCTTTTTGGTACATCATCTAAAACAATTGTTTTTTCAGGTTTATAATCTCCTGGGGAAAAAATTCCAAGCAAATACAAGGCTATTATATTATCAAGTAATCAAGTCACAGAAAAAAGAAAACAACAACATAGTGGGGCAACCTTTGATTGAAAAACAGGGGATTAAATTTCCATATAACTAACCATAATTGATTTTTATGTCACCTAAAAGCCAAGTCATGTTAATAAAAACTTATTATGTAATGCACAAGAAGGGTAACTATATTTATACAATTCAACCAACTATAAATTCTCAACAATGTTGCACCCAGTTTTCTTGCTTCAATGAAACATACAATTGAAAGTTAAAAATAAACAAGAAACCAAAGAAGCTAAAACTAAAAACTGCAGATAAGCAACCAAGCAAAAACAATAGCAATAGCACAATCTATAAAATTACACACATATATAAACATAGTCATCATTATCTTAAAAGGGTATCAAGTATTTGGAAAAATAAAACAACAAAAATTTACTAAAGTAGTAGTAGCATTACCAACTTCGAAATGGGTTTGTCTTAGACTCTTAGCTGGAGTATCTTTTCACGTTTCTCTAACTCCTCTTCGGTGTCCTCCAAATGGTTCAATGCTTTATTATCTGTCTTGAAAGATCTTTTCAGGGCTTTACCCTTCTTCGTTGATCATCTTCCCTTGGATCTAATGTACAGATAATAAAGGAAAAAAAAATAAAGTTACTAGAAATCTGAGAGGTTAGCTAGTGCTTTATTTTACTAAAATCACTGGGGTCTGAACTCTAAACCTGATAAACAAATCCTTCAATCTACTCCTTTTCCTCACTAACCATAGGTCCTTAACAATCTTTCTTCTCAAAATGTCAACCCCAATTAGTAATTTCATAAGATTTTTGCTATTCTTTTTTTTTTTTTTTTTTTTTTTTGAAAAAGGCAACTTTACTAGAACACAACAACACAAGAAGCAACAACACACAAGCCACCAAGCTCAGCAAGGGCGAGCAAAAGCACTAGGCAGAAGCCACACGCAACCCCCAGGCAAACAACAAGGCACCCACATAGCACCAAAACAACAAAAACAAGCAGAAAACAACGCACCCACACAACCCCAAACAACTAGAACAGAGGACGCACAGCCCCCACACCCAGACCCCAAGAGAACAACATTACAGTCAAAAAACACTCCAAACATTTTTTTTCTATTCTTAATTCTGCTTAAACTATCACAAGAACAAATACGTACAATCAACCAATAATTCTAATTTCTAACCATATAGTTATAAAAAAACAACAGGAGATTGATTTCACTATAAAACAAAACTACCAAATCACATGTAAAATTAAAACAAACGGGCATGTAAGTTTGTAACAGAAAATAAAAAAAATCTGGGTTTCACTAAAAATCGAATCCACTCTCTTAATATTCATATCAAACAACATATAATTGTAAAAAAACAACAGGAGATTGATTTCACTATAAAACAAAATTACCAAATCACATGTAAAATTAAAACAAACGGGCATGTAAAATAAAAACAACGGGCATGTAATATTAAAACAAACGGGCATCTAAGTTCGTACCAGAAAATAAGAAAATAAAAAAATCTAGGTTTCACTAAAAATCGAATCCACTCTCTTAATCTTCATATCAACAACATATAATTGTAAAAAAATAACAGGAGATTGATTTCACTATAAAACAAAATTACCAAATCACATGTAAATTTAAAACAAACGGGCATGTAAAATAAAAACAACGAGCATGTAATATTAAAAAAAACGGGCATCTAAGTTCGTACCAGAAAATAAAAAAATCTGGGTTTCACTAAAAATCGAATCCACTCTCTTAATCTTCATATCAAACACCATATAATTGTAAAAAAAAAAAACAACTAGGAAGGGGATACATACATTCTAGGTCACGAAATCTACTTCAAGAGAGAGAAAAGACCACAAAATGGAGGTCACGAAATGGAGGTCGGAGTCCGTCGGTGCTGCCGTCGTCGTCGCCGAGTTGTTACCGTCGCCGGGTTCACCGTTGCCGTCGCTGGGTTCAAGTCGAAATCCGTTTGGTTGTGGGTGTGAGAGAGAGAGAGAGAGAGAGAGAGAGAGAGAGAGTATCTTAAATGAAAAATAAAATGGAGGTTTTCAGATATAAGAGAGAGGGAAGTTTTGGGGGGAAATTTTGGGTGAAGAAAAGACAAAAGGAAGGGTATACTTGTCAGTTCATGCACAAAATTTACAAATATAATCAAAAATAAATTTGTGGCTAAAAACAATAAATCCATAAATTTTTTGATCATTTCATGCAATTTCCTCTATATTAATTTCCTTAAATAACATCATCAATTCGAGTTATGTCAATCACCCCAAGTGGTGGAGGGATCTAGAAGCTGGGGGTGGTCGACATAACTTTCTTTATACTAACTTTTATACCTTGGTTTGTACTAAATTCTTCGTTTTAATATATTAATTGGTCATTATAAGAATAAATTTCTATTTCTTTTTTTCTCAATAGATCTCTTTCAAATCATAAATTTTTAGTAGTTATTTATTTATTTATTATTTATTATTATTTGATTAGATATTGTGCCTAATAATTAAAAGGTGATCAGGAATAACCATGGGCCATGCAGCTCTATCTGGTTGAAACTGAGTACACGTTCTTGATGGAGTTCCACAAGTAATTAATTAGTAGTATGATTAATAAGTTCGTTCCGACTCTGCAGCTCCATTTGTATTTGTTTGTAGACAAATTACTTTTGCTTCTGTCATTTCTTGCTTTCAATGGAATTTGGACGAGACATCGTAGAACATCTCTCAATATGATTAGACAAAAGTTTCTCATTATTTTTCATTCAAATTGAGAAAACAATATATCTAGTGTCACCACCACATCCACATATATATAGGATCTATTATTAGTACATGTCTGTCTTGCACTCTTGTAAACATAGGAAGAAAGAAATCGATTTTTCAACCGAAACAACAGATATTTTGTTCCAACACATTTTTTTTTTTTCCACATTTATAGTGAGTTTGGAGAGTTTTTCTGGTCAATATTATATCAAGGTTAATCTCCAAAGGTCCAATAGACATATTATAAGACTTCAACATATTTAGTTGATTTTAGATTTTAGATGGCCTGCCGTTTACTTTTCCTCTTTTTTTTTTTTTTTTTTTTTTTTTTTTTTCAATAATAATAATAATAAAAAAATCTTTTGTGTGCTTCGACACATTATTATTTATTTAACGCATGCACAAAAATGTTTCAACACATTATTATGAGTGGTTACGATTTTTTTCTTGGATCCAAATTAATTAATCTTTAATTTATCATGCATTTGTCATCAATGACTGGTTAAATATTTTTTATTGAAAAAAATAAAGAACAATGCATTCGGCTATTTTCTTCATGTTGTATTGTTATCTTTATATATATATATATATATATATATGGATTTAACTACTATATAGAAGTATAGAACTTGTATAGTTGCTTGGTAGTTATATGTTGGACCGAAAGGTAGGGATCTCTATTCCTGATTTAAACTTGAATACATTTAAGATGGTGATATTCATTAATATTATGGGTAATTACTTTGGTGACCATCAACTTATACCACTATTATCAAAATGACCACCGGATGGGAAATTAGTTTCAAAATGGTCATTTTTGGCAAACACTGTTACAATAATAGCTATTTCATCAAATAAGTGGCATTTTGGTAAATAAGAGGATGACTTAATTTATTTTAGATATTTTTTGAAAATCGATTTTTTCTTTTGTTTTTTGAAACAAATAATTATATTCAGTGTGTGTATATACGTATAACATATCTCAAACATATATATATATACATATATTTCTTTTCAACTTATCTCAAATATATTTTTTAGAATTTTTAGATTTTGTAGCATTAATCTTTTCAAAAAAGAATATATATATATATATATATATTTTTGCTTTTTTTCTTTTCTTTTCAACTTATCTCTAATATACTTTTTAGAATTTTTAGATTTTGTAGCCTTAATCTTTTCAAAATATATATATATATATGTTTGAGATATGATATATGTATATACACACACTAAATATAATTATCTGTTTTAAAAAGAAAAGAAAAAATTGATTTCCAAAAAATATCTAAAATAAATTAATGTCATCCACTTATTTACCAAAATGCCACTCATTTGATGGAATTGGATGGAATGGCCATTAACGCAACAGTGTTTGCCAAAAATGACCATTTTGAAACCAATTCCTTATCTAGTGGTCATTTTGATAATGGTGGTATACGTTGATGGCCACTATGGTAATTACCTCTTAATATCATTATTAGTATTATTAACTATATATATATAATTAATAGAATCTTAATTGTGTATTAATTGATAATGGATTCAGTCATTCAGATCGTCAACCTCAAATAGTTAAAGATAAGTTGTCATTTCAAATGGTATATATAAAGAATCTCTCTCTCTCTCTCTCTCTCTCTCTCTCTCTCTCTCTCTCTCTCTCTCTCTCTCTTTTTAACAATTATAAAATTTCGGGATTTGGAGATGGGTCGGGTATGACTCGAAACCACAACCTCTTAGGTACGAGTTGGGAACCTCTCCTTGGTCCTTTTTCCTTGGCATTTTTCAAATGTAATTTAAATATTAAGTTGCATGAGAGAGGGAGAAAAAATGAATCAATTTTAACCATGTATTTTTTATTTTGCTTATGTGTCATTGGATTATAGAAAGTCAAAGAAAAACAAGCCAAGGAGAGGATCTTGATCCCTTAGATACATGTGTGAGGGACTTACCATTGAGTCAACCCCATCTTGTCAAGAATCTTAATCCATTTGATAATACATTATAGCTTTTATAGATTAATAACTTTGGAACCATATAAAATCTATATTAATTAATCGACTTATTGATTTATGAATAATATCAAATGCTTATTAATTTATTTAATTTCAAACATACATTTTACTTATATAATCAATTGAGATTCAATGTATGCATTTAACCAATTAAAGATTCATTATGTTCTTCTAATGATCTAATCAATTAAAGATGCATTTAATCAACCAAAAATTAATCCATTGTAATTGCTTATTTAATTAAATAAAATTCATTCTAATTAGTACTCATCTAATCTAAAGCATGCAATACATTACATAGATAAAATAAGGTTTGCCCAGTGATATGCCTTTCGTGCCTCATACTCTCATCCTAAACCCAGAATTATTGTAATTTAAAAAATATATATACATTTAACAAGTAAAATAAATAAAAAACTCTATTTTAACGTACAAACACAAACTCTTATTGTACTTCATTATACATCTGAGTAATCAGACATTTACAAACAACAATAGATTCTTATTTTAATATATATATATATATAGATGATAGATCAGCAGGATTCAAAATCCTGCAAGTTCCACAATATTGTAAAATTAACATAATTAACTGATGAAACAAAGCAATCTCAACCCTCTCCCAACACAAAGAACATTTGTCCCGAGAGAAACCTGAACCCAATTAAGTATACAATAATGCAAAACATGCACTAGCTAGATGAGATTTATAGACAGATATTTGATCGATAAATAAAGCTTATTGATTAGATATATCTTGAACTTGGAAACTATTGGGGTTTTTGAGGACTATATCATACATGTAAATGGACCTGAACTTGGAGAAATCACTAGGAACAGAGATAAGATCCATGGAAGAATGTTTGTGGAACTGTAAAAAATTAGGGTTTCCTTCATAGTACCTCTCCCACCCTAAATTTCTCAAGATTTGCTCAAGTGAAGAGTAAGAAGAAACTACTTTACCTGTCTCTATGTGCACCAAAACCTTTCTTGATCTGCTTGATGGATGATTTTCGATAAGGCGAATTACACCGTCTTCAAAAACCCAAACACCAGACATTTTATGCTTTTTTAGACAACAATGTAGATCTCTATATGCTTATATTTGTATGTATATGTATTTATCCAATCTAGTTGAGCAATGAAGAGGAAGAAAAAGTGTGCAGTTGTCTTGGTGAGTTTTATAAGGAAGTTAAGAGAGTTCTAATAAGAACATGTGTTTGTTGAATGAACAAATAAAAACAAGAGGAAACTATTAAAAGTGGGGTTTGAAAGTAAGTGAAGACGTGGACATGTTTAGCATGTGGGATTGTGGGTCCTTAATTTTTTATTTTATTTTTATTTTTAACAATTTTCCAAAAAATTACAAATTTGAGAGCTGGAAGAATGAATAAGAATTCAAACATATAATTTTATTAACTTGCGCTTGATGGACATATATCATTGAAGCACTTCAACTTATGTATCTATACGATATAATTAACAACTCATACGATTTAGAGAACTTATAATTATGTGATTGGAAGGAGAAAAAATCTTTCTAATTTGAACTCAATTAAGAATTGGTCATAGGATAATAAATATTAGTCTTCTATTCGTGTCGGATTGATCAACCTGTTAACTTAATAGGTTTTAATTTTAAAATTCAAAATCATTTATAAATTTAATGGATAACCTAAATGTACTCGATTAAATTAAAGATGACACTAAATTATTAAATAGTATAGATTTTTTTTTTTTTTTTTGAGGTGAATTCATAAATAGCCAAAAAATTTATTGATTTATTGTTTTTAGTCATCAATTTATATTTTATTGTTTTGATTACTTTTGGCTACCTTTGAACAAAATTACCCCTAAATTTTACTTCACCTGACATGTAACTTGGTTACATACGAGTTGATTTTTCAAGTTACATAGCAATTAAATTTTAAATTACATGCAAATTGACTTTCAACTTACATATTAATGATTTTCAAGTTACATGCCATTTGATTTCTAAATTTTTGGGTGGGTGAAGTAAAGACAAAATGGAGGGTAATTTTGTCTGTTCAAGGCTAAAATTAATATGTATAATAAAATATACATTGATGGCTAAAAATAATAAACCAATAGAAAAAAATTATTACTTCTTGCAATTATTATTATTATATTTTTTTTATTTTTGTGTGTGTGTCTACGTGTTTAGTATAAATTTAATAGGTCAAACCGTTAATAAACAATAAAGCTAGATCCATCGCAACCATCAATTGATTTATTTCTAATTGATATTTCTCTTTCTTATTACCAATATTAAATCTTCTTTACAATTAATCTTTACACCCATGTTAAAGGAACCCCTTAAATACAAGAACAAACTTACTAGTTAGAAGACAGAAGTAGTGGTTTGAAGAAAGAGTGATAAAAGGGGAGCTGGATCCTCTCCCCACCTTGAGTGTTCTCATATTTATAATTTATTATCACATGTCTAATATTGTAAATCAATAATCTTGACTCTTTATAACTTATATTATTTTTATGTCTTTATATTATAAAAAGATAAAATTAATCAAAACCAATTATTTAGATGCGGCAATGATGGGATCCAAGTCCGATAATAATGGGATGATGTGCAACGTTTGAAAAAGCTTTTACGACCAGAGCTTTCCATGCAATTTTTTTTAATCTTTTGGTTGTCATTAAAAAATAATAATAATAATAATAAATAAAGTAAAATAAAACTTTTGATTTTCGTACGAAGCATTAATTATTTTTATTTTGTATTTGTCTTTCCTCCGCTTTACCTTATTAGAATCAAGAAATCTTGGAACGAGGACTTTTTGGTATATTAATAAAATTTTACAAGTCAATCAAGAAAAGATATCTTGAAAAGGAATCACATGATCACGTGATGTTCATGTGAAGAGAGTGGAAATTTTTGCATTTGATAGTGGAGTTATATATAAGAAACCTGAAGCACCATTTGGATTTTGTCTTCTTTGATCACAACTCATCTTGTCATTAATCAGAAAGAAATATCAAACCTTACACTTATAAGATTTTTACCAATTATAACCCTTAATTAGACAAATAATATGTAAGTTTATACTTTATATATATAATTAGATTTTTTCCAACGAACCAAATTGATATCAAGCAATCGAATCGATTGCTTTTAAATTAGTGGTTCTTATAGGATATAATTCTCTAATTGTATATGAGGCAGCAATCAATAATACATGTAGTTATTCTGGGTTGTGAATGTCTACATCATTTCTTATTTCTTAAGGGAAAATTGCATAAAATTACTATAAGGTTATGCAATATTGCACTGAGCGGTAACTTTTATCAAAATGATACAAACTTCCCTTGAATTCCTTTGACTAACTGTTGACTTATGGTTCGACTAACCTTTGACTTAATGGTCTAGGGGTAAAAATGTCATTTTTCACAATAATAAAAATTAAACTTATAGTAAATTATGAAACAACCTCAAATAAATCTATAATTACAAATCAAATAAAATTACAAAATATACCCAAAAATCTTAAAATTTAATTGTGCAAAAATCCAAATAGAAGAAACTTTCATAATTCAACTATTTTTTTTTCTTTTCTGGAAAAAAAATAATCATCCATTTGGAAAAATAATTCAATTTACTTCGATCAAATTGAATTTTCTGTTTATAATTTTCTTTAAAACTCCAGAATAATAATAAATAAATAAACCACCATAATCCAAACCAAAAATTGAAAAACAATTGAAAAAAAAAAAAAACCTAGAAACATTTTTCCAGATCAACACCAGAAGCCACCATCTTCTAAACCAAAACCCACCAACATCCATCTCAATCATCAAACCCTAACCCTCAAATCCAACCTCCCCACCAACAACCACCCTGAATCCAAACCCAATCTCTGTCTCTCCACAAAAACCAAAACTCAACCCACTGTGGCCGCCACGAAATGCCCATCATATCACCTCATGATGGCGGCCACCCTCTATCAAAGGAAAGAAGAGGGATAAGAGAGATGGTAAGAGAAAGAGAAAGAGATCGGCGTCGAGAGGAGATCAAGCAGTGGGAATAAGGAGATCCAGAGCGACGAGAAGAAGGAGATTGAGAGAGGTGGTTGGTGTGATTTCGGTGGGTTTAGAGTGGCAGTGGTGGCTAGGATTTGCTGTTTGAGTTTAGGTTAGGGTTTGGGTATTAATGAAGGAATTTAGATTCTCTATTGATCTGATCTTTTTCCTGACTTCACATAATCTCATGACATATAAGCATTGCAATGAATGAGTGGTTAAAATGTGGTTGGCTTTCACAACCACTTTATCAACCAATCACATGCTTTAAAAATGTCGGGAAAAAAATCAGATCAACAGAGGATCCAAATCCATTAAAGAAGATGATGATGGGATTTGGGGGTGTTTGTTTTTATATTTGTTTATATATATATATATATATATATAATTATTAAATATGATCGATTCCAACCAAAAACTAAAGGAAAGAAACAAAATTTTTTTGTTTTATGGAGTTTTGAAAGAGATCTAGAGGTTTCCTGAATCTTTCTCTCCTTTTTTTTTTTCTCTTTTTCTTTTTAATTATTTTGTTTGATATCCAGATCTTTTCAGTTTTTTATTTATTTTAATTATCTTGCTTTTTAAAAAACAATTTAATTATGAACTATCACATCAACTAGTATCACTACAAAAAAAGTGACCTATAGTGACATATTTTTTTGTGACAAATTTTGATTGTATCACTATTGGTATTATTTTGTAACAAATTTTACTATTTGTCATTATGTTTTGTTCAATTGAAACTTTTTAAAAATAATTGTCACAATTAGTTACAAAACTTGATAATTTGTGACAAATAATATAATTAGTCACAAAATTATCTTTTTAAAAGGAAAGATTTTATTTTATAAATAATTAGGTTTTTAAAAGGCATTAGAATCAATTAATATTTACATTAAAAAAAATCAGTTAATATTTCCTTTTTAAAAAAAATGCCACCAAAAAAAAAAAAAAAAAAAATGCCACAATCATGCTGTTTTTTTCCCCCTTTTTTTTTTTTCTCTTTAACTTAAAAAAAAATTTTAGGTTTGAAACAGTATTTCATCAGATGAAGTACCAAGATTACAGAGAAACTTTTGTCCGGATAAAAATGTAAGCTTATCTTGTTTTTTTTTTAAGGGTTTGTTTTCTTATACTTATTTTTCAAGGTCGAAATCTCAAATTCAAGTTTCATATATTGAAACTGTCTTTGAATAAGGTATGATTTATTTATTTATTTATTTATTTATATTTTTTGAATGTAGAATTGTATATAGCTATTTAGAAATGTTTTTTTTAACTTTAATTTGTTTTCAATTTTTTTAAGGAACCTATTATTACTATTATTATTATTTCATGATTTATAGTTGTTTATTCTTAGATTTCCATAGTATATGTCAATATTAGTTTATGTGCTTACTAACTGTTTGATAAAATGATTCTTATGGAAAAATCAATTGTTTGATGCAGCATTAAAATAAAACTCTTAAGCTTCTCTTTTTTCTTGATTTCATTTTTTTAGGGTTTGTTTTTTGGTACTTGTTTTTTCAAGGTCAGAATCTTAAATTCGAGTTTCATATATTGAAAGTATCTTCGAATAAAGTTTTTTTTTTTTTTTTTTTTTTTTTTTGTATGTAGGATTATATATATACGTTTAGGGATGTTTTTTTAACTTTAATTTGTTTTCAAATTTTTTAAGGAATCATTATTATTATTTCATGATTTATAGTTTTTTGTTCTTAAATTTTCACAATATATGTCAATTTAGTTTATATGCATACTAACTGTTTGATAAAATGATTCTTATAGAATAACTAATTTTTATATGCATACCAATTGTTTGATAAAAGAATTCAAACACTTAATAAGATTTTGATATTTGGTTGGATGAATAGATTAGCTTTATGGAGGACTTTATATATATATAAAGATAAATAGATTAGCAGTTCCAATAAGTTTTATACTTGGATATCAAACTTATAGAATTTATTTTATACTTGTACTAAGTTTTGTGAGTATTGTTGCATTTTACATCGATTTTATTTTGGTGACTTTAATTTGTTCTCACTATTTTTTTTTTCTTCATGTCTACATGTCTTCATGTATATAGGTTTCTCTTGCAAAACCTAAAGATTCTTTAGCTACCCGACAACTGACAGTGGATCATTGACTTCTAATATTTCACAATCAAAACCTCGGAAATTTTAATTTTTTGGTTATGCAGTTAGAAGTTATTGTGTGTGACCTAACACTTATGTTAACTTAGACTAGCCGGCTTATATGTATTATTTAGTAGTAGACTTTGAAAGATGTTGGATTACTTTTGTATCAATTCGATATTATGTTAATTTTTGGATATTTTTTAATTGAATGATTATTTATGGAACTCAATGTCATTCAATGAGTGACATGTTTTATTTGATATATTTTTATATTTTTTATTTTTTTTATACAATTTAAATTTATATTAAATTTTGACAATTTATTAAATTGTTACTATGTATTAATACAGTGACTTAATATTCATATTGTTAATTGTCACTAAGTCTGCGTTGTAGTGACAATTATTATATGGTTAACTTAATTGTCACTAAGTTTGTTTGTAGTGACATAATTTTAAGATGATTATTTGTCAATAGATTTGTGAATAGTGACACTTTTTAAACAATAAATTGTCACTAAGAATATGTATAGTGACAAAATCTTCAAACGGTTAATTGTCACTAAGAATATGTACAGTGACAAAATCTTTAAATGGTTAATTGTCACTAAATAATAATATAGTGACATAATTTTTATTTTGTCACTAATTAAGGTCAAGTGATAACGTGTCACTAAAAGTTATGATTTGTGACAAGTACCAAAAAACTGTCACAAATACTTTTAGTGACAGGAGCAAAAGTGACGAATTGTTAACGACACTTTTTTTTTGTGACAATTTCTTCACTTATAGTGACAAATATTTTTTGTCACTGTAGGTCAATTTTCTTGTAGTGTATGAAGGGTATTTTGATCATTTTAACCAAAAGTTATAACAAGCTTCGATCAAGACGATTGACTGACAGCGGTCAACTCAGTCAAGGGGAAGTTTGTGTCATTTTAGCAGAAGTTACTATATAAACTCATAGGAAGTTTGTGTAATTTTTCCAATTCTTAATTTCTATTAAAAGGAAAAGTAACATTTTTTGTCGAGTCAGATAAACTTTTTTTTTTTTTTTTTTCATCTTTATGTACTCCTTGGGTATTGTAAATCTAGTTTATATCTGATTTTTTTTTTTTTTGTTTTTTTTTTTTTTATCAATCTCGCTCGTATCAAAATTTGAAGATGTATATGAGCAATGATTTTTGTGTTTGTGTGGGTCGTCAAGGACTCAAGAATATATCTCTCCTGTACTTGTAGATATTAGCTAGTTTCTACCTAGAATTGATAATATTTCTACTGAAGTTACTAATAAATTTAAGGTAATTATGAAATGCCATTACCATACATCAAGATCCCAATAGTAAACTTATTTTAAGAGTATATATAATTAAACCGGAGTTCATTATAATTTTTCTTGTCTTGTAATGGAATATATATTATTATTATTATTATTTTCATTGCACTTCAACCACTACAAATTTTGGTGTATATATATAAGAAGATTCTAATGTGTAGAATTTTTGTAAGATTTTTTTATTTTTTTTAATTCTCACCGTGGTATTCATGATGTTAATTTTTTATTTATTTATTTTTTGAAAGGGTTCACGGTGTTAATTATGATCAGACCACCTGCTTGGAAAAGATTGGAGATGGTGATCGAGGATAATTATTAAGCTACAACTGAAGAAGAATTGTCATTGAATTTTCACGAGAAAATGAAGGAAAATTAGAGAATTGGAAGTGAAGGTACTCAAGAAAATAATCATCATCAATCATCAAAGTGAAAGTGTGTGTGTATATATAGAGGGATTATCAGGTGGGGGATTTCTCGTACGGAATCCGTAATTGCTACTGGTGGTAATTGGATTAATGACGATTAGTGCATTGCATGTGGACCATATATCAAAACACTGATGTATTTTATATCAGATTAAACTAATAACATGAGAAAGGCTGATATATATATATATATATATGTATAGAGAGAGAGAGAGAGAGAGAGAGAGAGAGAGATTTTTAAGTCAGTGCATGGGCACTGATATAACTTGTATCAGTGCGTTGCATGTGGACTACTAGATTTACATGCTTTGACTCATTGCTTCTCTATAATCAGTGGCTCACATGCAATATACTGATGAAGTTATATCAGTACGTACTGTCCAGAACAGAACTATATTATATATATATGGCTTCTCGCCTACAAACCCCTGATATAAAATTATATACAAACCAATTTTTCATTATATGGATCAAAATCCAAAGGTTGTTGAATAAGTGGTGGGCTAGGAGAGAGAATACACAACAACCCTTGGATTTTGATCAAAATGATGAAAAATGAGTTTGTATATCAGAAGGGGCCGGTTTGTAGGTGAGAAGCCTTATATATATAGTCCTTCTCACCTACAAACCCTTTGATATAATTACGGGTATATATAAACCAATTTTTTGTGACTTTGGATCCAAATCCAAAGGCTGTTATGTATTCTTTCTCCTGACCCACCACTTACATAACAGCTCTTGGAATTTGATCCAAAGGGCATAATAAGCTGATTTGTACATACGTTGTATCAAGGGATTTATAGACAAGAATGGCTATATATATCAAGTGTGTAGACTTAATTGTTAAGTACACATATAATGGGCCTGAATAGGTGATTTGGGCTGATTTCTCTTAAAATCAAGATGGGCCGAGGCCCAATCTGAGAGAGGAATAGATAGGAAGGGGAAAACGTGACATTATTTATGTTGCTTTCTTTAGCATGATGAGATAATGAGGAATATATATAATGTCGCCTTTTCGGATCTTATATGTAAAGGAAATACAATTTCAATATACTATCCGATTGTAGACGACATTACTTCATATTTTGTATGCACAAGACTGTTACTCACGAGATATAGTCTACTTTCACGGTTTGAAATTGGATTTGATTTAACATTCAATTATCAAAATGTGGATGGGACGGCTCTGGTTACAATATAATACACGTCCCCAATTGAAATTCCACAAATCTTTTATATATAGTACAATTTGCATCTGATTTTGGTTCAATCCTTTAGCAGACACAGTACTTGGATCGTGTCGATTCTTGCCTAGCTAGCTTTGATCATGTGTCGCAATTCGCAAAGCAAATAATCAATTATCAATGTGGTCATCACATGGTTGAAATTTTCAATTTGAAAACCATAGAAAAGAAAACAACACATATAAAATATGCTATTGCACGTGCATGTGCATGGGCACACACTACTCTCTCCTCTACTAGAACAGAAAAGATTATTGAATTGACAAAACTTAGTTGGTACCCAAATGTTGGGGTGTCACCATCTGCTTCACGTGAACCCCCATTTGCTCTCATCATCATCTTCCAATAATCACAACAAAGACTTGATCAAAAGTATACTCATGCATGTCACTACTTTATAAAGCTATGATTGGATAACTCATTTTCTATCGCTTTATCTCTCTCCAAACATTATCATACATATGATTGGACAAGGACTTTGCCGACTTCATATATTTCTCCCGTATATATGTATATTGATAAGGAGGAGTGTCCTAGCAGCTCCATTAAAGCACCAACAAGTATGTTGAGCTTCAAACTCACGGATACTGGTGTATTGGATTGTAGAACAGAGCATCAATGTACAACAGAGCAACACAACGTGTACACCTCTACAAGGAGTCATCTTCATCAACCATCAACTAATTATATGATGGTCAACAATCCTGAAGTTAACAGAGGAAGATGACGACTGTTAGTTGTCTTGCAGCTAACAAAAGGTAGAGAGTTAGTTGTCTGTTAGTTACAGGTGTAGAGCTGCTGTTAGTAACAGAAATAGGTGATGTGGCAAAAGCAATAATTCTGATTGGTTGTTGTTTCCTTAAAATACGGAAACGCATTCAGTGTGGCTCTCTGAAATGAATATATGTATGAGTCATTGTAACAGATTACATATATACAAAAAATAGAATTACAGAGAAAATATCCTGAGAGATTTTCTCATCTCCCAAACATTGTTCTTTCTTCAATTCTTCTTTATTATTTGATTTTACATATATAATATTATGATTATTGGATAATTGATTAGCTTTCTCTCCTTTAAAAGAAAATGATTTAGTGGTACCGTTTTTTCTTTCTTTTTCCACCTTAGTCACTTTCTTGCAGAAATTAAATAGATGGATCAATATATATTGTCATTGGTCAAAACTTATTTTACTATTATTTTTTCCTTTAAATTTGGCACTAATTTTAAGTTTTAACACTTTTTTTTTAAGCAGCGATATTATTAAAAAAAAAGAAGCCAAAATAGGCTAACCAGAGAATACAAGCAAAGCAAGAAAAGCCGCCCAAAAAACCCCCACAAGACAGCTGAAACATCAACACCCAGCTACATACAACAAAACAAACTAAACTAATGCAGTAGAAGCAGCAAGAAATAAACAAAGCAAGAGCCTCTAAATCTCAAAATGACAACCATAAGCAGAATTCGAAAATAGACTGAACCAAAAACTTACAAATCACTCCAAACCAACTTATCTCCTAAGCCTTGAGCACCATTTTTTTCTAAACTGTCAGCAAGGAAATTTGAAACCCTATGCTTGTAGACCACCGAAACCCGCTCAAATTTGTGAAGAAAGTCTCGAATATCATAGATCAGTTGAACAAGCTGAAAATTTCCAAAATCTTCCCCATTAACCCAAGAAACTGCATTAATACTATCGTTCACCACAAAAATGTTGAGAGATGCCAAACTGACTTTAGAAGCAATCAATGCACAAGCCTTGTGGATGCCATAAACCTTAGCCGAGATTGCATCCAGGACATCCAAAGAAGAGGAAAACAAACATAATATTCTTCCCACAGCATTTCGAAGGACCCCTCCCATACCAGCCATACCGGGATTACCAAAGGCGAGCCATCAACGTTAAAACACAAATCTTCTCCACTAGGAAGAACCCAAGCTACCCTCAAAGACCTCTTTTGAACCTTGTTGTCCACACACCTTTCACTAACGTCAAGAAGAATTAAGGATCAAGCCTCTTGAGAACCGCCACCATGGCATTTAAACCAAAAAGCCACTCTAAATTTTACTGTATCTATTGCCTTCACAAGATTAGCCTCAATTCCTTTAAATACCAAATCATTTCTAACCTCCCAAATTGTCCACACAACAGCATGAAACAACGTATTTCATGCCCTCCCACCTCCTTTTTTCGGACATAAAGCATTCCAAGCAAGCATCCAATTATAAATAGATCTGTTTTGATAGGAAAATACATTCCACCGCGCCATACAATCCGACCACAACCTCCAAGACCAGTGACAATTCAAGAAAAGATGGTGACCGATTCAATACAATTGTTACACAATGGACAATTGACATTCACCATATTGACAAAACCAAACTTTTGGATCACTTCCTTCACCAGAATTCTGCCTTTTATCAACTGCCAAACGAAAATCTCCATCTTTGGTGGGCAAATACCTTGCCAAAACCACTTGTGAGAAACGTCTTGTAAAATGTTATCTTCCTCCAGACATCTTCTAAACGAGCTAACCGAGAACATACCGTTGGGACAAAACGACCAACCTAAAGATCTTGAAAGCCCTGTCGAATTCGAAAATCATTCAACACTTGCATAAAACGCCTCCACTGTTCCAATTCCTGGTCAAAAGGAGGCCTCCTCAAAGGCACACTCCAAGACCAAACCTTACCGTTCCAACTCCCAAAATCCTTCACTCTACCACATTTGTTGTCGGACAAGGCAAAAATTTGAAACACTAAGCGCAAAGGCATCATATCATGCCGTAAATCCTCCCACAATCTCAGTTTCTCACCATTGCCAACCACAACCCGAAAACCCGTCTCAATAATATTCTTTGCACAGCAACCATCAGAGAAAAGATTGTGGACAGATTTAACATAAAAAGAAGCAGCCCTTGGAACATTCCAATCCCACAAAAGCGATCTCACATCAACCCCATTAATTAACACATTAATTACAAACTAAGCTAATTATAATTAAGCTTTGATCTTCTTGTGGTCTCCATATTCTTGAAGTTACATTTAGTAATGCACCAAGAGAGAGCTTTTTGCATATCAAGTTATCAATCATTGTCACAAACAGGGGTATATATATGGGTCATTTTCTAGAGGAAATGTTCAAGAAATTGACCCAAATGACCAAGCCATTGATCAGGAGCTTCTTCTAAGGAAAAAAAAAAAAAAAACCATGTACAAATTAAACTTTTAGTCTTATAAGCTAGTCATGATCACTGTTGGTGAATTCGTTATTATAAATGATTGATCGATCTATAAGCATTCGCCAGAGGATATATCAAAGCATTTAGAAGACCAGTGTAATTATATAGTTGATGAGTCTCTCATCATGACATTATTGATAGTAGTATAAATAAGAAACAAAGACATTGTTTTCAACTTATAATACAAAAGCAATAGAGAAGTTAACACAAACACCACATTTCCACTTTATTTATAGAAAATTACAAAGGAACCCAAGAGAACTTGAAACCCTATATATAGTAGAACGTAACATTCAAAACCAAACTAAACCAACAGTGGCCTAAAAAGAAGATTCAAAAAGAAAACGAAACCAAACCCCAGGAAAGTAAAGATATAACAAACACTAGAACGAGAGATCATGCATGCATTTGGCTAGCTAGATATGGTGATGATGATTAAATCTTACATGTCCCGGACATGGAAGACATTGGGATTCTTAATGACTATATCATACATGTAAACCGAGTTGAACTTGGAGAAATCTCTTGGGAGAGAGATCAAATCAATTGAAGAATGTTTGTGGAACTGAAAAAGATCAGGATCACCACCATAGTACCTCTCCCAACCTAAGCCTTTCAAGATGTCTTCAAGCGAAGAATACGAACTCACCACTTCACTTGTTGGTAAGTACACCAACACCTTCCTTCTTGAAGAGCTCCCTGATTGTTTCCCCTCAGTTGACTCGAGTCGAATTACGCCATTCGTGTTGAACACCCAAACCCCAGCCATTTTTGTAAAATTTTTTTAAGGTTTTGTAGAAGAAGAAGAAAAAAAATTCTTAGGGTTTTTAGTTTCTGGGTATGTTTTATGCTGTTGTTGTTGTATTGGTGAGTGAAGGATGAGAGCGGTGGTGGGGGGGTATATATATGTGTTAAAAGGGCCTAGAAAAAAGAAAGGAAAAAAAACACACTCTTAGTGGGGTTTAAAGAAGGGATTGATGATGATGGAGTTGTATAGCTTTGGTAGAGAATCTAGATATCGTGGGTCCAAAATGGTTTAAATAAAAGGGTACATGGATGCCCCCAATGTGTAATTTAGGGCACAAGTACCATCCAATGGGACATGGGGGCATGGGGGGTGGAGGAGGGGAGAGGGGGGGCTTCATTTGTTGGTTGAAGAGGAGATCAGGAGAGGAGGAGAATCTTTTTTTTTTTTTTTTTTTTTTTTTTTTAATGTTGTGTTATTGTGTAGGCTTTCTATAGCTTTTAATAAGAATATGGAATCTTTGGGACAACTTAGTAAATAAAATATGTTATTTTCAAAAGTCAATCCTATAAAAAAAAAAAGATATATTTTTTATTTGTTTTGTCCGAAGGCAACCACTTATTTATCACGAGCTGTTCACGTGAAGGGAGTGTAAGTTATGTGTTGTTTGGGTAGTGGATTTGATTTGGAGACTGAAAGCTCCATTTGGGTTTTTTATTTTTCTTTATTTCTTTATTTTTATTTTTTATTTTTATTTACTCATCATTTGTACTGAAAGAAAATTAATATCCAACAATGCACCAAAAAAAAGAAAAAAAGATACTTATAGTCCTTTCGTTGTTGTCGCCTTTTTGTAGTTCCTTGTAAAAACGTAGTTCTCCGGCTAGTGGATTTGGGCCAGAAAATTCGTAGCAATTAACAAATTATTATTATAAAACAAATTGATAATAAATATTATTTTGTAATAACATAGAAATATCAAACAGTAATGTTTTTTGCATGTTAAATTATATATATAATTATATACCATCTACGGATATAACGGTTCGAATTTAAGATATTATCATAGAATGAACGCTATTTACCATAAAATTATATTAGACATTGGTTTTCTTGAAATAGATACTTCCTAAATTCCCAAAATATTGCTATGTGTGTTATATATGTTAATAATTATTCAATTCAAATGTGAGTATAGTAAAGAACCATTATACACAATAAGGTTTCAATTTTATTTTATTTTATTTTATTTTTTGAAAAATAAGGTTTCAATTATATATATATATATACACAAAATCTTGAAGAGTATATATTTAACTGTTGGAAAAATTCGGTAGTGTTGATTACAATCACATGGCATCACATGGGCTCACTGGTCCTTCACAGCAAACAGGACCTTACAGGTCTTGTCAAATCTATCATTAGCAATCAAACACTTGTCTTCCAATATTTGTCAATTAATACTTCTTCCAGGATACCGTACTTATTGTCGAATTTGTCGATGCTGATCTCTTTGCTAATTAAATCATTTGTGATCGAATCATATGTTGATTATCATTAATTTGATCCAAATTATTGCCATGATCAACTGATCTCTTACATGTATATATCACAATTTTTATTAGATATTTTCAGAGATCAAATATGAGAACACACAAATTTTGGGTCGTAAATTTAATAATATTACGCTACACTGATGCAGTACATGATTTTATTATTTAAACTCCTATATTTCTAAGTGTTAAGAGTGATAGATAAAAAAACACAAAGAGACAAATCTGAGTGTTTTTGTTCTTCACCATTGTAAGTGTACAACAGTTAGATAATGGAAGTCGAGTGATGCTTGGTTCCGTGCAAACCATATAAAAATCCGGCCATGTCTCTCTTTATTTATTTGATTTTATGTGTGATTATTTGATTGTTTTTGAGTTTATATATATATATATATATATATGTGTGTATGTGTCTGACTATATATATGACAATTAATGGATCCAAATCATTGTTAATTTTCAAAATTATCTTTTGGTCTTTTTGTTCTATCAGTGAATCTAATATACATTAGATTGCACTAAATTTGTGATAAAATCAATCAAATGTAAAAGGAGGTTAGCTGTGCATCGATCTGTAATTGACTGTTAAGTCTTTATAGTTTAAAGTGAGTTTTGTGAATCATGAAGGCAGTACATTAATTTATTTCCGATCACAAAACCGTAACAAAACCCTAAGAACAGTACATAATTCAATCGTAAACAAAAAGAATATAACTTGGTTGTAGAGTTGAGTCAGTCAGCGGTGGTCCTCATGAAGATTTGTAGTGTTGAAAAGCTGTTGGATTCGAGCGAGAGAAAATGCAATGTATTTATTTGATGTATGGCTTTACAGAACCAAACCCACAACCATTCGCATGTAAATGTTTCTCTTTAAGTGAGCCAATGAGGTCCCTAAACGATGCTGACTTGTCATTAAAACCCCACACTTTTAGGAAAATCTTTCAAGGGTACCATTAAATCTATCCATATTTGGATTTCTTTTTATATTTCTAATTATATTTAACTGGCTCTGTCCAATCAGGATCTTCCACCTATGATCAATCTACTTTCCATTTTGGATATACATATATATATAGTTATCAACTTTTGTAGAACAAATATGGTACCACGTATGACATGGACCTTGAATTGGAACCCTAGCTTGATACTTCCACATGCTTCCACATGTTTCTCTGGGTGGTTCCATTTCCATATATATGGGCACCCTGATCATCAACTGAAAGTGAGAGTCTATTTCCAATTCAACCCAATCCAATCCAATCCAATTCAACTCATTCACATTTAAAAATAAAAATGTATAAATTATGACTATTGGGTTCACAATGGTCATAAGTCATAAGTCATAACAGATGATTTGAACCGTAGATTTTTAAATTTTGATGATCAAACTATTCTTAGAGTAGATCATGAAGGTTGTGGATGGGGGAATTCCGGGAGAGAATAAGATGGTGATGGTGATGGTGATGAAAATTATGCTTAGGTGGCGCCATAAAGATTCACGATCCAAGTAGTATGCCAATCATTCATTTTGTCAGCTTATCATTCAATTGTTTGGATTTTGGAAGACAAAACCAGCTCAGCATATATGAATTTCCTTTTTTTTTTCTTTTATATTCTATTCTATCACTTGATTTCTTCTTCTTCATGCTCTTTCCACTTATCATTATATTTTTTTCCAATCTCTAGAGCTTCCATTTTTTTTAAAAAGAAAAAGAAAAAGAAAAAGAAAAATGGTGAGGATTAGAAAGGGAATTTTAATAGTGGGGTATGCACCACAAACTTGAAAAGATAATATGCTTATGGCTTTTTATATTATCTTCTTTTCAATATGAGAATCCTGCAAAAGGTGGCATCCACTTGATCAATTTTCATCAGCAACCCTAAAAGTTACTGCCACGTACAACTGCAAATCGATCCCTAGCTCTCCAGGTCATCATCTTTTCCAAACCATAAACTAACAATATGGTTTATCATAGCTTAATTATAATACGTACACATGTAGTTTCAATTTTGATCCGACTGGATAAACATAACGTACCGAAATTATCCGGTTTAATTTTAAGATTTCTTGTTGTTTAAGAGATTTTTCAATTTGGTGAGCAGCGTTAGTTTGTTATCTTCCAATATGTGGACAAAAGTTTTTGGGCATTTCCCCATTCGCTTATGTTATAAAGGTTCGAGTCCCACCTTTTTAAATTAAACCACAAAGTTTATGTTGGGGAGATCTCTCCCATTATAGCTAGAGGGATCACATTGGTTGATCTCTCCACGTCCTTGTAGATTTCTGACCCAATTGATTTCAGAATTCAGGAAAAAAACATGTTCTGATGGGAGGGAGGGAGAGAGAGTTGAGTTCGTAGCTATTGGTTCTTTTTCTCGAGGGGATATGTACCAAAATAAAGTAGTTAATGGAAAATATTATTTACACAAAGTAAACTTGAAGAGATTATATTAAATATAGCTGGCAGCATATGTACTCTCATGATATCGTATTAATCACATAATTAAAGTAAGATTTAAGAGAATAATTGTAAAGTTAATATAATTAGGTGGTATTAGATCAGGTATATGTACTTGTATTAATTAGAATAACAATCATCTTGTGAACATCTTAGCTATAGCTTAAAGGAATACTGCAAAAGTAATTAAAAGGAGATCGAGAAAATAAACAATATTATTAGGCTTATAGGGTTTTTATATATTTATAGTTCTTTCTATTAGCTAATTAAATAATTGAGGCCATATTCTACCTTCACAGAGAATTAATAATTATTCATTAATGAGAAAGAAAAGGATCTATTCCTTATAAATAATTAACTTAATTTAATAATCAAACATCTCTTCCAAATGAAGATTTAAGGGTTCAAAAATTAAATGGCACTATTTGGAGTTGGCTTTTTAAGACTATCTCCACTTTAAAAACCTATGTTTAAAAGACACCTAATATGGTGAACAAACAAAAATGCCTCCAAAAGTACTTTCATGTCAGTTATTTTGAAAACTTATGTTTCATTTTTAGTTTTTTACTTTTCATTTAACAGAAAGAGCAGAGAGAGAAGTTACGCGATTTGATTGTGTTTTTGTTAGGTTATACATTCGTTTTGTATTTTTGCATTGTTAGATCTTGCTTATAGGGGTTTTAGTTATAGACCGGGTTTCAGGTTTCTGGTTTCTAGGGTTAGATTGAGGAAGACGATGAATAGTAAATAGGTTAGTGAAAGTCTGGGCAGTTCATTAAAAGGCTCGAGCAGTTAAGTAAAAGGCTCGGGCACTATATAAAAAGTCTCGGAGATACAAAATTAACAAAAAAAAATTATTGTTAAAAAAGCTCAAAAATAACTCACAAAGGCTCGGACATTAGTCACAAAGTCTCGGACATTACTCACAAAGGCTTGGATACAACTAACAAAGGCTCGGACATAAAAAAAGTTTAATGTTCATACAAAAGGTTTGGGCAATTCATGAAAAAGTTCAGGAACTGATTAAAAAAAGGCTTGGAAACTATTTACAAAGGCTCATATATTCAAATTTGACAAACCTAGTATTCATACAAAAAAAGCTCAGAAAGCATACAAAAGTCTTGGAAGGTTTATGAAAAGTCTCGAAAACTAAGTTGTTGTTCATCATCTTCCCTACTCAAAAATCCCAACACTTAATAACTTTAACAATGGAAGATTCTTCACCGAGTGCAGTGTAGCACCACTAAACTAATCCAATGAAGATGCATTGATAATGTTATGAGGTTGGTTTTGTTTGAGTTTGAGCTGGAAATAACTATACATATATAGAGAGAAGTAGATCTTAAACAAAGAGAAAAGTTAAAAGTCAAAATAATAATTAAAAAATGTGTAAAGTAAAGATATTTTTGAAAATCACTTACTTTGGTGTCTTTTAAACATAAGTTATTAAAGTAGTAATAGTCTTAAAACACTAACTCAAACAAGTGACAAAACCCCTTATTTTCTCAAATTTTAATCTTTAATAAAAAAAAATACAAAAAACACAAGCCACAAACATGCATGCATATGTATACTTTTTCATCACCACAATAAATACGAATAAATTATTCATTTAAATCAGCATTCGAAAATGACATCCTCTTAATATAAAAACTAGCTTTGATAAGATGGGTGCAAATATCACCGATGTGTTTGTCCATTCACATCATATTATTATATGAAATTAAATACAAAAATAATCATTGTTTTTTTTTAAAAAAAAAAAAAAATTATTACCTAGATACCATATGACATATTGTGAGTGGGATGCCCACCGACCCGCCCTCCCTCACCCAATTAAATTTTTGTCCTCTCCTAAAGCTATCATTAGAGAAAGAAAAATTAAGTTATCTATCAATCCATGTCCCTATAGTCTATAGAAAAGGACACTATGGGTTTGTTTATCATTCATTTTCATGCATCAATTTACATGCATGCAATGTCGATCTATATTAATAAGCTTAAAATAAAACATCCTTTAATTTGCAGTTGGTTTGTCTATAAATAGAGAGGTGGCAGATTCCAAATCCAATACAAGAAACTTCTTTCTCAAATCTCAAGTGCTGGACAACTGCATTATTATTCATTTTGGAAAAGATAAGTAAATGATAATTCTTTAAAAAAGAAAAAGAAAAAAAAAAGAATTTGTACTTAAATAAGTCCTAAACAATTTCGAAAGGACCACTTACAGATATTTTCTAAGACCCATGGAGATGTACTTATTGGGCTTAAAATATTGGATTTAGCCTTAACTGGGTTTTCATTTTTCAATGGTCAGTGGTCGGTCACTCTATTTGATTGTGGGTGTGCTCATAAAATATATTTGAAACACATTTACATGAGTCATTCTTTAGGCCCATATATTTTATTTGTATCTCCATATAGCCATATAGGTAACTTTGTTTGCTAATTTTATTTCATTTTCCATGAAATAAAATGTATCTAATTAGAAGAATTCATGGTTAAATACTTAAATCCCCCTAAAAAAAAATAATAAAGTAATAAATGATACTTTTTAATGGACTTGATTTATAAGAGTATTTTAAGTTTGAATAAACACTTGTGTGTATGAAAGAAAAGAAAAGGTTGATGATGTGATTTTAGTTTTTTTATACATACAGGTCATTTGATTAGGAAAAGTCACCGAACTAATCCTACTTTGACCAAATCAACATTTTGTTTTCAGAATTGTCAAGTTTTCAAAGTTATCCTGAATTAATGCTAGCTAATAATATCCTGATTACACTCCAACCATCCAAATCTCCAGATTTGAGTACTGCCCACAACCACCCAACTAATTATAACCAAAAGATTTACTATTTTTTCGATCCATTTTTCACTATAAAATCCCAAAAACTCTTCTGACTTCTCTATCAAATGAGAGGCTTCAATCTGATCCAACCTGATACAAAAAAATAAAAAATGGATCAGAGAGCCTCTGCAATTACCCTCCTCATACTTTTGTGTGCAACATTTTCCAATGCCTTTAACATATCCAAGATTCTCAGCAATGGCTCTGACTTCGGCTCCTTCAATGAACTCTTGAAGCAGACTGGCATGGCCCAGAAGATCAACAACCAGCAAACCATCACCGTTCTCGCTTTGGATGGTGGCGCCGTTGGCTCCATTCAAGGCAAATCAAAAGATGAGCTTGAGAGAATCTTGAGCAACCACGTTATTCTTGATTACTATGACATGGACAAGCTCAAAAAGTTGACCAACAAGAGCGCAACTCTAACCACAATGTTTCAGAAAAGTGGTGTTGCTCAAAGCGGATTAGGGTTTTTGAACGTTTCGAAAACTTCTTCAGGTAATATTAAGGGCAACTTATTGTTTTTTGCTTTATATAGTTTCATTTAAAAATGAGAAATTGATTTTCATATTTTTAGAAACCGAAAATGCATCTGAATTAGTTAAGAGTTAATAAAACAATTGAAGAATATTTGACTGATGAGAAAGTGAAATTAATAGCTAGAGTTGAAAACTTCATGACTAGCATGTTGTGTTCTTTCAGCATTTTAAATGTCCAAAATTGATTTCTGTATTTTCAAAACATTTACCGAACAGGTTTTATGTGTTTTTTTAACCAAAAAAAAAAACGGAAAAACTTGTTTCGAAACCCCCAAACGCTCCTGACTTTACAACCACTCTGTTGCAAACGTCTGCGTGAAAAAATTTCGATTATACTACTGATTTGATATGTATTTTTATTTTTTTTGTTTTGTTTTGTTACAGGTGATATTATGTTGGGTTCTGGAGTGAAAGGTGCGCCTCTAGTTGCTAGGGTTATGAAACAAGTGGCTGCACAGCCGTACAATATTTCTGTGGTACAAATCAGTCAAGCCATTGTGGCTCCTGGCATTGATAATATTGATGCCTCAGCTCCTACACAGTCAAAGAATCATCCTCCGCCGCCACCGAAAAAGAAGGCTGCTGCTCCAACACCTAAGGAGAAGGAGGCTGAGGTCCCCAGCCCAACCAGTGAGTCAGCTGCCACTCCAGAGGCTGATTCACCGGCACTAACACCAGGAGAGGAGCCTGCAGCGGATCAGCCATCCGGTGCTTCTTCACGTGCATTGATGGGCTCAGGAGCTTCTGTAGCAGCTGCTTTGATGGGGTTGATGTTTCTGGGATTTTAAGAGGAATTAACGTATGGATAGACGATACATTTAAGGAGAGCAATAGGGTTTTGTCTGAATAATCGATCGATGATATCAAGCAATGTAATGTATTATCTAAAAAGTCATTTGCAAGAATGAAAATATATATTTGCGTTGTAAACAGATTGATCTCATAAATATATATACATCAATATATATAATCTCCGACCATGAGATTATATTTCTCCAATTATCTCTTTCTTTCTTTCTTTTGAGTTATTTATTATTATTATTATTGTTAATATTTTTTGCAACATATATAGATTTGTTCATAGATCTTCCATTATCACATGGGTGCAAACTCTGGATGTAAATATGTAATTTACTTCCAGGTTCACTTTAATTTTATAGCACTGCAAACTAATTGTCATATGTACAATCAGTAAACCAGGACATAAATCACATACGGGTTGAGTCGGGTGACTATATGATGAGTTCCTACTCCAATTACTTGTTAGCTTATGATATATATATATATATATATTTTTGGTAATTCCACGAGGTAACTCTCACTCCGATCGACAACCGATTGTTAACGAGTGAAACTAATTCCCCCAGGAGGCATGGGACAAAGCCTGGCCAAGTGTTGCTCCAAAGCTGATTCGAACTCGGGCAGTGCACAAACTATTAAACCGTCGTGGGGACGCTTTGCCACTGTGCCACAACCAACTTGGTTTAGCTTATGATATTTCCATGTTAATTATATTATCAATTTAATTAAACTGATGTATGAATAATTATATTTATAGACATAATAATTAACATGTATTTATATACACACTTCACTTCCTTTACTTTGATGAAAAATTGGTTGATACTAAACCTTTTTTTAATCTGTGCGAGGTTTCAATTCAAAAATACACGTGATTAATTACATTTTTTTGTCGAGTTAACACCCCTTATCATTTCATAATTAATTGCAAGTGCGAACAAATTTAAATGGCTGGTTGCATTTAATTTATTTTTTAAAAGAAATTAGGGTCGAAAATTTTCAAAAATAAAATAATATGCCAAGAGAGTTATTAATGTTATAATTAACATATATTCAGCCAGACGTGGAAAAAAAAAATGAATTTCATTGGAGACAATAATAATACATAACTAATTCTAATTACATAATACAATTATGGACCGTTCTTATAGAGCTTAATCTTGTCGGTTCTTTTCACTCACTATGTAATCAGTTTTTTAAAAAAAATAATCTAATTACGTAAATTGATGCTTGCAAAGAAATAAATTAAAATATATATAGACCGTCCACGCGGTTTAGTAGTAATGATCAATTATATATAACCTTAAAAATAAAAAAATAAAAATAAATAAAAAATTTGTCTACAATATCATACGAAAGTGATCTTAGCCATGTGTAGTAATCATAATATATGAGTCTTTGGACGGACAAAATGTTTTGTACTAATTAATTAATGGTAATTCTCTTATGTAATTTAAGGGTTTTTTATTTTTTATTTATTTTATTTTTTTATTATTTTTTTCCCGTAATACCTCAAAGTACTAACGAAACTAATTTATAAATTTTAAGTGCTTTCGACTTTCTTGATTAAAAACGATAGTAATGTTGTTATCATATGGTATTATATATCACGTTTGATTTCATTACAAGTACATGCAATTACAAACAATAACGTTATGGTTAATTATCAATTAATCTCTCTGATTTATAATTAGTCAATCACACCACTAACATAATTCATCATTTTGTCATTAATTAGATAAACAAACAAATTGGATTGATTCTAGCCGATGCTTGTTGTGTACGTTGTATTTACATGGCTCATGACCATTAATTGATTTTCAACATATATTCACCAATCAAATCAAACAACCACATATATTTCCAACATTCCATTTTTAGCTCGAGTCGTCTCCATAAAAAGCCAGTTCTGGTCCTTCTGGATATCAAATCTAAAGCATTAAGGGATTCATATCTTAAAACGAGAAAATGAATCCCAAAACCCCGTTCTCACTATTGGCCCTAGTAGCTCTCGTTTTCCTTTTCTCTTCTTCTTCTTCGGTCAATGCCTTGAACATACTCCAACAACTTAAAGGGTACGACGATTATGGTGCCTTCGTAGACCTCCTGAATCAAACCAAGCTCTATCAGAAGATCAACGAACGCAACACTGTCACCATTCTCGCCCTCACCAATGCCACTATCGCCTCCATTCAAGGACGTTCAGACGATGAAAAGTTGGCAATCATAAGCGGCCATGTCCTCCTTGACTACTTTGACAAGATCAAGCTCAATAAGATATCAAAGAGTGTCGCGATCACGACATTGTATCAATCCTCCGGCGCTGCCACCAATGAACAAGGGTTTGTCAACATCACACGCTTATCTTCAGGACAGATTCTCTTCGGCTCCGCTGTGAAAAAAGCTCCTCTGGTTGCTAGGTTGGAGAAAGAGGTCTTGACCAAACCCTACAATCTCTCTGTCCTTCAGGTGAGTTTACCAATTATAGCTCCTGGCGTTAGTG
The DNA here is from genome assembly GCA_954870605.1 of Acer campestre. Lineage (NCBI taxonomy): Eukaryota > Viridiplantae > Streptophyta > Magnoliopsida > Sapindales > Sapindaceae > Acer > Acer campestre. The sequence continues at coordinate 39,547,406 of OX940804.1, read as the reverse complement.
AGGTTATTTTGCCACCACCACCACCGCCATTCACTCCTCCACCCTCCAAAAGCCCGAAAAAGTCCAATGAAGATGAAGAAGAAGAATCAGTGTCCCCAGCAGAAGCCCCAGCTGATAGCCCCGAAAGTGGCTCTCCGGCTCCATCCCCGGTAGCAGATGCTGATGCACCAGGACCAGCCACTGAAAAGGAGGTGGATACACCCGCTGATACAACCACCGGATCCGGCGCTTCACGCGTCTTCGTGGGTGCTGCTACGGCCGTGATGGCGTTGGTGTTCAACTTCCTATAGAGAATGAAGATGTCGTAGAAGAGAAGACAATATGTTATGTAATGCTATTTTTTTTTATTTTTTTTTTAAAGTATGTTATGTACTGCTATGATACAGTATTGAGTTTTTTTAAAAAAAAAATTAATTTAACTTTCAACTATAAAAATCTTTATATATATTCCTCTCTTTGTCTGAATAGCATTGTAATGATTTTTTGTTTTCAAATTTCCACAAAACGAGGGGAGAAGATATAACAAGAAAATTAATCATAATAATACAATAGGTCCGGCTAATATATCCTACAGTAAGAAAAAGATATAAATAAAAATTGCACAGATTATCAAATTTGGAAAGAAAAAAAAAATTATAAGTAATATCATATTTATAACGTAACATAACTATATAATATTATATAGTCGCCAGTTCAATGTGTGTTCAAATTTTTGTTCTCATATTACGATATTATGATCAATAAATTTTAGGGGATAAGTAATTTGGGGGGATGAGTAATCCAAATGCCATGATTATACAAATTGTTTTTGAAAATAAAGAAAAAAAAAATGAAGAATATTATAACACTCGGATAGATAGATTTAGTATTATTAAATTTTAGACAAACTTTTATATATAACATAATCAAACTTGTCAATTTGAGTTCATGGACATTTCTCAATTGCAGACCTCTAGACGTAATCTATGTAAACTTAGGATTAAATCTAAACTTTTGTATCCAATCATCAATTTATTCTTTGGGAAAAAATAGATTTAAAATAAATGGATGCCAACTCAAATAATCTTAATCTTTAAATTGAGTGTGATTAAGATAAATAAAAGTACTCCAAGTAAAATGAGAAAAAATTCATAAAAATAAAGAATCAGAAAAGACGGTAGACATTAATAAACATATAAGTTAAGACAGTCTAATAATAAAGCCCTTACATCTATATCGATAAAAATGTGAGTTTAGTTATAATGAAAGAAAATTCATAAAACAAAGGACAAGACAACAATGTGGACATAAGTTCTAACAATCCAATAATAAACCCCTACCATTTTTAATTTTTGTTGATATAAAACCCTTGGCATTTATATTAGTAAAACTGTGAGTTCAGTTAAAATAAAAAAAACAGAAATTAATCCCTACGTAAAATGAAAGAAAATCCACAAATCAAAGGACCAGACAACCTGACAGGATAGAACTTCAGACACCCCTTATAATGATATCAATAAAACTGTGAGTTCAGTTATATTCCTTTATACCATCACTCAAATTTATAATAGATTTAAAAAAATAAATTAAAAATACATAAACCAATCTCAAAGTAAAATGATAGAAAATCCACAAAACAAAGGACCAGACAATAACCTTTTTTATTATTATTTTTATTTTAGGACCAGACAATAACCTGACAGGACATAAATTCTGACAGTCTAAAACTGTGAGTTCAGTTATATTCCTTCGTACTAACTCTCAAATTTTTAAAAAATAAAGTACCAAACAATAATGTAACAGAATAGAAGTTCAGACATTCTGATAACAAACCCCTCACATTTAAATCAATAAAATTGTGAGATCAATTATATTCCTTCATACCAACTCACTAATTTATAATAGTTTTAAAAAATAAAATACAAAAACCAAACCCTAAGTAAAATGAGAGAAATTCCACAGAACAAAGGACTAGACAATAATATAACAAGATAAAAGTTCAAACAGTTTGATAATAAACCCGTAACATCTACATTAAATTATTAATAAAATTGTGAGTTCAAGCTATATTACTTTATTTCAACTCTCGAATTAATAATAGTTTTAAATAAATAAATAATTAATTAATACATAAACCATTCTTCATGAGGAAAAGAATCCCCCAATTAAATGGCATTTTCAGGGGGGCATCTAATTAATTGAGGAGCAATTTTGTGTGGTTTTGTAAATGTTTTGAATGCTCTGTATTTATGGAAAGATATTTTTTGTGGCTATCAGCTATCTATATTATAACTACACAAGATCTTTCTATTGGATTCTGTGTCCCGTTGTTGGTCACTTTGTAAACAAAAACATTTTGTGTTTCCTTAATATGATCAACAAATTAACAACAATAATAATAGTATTCAGCTAAGATATCAAACCAACCATAATTTGCTTCAACAAATAGAAAACACAGAGAGTAGTTTATTTGTTTCAAAAGCCAACAAAATCTAACAGGCATGGATTATCAACCGGGCCAGTAAAAAAAACATCCACAAAAAAAATGGCTTTGAAATTGACCTGTGTCAATGTTCATCATCTAAATCACTAAATCATATACTGTGTCTCATTGCCGGCGAAAGCCTGTGCCTAGAAGGATGATATACATCTAAAAGGAACTACTCTCTTGCATCAACCGACAGTCTTTCATCATTTCGACCGACTGACAATGCTAGAAACAAGCTCCTCAATGTTGATGTCCTTCATAGTCTTGAAGGGTCGCTTCAGGTTCTGCAAAGTAGAGAAACAATGCAAATTAATTAGGAGATTCATACAATGACCACAGGCTGTTATCTCTGGAAATCTGGTGAACCAGTCTCTAGATCCAAAGAGGTTTCGAAATGCAGAATATATGATCTGATACTTCGAATTTATAGGCATTAAAACATGAAATCTGTATGCATACTAAAGGTTAATTGACACTTCAAACAAACAGGGCTATAATATTATTGGTGCAAGTCTTACCAGGAGACTGATGTATGTGGTCTTCCCGTCTGCTTCCCGGACCTCGAAGCATCCCCTCCTCGGCTGTAAAAGAGAAGAAAACACAATATTAAAGAGAAGATAACCAGCTACACTATTTTCCATTAATCATTACTTCTAAGTTCTCCATCATTCAAAGAATGGTACACACTTTTCCTTATACACAACCAGCTTTCGAACCACTGAACCACTATCTTCTCTGAAGTAAACAAGACTACCAAGAATCTCACACTGTGCGAGGTTATGGCAAAAGTGCTTGATATATACTCTTTTAATTTGCAGTACTGGTCATGTTTTGTTTAATGGGGTTTCGAGCTTTTAGCTTCATTTACAAAAGTTTTCTCAATTGTTTCATTTAGAATCAGAACACAAACCTGAAAGATATAACCATGACACACTTGAGAGAACAACAGGAAAGAGTTCGTAACCATGTGAAATCTTAGCATATATAAGACAGAATCATATTCTCATAAACAGGAAACATGAAAGTCTCTGCTTGCAGTCCCCAATAGAACATTCACAAAAACACCATCAAAACATATATACAAATTAATTCCATCAAGGATACCTAATCCACGATTATGATATATGACATAAAAATTTATTATCACAAAATGAGGCATTTTATAGATATCTAAATCTGATTGCAAATACATATAATTATATACATCTATAGAATCTAAAAGTAAAGCAAATCAATGAACTAAAGCATCAGTTTCGATTTCAAGTACCTTCTCCGGATTCAGCAGCACCGTGACATCAGGAAGAGCTTTCTCCAACTCGTCTTTGACCAGATTCGCCTTCTTCTTGAAGGAATTGCATTGTTTGCTACAATCAAATAAAATAAAAAATTCACTTAGAAAAGATAAAAGCGACTACTAGTTATTATTTGGTCCAGATTATTACGGTTTTTTCCATTAAATCCAAAACCCCCAAACACTAGAGATCTTTTGAGTATTTCATTTTCCTTCATTTTCTAGGCAACCAAACAGAAAACATAAAGACAAAAAATCACTTATTTTAGTTCATATAATTAATATCGTTCTTCGATTTCAACGTAAAGGAACAAGCACCACAAAAAAAGGAAGAAAAAAAGAACACATTTTTCTTTCAGATTTCGCTCTATTTTCTCGGCACCCAAACAAAATAAAAAAGAAGAAGAAGTTACCAGTGCTCAATCACAACGGTTCTTGTCTTCGACTCAGAACCATCAGTCTTCTCAAGCTCAGATACCTCCTCCGTCTTCTCAAGGTTGTCATCACCGGTCTCGACAACAGGTTTCACATCTTCCTCTTTCTTCGCTTTCTTCGTCGCTCTCGCCTTCTTAGCCGGTGACTCGGAGGCCGACGAGTTCAAGCCGCCAGCTCGGAGAGCCGCGCTTCGGGTCACACGCATGGACGACGTCGTCGTAGTTGTCTCAGTCTTGGCTGCCACAGCCTCTCCATCTGCTCCTGCAGCATTTCTCTTCCTAGGCGCCATTTGACCAGAGACCTCGAGCAGCGTATTTTCTTCTCTCTCACACTTTTGTCTTGTTCGCTCTCTCTCTCTCTCTCACTCACGCAAAATGTGAGTGACTATCTCTGTCTCTCGCTCTATTTATTTCTCTCTCTCTATATATATGGAAATTTGATTTGTTATTTCACTTTATGGAACCTGTGGCTGTTTGCGTCACAGATTACTTTCCTTTTCATTTTCCCGCGCTAGGTTAAACTTTTTTGAATGGACGGTGTGGATCGATTTGGTATTGGATAAATTGAGAGATTCATAAGATCGTGGCCGTTGATACCAGCCAATCAAAGAAACTGTGCCACGTCAGACTTTGCCAGCTAGCGACTAGCGTTGAGATGTGAGTAACTCTGCCCACTGCCCATGCCCATCGACTCTCTCTCTCTCGCTTTTCAGTCTGGAAATCTGAATTAGGCTGCCACGTGCGCACAAGCCTCACGGCCTCCTCGATTATCTATTTTTCTTTTATTTTAGATCAACTCTTCAATTTAATTTTTTTTTTTTTTTTTTTTTCAGTTTTGTAGAAATGTGATTTTAGTTTGTCGTTAATGAGATAAATAATGATCTCGATAGAGAGTTTTTATATATATAAGTTACAAACTATACACCGCGGAAGATAGTTATGTGATTGATTAATTAATCACATCACGACTTTAAGTTAACGGTTTAAACGTATACATAATTGAACGTGTAAATAGTTAAACAAAAGTAATTATTGACATTATACTTGTATTGTGAGATTTTGAATCTATGTAAATAATCAAAACCAAACTATGGAGATAAAGAATGTCGGATTCGGTTATTTTTGACATAATAGAAATTCAATTAGATATTAAATCAATGATATCTATATCAACAGAACTATAAGTTTAGTTATATATATATATATATATATTCCTTCATACCAACTCTCAAATTTATAATAGTTTATATATAAATTAAAACAATCAACCAATCCCTATGTAAAATGAGAGAAAATCTACAAAACAAATTACCAGACAACAACCTGACAGGATAAAAGTTCAGACAGTCTGATAATAAATCTCTGATATTTATATCAATAAAATAGTGAATTCATTTATTTACCTTATTATCAACTCTTAAATTTATAATAGTTTTAATAAAATATAAAAAATACAGAAACCAATCCCATAATAAAATGAGAGATAATTCAGAAAACAAAGCATCAGACAACAACATGACAAGACAGAAGTTCAGACAGTCTAATGATAAATCTCTGACATCTATATCAATAAACAATCTAATAATAAATCTCTGACATCTACATCAATAAAACTGTGAGTTCAGGGTTTTTTATTATTATTATTGTTATTATTATTATTATTATTATATATACACATATATTCCTTCATACCAACTCTCAAATTTATAATAGTTTTGCTGTACCAACGGTAAATTTATAATTTTTTTTTTTTTTTTTATCTCTAATATCTATATCAATAAAACTATGAGTTCAGTTATTATTATATAATATATTCCTAATTCCTCCATATATCCTAACTGTAAATTAATAATAGTTTTTTTTTTATTAAAAAAAATACATAAACCAATCCCTAAGTAAATTGAGAAAAAATCACAAAACAAACAACAACCTGACAGGACAGAAGTTCAGATAGACCGATAATAAACCTTTGACATATATATATATATATATCTATGCATCAAGTTATAATCTTTTTTTAAAAGTCAAATTATATTCCTTTATTCCAACTCTCAAATTTATAATAGTTTTAAATAATAAAATAAAATAATACAAAAATCATCCAATTAATTGGTTTTTTAGGGTCCATCTACTTAATTGAGAAGCAATATTTTGTACGATTTTGTGTGTGTTGTCATCTGAATTATAACTACACCGTATCTTTCTATTGGATTCGATATGTGTCCCGTTATTGTTCTCTTTGTTAATATAAACATTTTGTGTTTCCTTAATAATAGTATTCAGCTAAGATATCAAACCAAGCCTAGTGTGCTTCAAGAAATAGAAAACAAAGAGAGTAGTTTATTGGTTTCAAAAGCAAGCAAAATCTACCAAGCATGAATTCATCAACTGAGCCTGTAAAATCTACCAGGCGCAACCTCCTCGATCATTTATTTTTCTTTTAGATGAGCTCTTTAATTGATTATTTTAATCTGTTTACCTATTGTAAGTTTTGTAGAGACGTGATTTTAGTTTGTCGTAAATAATAATTAATGATATCAAGAAATGAACACTTAAATTGATTGTTTTAATTTGTTTATCTCTTGTAAGTTTTGTTGAGACGTGATTTTAGTTTATCGTGAATTAATTGTTTATCTCTTGAGACGTAATTTGTTTATCTCTTGTAATTAATGATATCGAGAGATGAACTCTTAAATTGATTGTTTTAATTTGTTTATGGGGGATTATCACTAAAGTCCCTACTTTTTCACAAATTGTCATCTTTTTAAACGTCTTTACCATATTAGTCACTTAAGTCCCTTGTTTTTTCAAAATACATCACTTTAGTCCATTTGACCAAACAACAAATGGTCAACTTTAACAGAATATGCAAAAATACAATTTTACCCTTTATTGCTAATTTTTTTTTACATAAATCTTTATTGCTATTTAATCAAGATAAAATGTCATTTTTGCCCTTCAACCTTTTTAGTTTTTACATGTTTTTACACTTTTACATATAAATGGATTGTCCAAAATGTCCTTATTATAAAATGTCATTTACCAAATTTATCCTCAATTATATGTTTTATTACAAAAAAACCACCACTGCTTAAATGTATGTTGCTCAACTGTATTAAATTTAAATTTGTGTATAAAATGGGTTGTCAAATGCAATCTTTTCGACTTTCATTTTCACTTTTCTTTCTTGTATCAAGTCCAAAATCTGGTCAGAAATCTATTTTTTTCTTTCTATTTTTCCTTTGTATTCCATCATATGTCCATCAAGTATGTGCTTGTGTTCCTGTGGATACCCAAGACTTATGAGCTGTATTCTCACAGTACTCTCATGAAAATACCCAAGAAAAACAAACAAACCCAACATTGAATTTTTGAAATAAATATACAAAAACCTAGTTTTCCAAAAATAAAATACAAAAACCTAAGAAAAATGAGAGATAAAAACAATGCATAAAAATAAATTTAAATACCCAACATTCGGACCAAAAAAAAAACCCATGAAAAAACCCAAAGAATCTTATCAAAATTAGAAAAGGAAAATACCAAAAAAAAAAAAAAAAAAAAAACCCTAACATAAAATCTCTAACAAAAAAACTGTTGTAATCTTACCTCTGATTTGTGCCTGAGTGAAGCTTATTGGACTAGAGAAAACTCGCCGAACCAAGTGAAGCTTATTGGAGTGGAGACCCGAAATGAAATATTTAGAGAAGAGAGAAGGCAGATGCTTGCTTCATCAAATAGAAAGAGAGACGAATTTTTTTGGATATTTGGGACCACTATCAAAACCCTTGCTTTTGTCTTTTAAAATTAATTTCCCAGATCCCTCTTTTTATCTTTTCAAATTCTCATTTTTATCTTTTCAAATTTTTTATTATATTTAATATGACACATGTCAGAAAACTTTTTAATTAATGAGCATGTGTCAGAAATTTATAGTTTAATGCATTAAGGACTAAAATACCCTTGGATCTGTTATCTTTGACTAATTAATGACTAACGGAAGGACTAAAGTGATGCATTTTGAAAACACAAGGGACTTAAGTGACTAATATAGTAAAGACATTTAAAAAGGTGACAATTCGTGAAAAAGTAGGGACTTTAGTGATAATCCCCCTTTGTTTATCTCTTATAAGTTTTGTAGATAAGTAATTTTAGTTTGTCGTGAATGATATTTAAGGATTTTGAGAGATGAACTCTTGAATTAATTGTTTATCTCTTGTAAATTTTGTAGAGAAGTGAATGGTAATTAATAATTTCAATAAAAGTTTGTTGTGAATAATAATTAATGATATCAATAAAAGTGTAGCTTAATGTGTGTTCAACTTGATAGCCAAGAGGAACAAAGAATATATGTATATATATACTCACGTGTCATGGGTGTTGAACCATGGTGGTAGAGGCTCCAATTGGAGAGTCCTACCACATTGGCAAAAGGCCTAATAGCTAATAGTATGATATCATAATATATAAAATTTAGGGATGAGTTATCCAAATACCATGATTATAAAAAATTGTTTTTTAGAAACTGAAAAAAAAAAAAAAAAAAAAGAAGAAAAAGAATGTTATAACACTTTTGAATAAATATATTAGTAATATTAAATTTTAGACAAACTTAAATAAATAAATATATATATATTCAAGCTTGTCGATTTGAGCTCATGGACGTTTCTCAATTGTAAATCCCTAGACATAATTTAGGTCTAAGATCATTAATGTGTCCTACAGTAGAAAAAAAAAACATTCATAAACTACCAAATTTAGAAAAAAAATAATTAAAAGTAAGGTCATATGTAATATAACTATATAATATTATATAGTCATTTAACGTGTGTTCTACTTTACATTCTCATAGTATGATATTATAATTTATAAATTTTAGGGGATGAGTAACTAAATAACATGATTATAAAAAATTGTTTTTCCAAAACTGAAAAAAAAAATGAAGAATATTAAAAAATTGTTTTTGAAAAACTGAATAAAAAATAAAGAATATTATAACACTTTTGAATAGATAGATTTAATATTATTCAATTTTAGACAAATTTATATATGTATATATATATAGTCAAATTTGTCAATTTGAAATTATGGACTTTTCTCGATTACAAATTCCTGAACATCATTTACATCTAAGATTACTAATTATTATATGTGACAATTAATTTTGTAGCACTATATCACAATAAACTCAAACATAAATCACGTCTAGGGTATATATATGCACTTGAAATTTTTTATTCAATTCGTTTACACAATAACTTATTTTATCTTCAAAATATCTATTATTCGTAAGAATTTCCATGTTATGATTAAATATTTAGTAGCTAAAAAAAACATAGGATCAAATCTAAACTTTTGAATCCAATCATCAATTTATTATTTGGGGTAAAAAAAAAAAAAGATTTAAAATAAATGGATACCTACTCAAATAATTTTAATCTTTAAAATCAGAGTGATTAGGATAAATAAAAGTATTCAAAGTAAAAAGAGAGAATCCATAAAACAAAGGATCAGAAAAGACAGTATATGATGGACATAAGTTAAGACAGTCTAATGATAAAACTCTTACATCTATATCAATAAAACTGTTTATTTAATTAAAATTATAGAAAATCCACAAAACAAAGGCACATACAACAATATGTACATAAGTTATGACAATCTAATGATAAACCCTGTCATTTATATATATAAAACCTCTAACATTTATATCAGTAAAACTGTGAGTTCAGATAAAAAAAATAAAAAATAAAATAAAAAAATATACTAATCCCTATGTAAAATGAGAGAAAATCCACAAAACAAATGTCTAGAAAGCCTGACAGGACAGAACTTCAGACACCCATTACACAATAAAACTGTAAGTATAGTTATATTCTTTTATATCAACACTCAAATTTATAATAGTTAAAAATAAAAATAAAAATACAAAAACAAATCCCCAAGTAAAATGAGAGAGAATCTGCAAAACAAAGAACCAGACAACAACCTGACAAGACATAAGTTAAGAGAATATAAATTCCTTATATTTATATCAATAAAATAGTGAGTTCATTTATGTTCCTTCATATTAACTCCCAAATTTCTAATAGTTTTTAAAAATAAAATATTAAAATAAAAATAAAAATAAATAAATATAGAAACCAATCCCTAAGTAAAATGAGAAGAAAAAAAAGACCCAGAAAACAAAGGACTAGACAATAACCTATTTATTTATTTATTTATTTTAGGACCAAATAACAACTTGACAGAATGACAAGATATAAGTTCAGATAGTCTAATGATATATCCCTTATATTTATATCAATAAAAGTATAAAATAGTTATATTCCTTCATACTTTAAAAAAAATAATAAATTATACAGGACAAAAATTCAGACATTTAAATAATAAACCCCGACATTTAAATCAATAAAATTGATAATGAGAAAATATCCACATAACATAAGGACCATACAATAATCTGACATGACAAAAGTTCATACATTTTGATGATAAACCCTGACATTTAAATCAATAAAATATATAATGAGAAAATGTCCACATAACGATCGGACAACAACCTGACAGAACAGAAGTTCAGATAGTCGAATGATAAACCCCTAATATCTATATTAATAAAATTGTGAGCTTTATTTCAACTTTCAAATTTATAATAGTTTTAAATAAATAAATAAATAATACAGAAACCATTCTCCATGAGGAAAAGAATCCCCAATTAAATGGATTTTTTAAGGGGCCATCTAATTAATTGATAATTAAGAAGCAATTTTGGTGGTGAATTTGTACATGTTTTGAATTCATGAAAAGATATTTTTTGTTGCTATCTATATTGGTCACTTTGTAAACAAAAACATTTTGTGTTTCCTTAATTTGATACATATGATCAACAAATTAACAACAATAATAATAGTAATCAGCTAAGATATCAAATCAACCATAATTTGCTTCAACAAAATAGAAAACACAGAGAGTAGTTTATTTGTTTCAAAAGCCAGCAAAATCTACCAGGCATGGATTTCATCAACTGAGCCAGTAAAAATCTACCAGGCACAACCTCCTCAATAATTTATTTTTCTTTTAGATGAACTCTTTAATTAATTGTTTTAATTTGTTTATCTCTTGTAAGTTTCGTAGAGACATAATTTTAGTTTGTTGTAAATGATGATTAATAATATTGATATAAGTTAATCGTGAATAATAATTAGTGATCTCGAGAAAAGTTTGTTGTAAATGATAATTAATAATTTCAATAAAGAGTTTTCTAACTCCATGGCTCCACACCATGGGAGATAGTTAATCATGTCATGACACGAGGTTTATGGCATACGCATATATACAAGCGACGTACAATAGTTAAACAACAATAATGCTACACATGCTACCTAAAATCTCATATATATTTTTTTATCCTAACACATGTGGCATTTGAAATGTCAAATAGTGAATGACTATATGTGGTAGGTGAGATAAAACATAATTAATGTGTATCCACACATAATTTGACACCTCATATGTCACATGTGTTGGGATAAAAAATGTGGGATGTTTAAACAAATATCATCGTACGAAGACATTACATGGATTATAAGTCTTTGAATCTGCGTAAATAGTCAAAACCCCTTCACTACAAAATGAGGTTTGCTTCTCATATGATAACCTTTAGACATAATTTAAATCCAAGAATCACTGATTGTCACATGACAATTAGTTTTGTAGCACTAAACTAATTGTCACAATGCACCTAGACTGTAAATTTTGTCAGGGTTTACACTAGATTCATATATACAGTAATTTAATTTATCTTCAAAAATCTATATCCGTACAAATTTTAAAGCAATATCTAACAACTAAAATAACTTAGAATTAAACTTAAGCTTTTGTGTCCGATCATCAATTTAATATATGAAAAATAAAAAAGATTTAAAATAAATGGATGCCACCTCAAATAATCTCAATCCTTAAATTCAAAATAATTAAGATAAGTTAAAGTATTCCAATCCCAAAATAAAATGAGAGAAAACCCATAAAAGAAATAACCAGACAACATGGACAGAAGTTCAGACAGTCTAATGATAAACCTCTAACATCTATATGAATAACTCTAGAAAATCCATAAAACAAAAAACTATAATGTGGACAGAAGTTCAGACAATCTAATGATAAACCGCTAACATCTATATTAATAAAATTGTGAGAAAGTCAATAAAACAAAAGATTAGAACATGTGGATAGAAGTAAGTGTGGACAGTATAATGATAAACCCCTGACATTTATATCAACAATTCTTGAATTGATTGTTTTAATTAATTTATTTTTTTGTTGACAATATCTATTAATTTGGGATCAGATATTTTTTTTTTGAAATTTTCGCCATTGATAGGATTCGAGTTGCTGACTTGACTTGGGAGTCATTTGTCTAAATCCTAAACTCGTCTATCTACCAGCTGAGCTACGCCCCCGTTAGCTTATTTTAAATTTGTTTATCTCTTATAAGTTTTTGTAGAGACATGATTTTAGTCCATAGTAAATGATAATTAATAATCTTAAAAAAAAGGTTTATCGTAAATGATAATTAATGATCTAGACAGAGTTTTATATATTTATAATGAGTGATTAACTCCCTGCCACGGGAGATTGTTATGTGATTGATCAATCACATCACGACATGAAGTTAATGGCCTAAGCGCATACCGCGGATGTATTTAAACACAAGTCATTGATGACATTACTTGTATTGTAGATCTTTTAATCAGCGTAAGTAATAACAAATCGAGAAATCATTGGTTTATTTTATCTAAGAAGTCAAAATTTGTGGGTATTAACTTCAACTACATAAATGACACAAAAACATAGATGCAAGGATTGATTCCAAGAGGAATTGAAGCAGCGATAAGAAATCGGATGAACAAACAATCTAGCTACCATTGAAAAAGTTAAAAAAAATATCTGTAAATTTGCAATATATACAAGAGCTGAGCTGAAATATCTAACAAATGATGTTTGTTACATTGTTTCATAGCGTTTAAGACTATACTAAACCGATGCACCGTCATTTATTCACAATCAAAAAACAGAGTGCACACGGCCAACTCATAATTGAGCTGGCTTTGCACCTCTCCTACATCTAGGTGAGAAGGGTTCGAATCACACATTGCTCGTAAAAATACAATCTATGCCATGTTTGTAGTGTTTAATCAAATAAATTAACTAATTCCGGTTTGTTTTCTATCATCATTTACCATCACCTATAACTTTAACATAATTAAAATACAAATCACTGAACTGATTATGCAACTTCTGCAGATAAATATTTTTAGGATTTTCAACATCAGAAATCACACCCAAACACTCGAGATCTTTTCACTTTCCTCCATTTCTAGGCAACCAAACTGAAAACATAAAGAAAATAAATCACAAATTTCATTTCATATTATTAATATTCCAGGAAGAAGCACCACGAGAAAATAAAAAAACGCTTTTCTTGCAGATTTTGCTTTCTCGGCAGCCAAACAAAAAAAAAAGAAGATACCATGCTCAAACGCAACGGTCCTGGTCCTTGTTTGTCCTCGACTCGGATCCATCAATCTCCTCCACATGAGGTTGCTCCTCCACCGGAGGATCCTCCTTCACCAGAGGATCCTCCTTGACTGGAGGTTTCTCATTCGTCGGAGGTTCCTCCTCCATCGTCTTCTCGATCTCGAATTCAGCAGCAGTCTCCGACTCCACCACAGCTTCTGCCTTCTTCGCCGATTTGACCTTCCTAACCGGAGACAGGCCCATTGCGAACTCGGATATCAATTTCAAACCACCAGCTTGGCGAGACACGCTCCTAGTCAAGCGCATGGACGGCGTTGTATTGGCATCTCCTTCTCCTCCTTCAGTATTTCTTTTCTTAGGCGCCATTAGTCGATCTACAGACCTCGAATCAGTATATCTTCTTCTCTTTTTTTTTTTTTGTGTGTGTGTGTCTTGTTTGCTCTCACTCACGCAAAATGTGAATGACTCTTTCTGCCTCACTCTCTATTTATTTCTTCTTCCCTATCTCTGTATATATGGAAATCTGATTTTTTATTGAACCAGGATTACTTTCCTTTTATTTTCCCGCGCTTAGGTTAAATTTTGTTGAACGGACGGTGTGGGTCGATTTGGTGTGGAGGTTGATGAGAGATTGATAGGATCATGGCCGTTGATACGTGCCGAAGAAAGAAACGCGCTTTATCTGGATTAGGCTGCCACGCGTGCACAACCTTCTTATCTATTTTTCTTTTTGATCAACTCTTCAATAATTTGTTCATCTCTTGTAAAGTTTTGAATTTTGATAGATATAACTCATTTTTAGAGAGGTGTTCCTCTATGAACGCCTCCAAGTTTCAATTATTTGTTTTTATAGATATAAATGATAATCAATAATGCTGATAAAGAGTTTTCGATATTTACAAGTTACTAAATCTACGCCGCCATATGAAAAGAGATTATTAAATGATCGATTGCGTATAGAGACATGATTTTAGTTTGTCGTAAATAATAATTAATGATCTACATAAAGAATTTTTTTTGATACTAATGAGTTTATTAACTCCGCACCACATGACTAGAGATTATTACGTAATTGATTACTCACGTCACTGCATGAAGTTAATGGCCTAAACGCATACTATGGACGTAGTTAAACAAAAGTTATTCATGACGTCATAGCTTGAATTGTAAGTCACTGAATAATAAAAACATGAGAAATCGTTTGTTTATATAAGAAACCAAAATTTGTGGATATGAACTTCAACGAATGATTCATATTCAAGAAGTAAGCTTTTTTTTTTTACCATTTCGTTGCTGGTAACATATGCTCGCTTTCATCGATGAACTGCAATACAAGTATAACTTTGTTACCAAGTACATGAAGTGTGATACATATACTACAAACTTGGGAGAAAAATAAGCAATAAGATGTTTCATGTTTGTAACGTACTGCAATGCTCTTAAGTAGCCCGAAAGTAACATAGTCTTGTGCCCTATAGGCCTTCGGATGCCACTTTCCTTCAGATCAATCAACATGTGTCACTGACCAATTTGCAATCCTGCCTAGATCAATCATCTGAACAACACAAATGATCACGAAGTTGGTATCAAAGGAAATGACAAGCTTTAAAAGTTGGGTTTTATCCAAAACGATGAACAAAGTTTGAGGTACTAACATGATATAGTGTTTGCAAGTAGAGCTTGTCAGTATAGCAAAACTGTGTCCATCCATATTTGGCTGACAAAGTAAAACACATTAAGATCAAGATGCATGTAAGCTTCAATGTTTGCTAACCACCTTCAAAACTTCTACATGAAGTTTCCATGGCAAATAGAATAAACATATCAAATCCCGATACATCAAAGCAAGTAACTTGATGAGAAAACTATTTGTTCAGCTTAAAACAACATATAAAATTCTGCATTGAGTAAAACCTTCATACGAATAGTTGTGGTGATCAATTTAAGTGTAAATACATAACTAGCTCTTTCTAATGAAACCAGAAACCAGAAACGTCACAACCATGACCTTCAATCAAAGATCAAATTATGCAAATGACCAGAAGAAGCAAAAACCAAATTATGATATTACCTCACGGAAAAGCTTGAATTTGTGTAGTATAGATTGCCAGCCAAACTATTACAGCATGCTGCAGCTTCATGGAAAACCACTGGAATACAACACATGATATAACATGTGAGACAAAAATTCCTTTGTCTTTACAGCATATATATTTGATACCAAAAAACTTGAATGTAGTAAGATATTCGCAACAAAATAATATACATAATTGCATTAAAACATCATCAGAATCCTTCAATTAAAAAAATAATGGAAGATATGTATTTATCTCCAAAAATATTATTGAAAGAAATCTCCATTAATCATTATTAAGGTTGGCATGCACAGAACAAAAGATCAACTGGTCCAGATTCATTCCTAAACATATATAGGCACCGAGCAGAAGAATGCTAACCAAAGAAACCATCACAATAATCCATATTGGCCTCTTAAAATGTGGTTGTTGACATGATTAGAAGATACCTTATGTCCAGCTGCTATTGCACGAGCTGTTTTCATTTACGCATATGTCATAGCAGCAGATCACAATACATCTTTCACTTTCTCTAATATATACTACTAGACCACGTACTTAAAGTAAGAAATGCAAAAAGAACAGTATATTACCAACCAGCAACTGCTAGCACCAGCAAAAAAGAATCTGAAAAGTGCAAGACTCAAAACAAATAACCAGAGTAATCAGTGTAATTGCACTAAACCCTGTATGTTCCCTTTTATGTGTTTTAAAAAAATATGACAAGAAATCCTCTTAACTGGTTCATGTGAATTACAATTGGTCCCATCATCACTCCGATGACACTGCCAGCAGTCCAATAATGAACCTAAGACTATCGGAAATTCGGACAACAAAGCTAGCAGGGAACAGGGATGTTAGCTACTAATTTTTTAAACATTGAGCTAGGGTAAGTTCCATGTGATTCGTTAAACTTTTTCTTTCTATAGGACATGTGATCCATTAGTGTTTTAATGTTATTTACCTTGTACAAATTTGCAAACCAATGTTTCATAGGATTCTTTCAACGAGAAGGGTTCAAGTCACATCTGCTCATTAAAATGCAAGTGGAAACCCCTCCCCACGGGAATAGCTATCAAATATTTAAATAGCTATTTGGCCACACTTGTTGTGTTTAATCAAATTATAAACTAACTAATTCCCGTTAATTTTCTATCACCATTGCCATCAACTATAGTTTTCTTAACATAAAAATACAAATCATTGAACTAAATACATGGATAATCCAAGTATGAAACTTCTGCAAATAAATGTTTTTAGGATTTCAACATCAGAAATCCACAATCAACATAATCAACTAAAAACTAGTACTAGCTAGGCTATCTTTGACCAGATTTGCCCTTGTCTTGAAGGAATTGTTTGCTACAATCAATCAAACACTCGAGATTAAAGCGACTACTAGTTATTTAGTCCAAAATCCCCAAACATTCGAGATCTTTTGAGTATTTCACTTTCCTCAATTTTCTTGGCAACCAAACATAAAACATAAAGCACAAAAAATAAATAAATAAATAAATAAATAAAAAATCAATTATTTGTTCATTTTATTAATATTGTTCTCCGATTCCAACGTCAAGGAACAAGAACCACAAGAACAAACAAAAATATATACGCTTTTCCTTCAGATTTTGCTCTTCTTTTTTTTTTTTCTCGGCAACCGAACAAAATAAAAGGAATTTACCATTGCTTAATCACAACGGTCCTTGTTTGTCTTCGATTCAGTGCCATCAGTCTCTTCCACTTCTGCTTCCTTCTCTACCTCAGCTTCCTCCTTCACTACCTCAGGTTCCTCCACCACCACCTCAGGTTCCTCCTCTGCGGTCTTCTCGACGTCGTCACAACCGGTCTTCACCTCAGATTTCGTCAATCTGGCCTTCGTAACAGGTGACTGGGCCATGGCCAACTCGGAGACAGAGTTCAAACCGCCAGCTCGGCGACTCGCGCTCCTTGTAACTCTTATAGACGGCGGTGTATCGGTCTTGGCTGCCACAGCCTCAGACTTCCTCTTTCTGGGAGCCATTTGACTAGAGAATTTGACTTGGTGTATTTCTTCTCTCTCTCTCTCTCTTTTTTTTTTTTTTCTTGTTCGCTCTCACAGTCTCACTCACGCAAAATGTGATGTGAGAGACTCTCTCTAACTTTCTACTTATGTCGGTGTCTCTCTCTCTATATATATATATGGAATCTAACGGTTAGCATCTTAGATTACTTTCCTTTTACTTTCCCGCTCTAGGTTAAAATATTTTGAACGGACAGTGTGGATCAATTTTGTTTTTGTGTGGTGTTGGTGAGAGATTGATAGGATCGTGGCCGTTTATACGTGCCAAAGAAAGAAACCGTGCCACGTCAGATATTGCCAGCCAGCGTTGAGGTGGAAATCTTGATTAGGCAGCCACGCTGGCACAAACTTCTCAGCCTCCTCCACATCTATTTTTCCTTTTGATGAACTCTTGAATTGTTTGTTTTAAATTGTTTCTCCCGTAAATGTTGAAAGAGATACATGATTATAATTTATCGTAAATGATAATTAATAATTTCGATGAAGAGTTTCAAATATTTATTAGTTATTAAATCTGCAACGTCACATTATGAGAAATTATTACGTGATCGATAAAGTTAATTGATTAAACACATAATATAAACGTAGTTAAATAAAAGTTATAAGTATTTCTAAAATACATACACCTCATGTAAATTTTCGTAGATGATTTTAATTTGTTTACCTCTTGTAAAATTAGATTTTATCGAGACATAAATTTAGTATGTCGTAAATGATAATTTACGATCTCGATAAAGAGTTTTTGATACTTGTGAGTTTACAATGGAACATGAAGCATACTGCGGAAATAGTAAACAGAAGTCATTGGTGAATGGCTATACATATATTACTTGTATTGTAAGTCTTCAAATCGAACCAGCGTAAATAATCAAAACCTGAAAAATCATCTGATTATATAACAAAATTTGTGGTTATTAAACTTCAACTATATAAATGACACGAAATATGGAGGCAAAGAATGGCTGATTCCAAGAGGAAACAGCGATAAGAAACCGGTCTGAAAGCCCGAAGCCCCCCCAAATCAAGCAATCTCTACCACCGAGCTGCTTACAATTACAATAATGAACAAACAATCTACCAGTGAAAAAGTTCACAAAATCTGTAATTCTGCTACTTTACATTCTAGCAATATATACCAGAGCTGAGCTGAAAAATCAGCTGACAAATGATGTTTAATCCGAGCCAAAAAAATTAACGTTAACTAAAGATGCCTAAACTGTTGTATAGTTGGAGAAAAGGTCGAGCAATCTATCCAAAGTTTCAGGATAAAACTTTCTCGCAAATAAATAACAGGGTCGCTTCATTCCATTCCACATGCAAGCCTCGACTGTCACTTTCTTCTGCAGTAGTGATTGAATATAAACAATATTTTTAGATATTTCTTGAATAACAGAAAAGATTCATATTCAAGAAATGAGCTTTTTATACCTTTTCGTTGCTGGTAACATGTACGCTTTCATTGATGGACTGCAATACGAGTAAAACTTTGTCACCAAGAGCACGAATTGTGATACATACTAGGAGGAAAAATAAGCAATAAGATGTTTGTAACAAACCGCAATGCTCTTAAGTAGCTCGAAAGTAACATCTTGTGCCCTATAGGCTTTCGGATGCCACTTTCCTTCAGACCAATCAACATGTGTCACCGACCAATTTGCAATCCCGCCTGGATCAATCATCTGAACAACACAATTGATCATGAAGTTGGCATCAAAGGAAATGACAAGCAGTAAATGTAGGGTTTTGTCCAAAAAGATGAACAAAGTTTGAGGTACCAACATTGAATAGGGTTTGCAGGTAGTGCTCATCAGCATAGCAATTGCGTCCATCCATATTTGGCTGAGAAAGTAAAACACATTAAGATCAAGATGCTTGTAAGCTTAAATGCTTCCTAACGGCCTTCACAACATGAAGTTTTCATGGCAATTAGAATATACATGCCAAATCCCAATACATCAAAGCAGGCAACTTAATGAGAAAACTATCAGTTTAGTTTAAAGCAGCAAATACAATTCTGTATTCAACTTATATAGTCATATTGAGTGAAACATTCATACGAATAGTTGTGGTGATCAATTTGAGTGTAACTGCATTATAACTAGGCCATTCTTAAGTGTTATTTCTAATTTTTTATATAACAAGCATAAGAAAACCAGAAATGTCACAACCATGACCTTCAATCAAAGATTAAATTATGCAAATGACCGGATGAAGTAAATCCAAATTATGATTACCTTGCAGTAAAGCTTGAATTTTGTGTAGTATAGATTATCAGCCATAACTATTATAGCATGCTGGCGCTTCATGGAAAACCACTGGAATACAAACATGAATGATATAACTTGTGAGACAAAATTCCTTCCTCTTTAAAGCAAATATATTTGGTACCAAAAAACTTGAAAGCAACAAGATATTTGCAACACAATAACATATATAATTGCATTAATCATCGGAAAGAAAGAAAGTAAAATGCCTTTCTTCAATTAAAAAAATAATGGAAGATATGTATTTATCTCCAAAAAGATTATTTAAAGAAATTTTTGCAATAGCATGTATGGAACAAAAGATCAACCTAATCGGAGTTATGGTCCGGATTCATTCCTAAAGATATATTACACAAAAGACTTCTTTTATATGAAGGCAGTGTGACAGATAATAAAATAAGAATACAAACTCATATAAACTTCCCTATTTAGAAAAGAATATCAGTTAATCAAATATTTATAAACCTATCTACTAAAAGCTAAGGTAAGTAGATAACTGGCTAAAGAGTACATGCTTTAATAAAGTAATAAATTTTCATTATGCAAGTGAGACTTGATAAGATAAAAGTCAAACATATAAATATTATGAAATTAAACTTGCTATTAAGATAATATAGCAATAAAAAGCATGGTATGTCGCCAATATGGAAAGACAATTATAAACCGACAACAGACGATATATAGATATGGATTGGCCCACCATACCACCATGTGAATTAAAATTGGTTACATATCCTGTATGGATTGGGGTGAACCATGAGAAGACTTGATGACAAAATTATATATAAATGTCAATTCCTTAGTATTCAAGAATTGAGCTCCAAGTTTAACTTCAAGTCCCTAAAGGAAGTACCTGTGCACCCTTCCGAAAATCCTTCTTCTCAACCTCCGGCATCATATGCTCTGAATACCTGCCACTTCCATGTGGACCTGGATCCTCAAAACTGAAGAGAGAGAGAGAGAGAGAGAGAGAGAGAGAGAGAGAGAGAGAGAGAGAGTCAACCAGGAGTAAGAAGTAATAATAAAATATCAACTTTATAGTAAAGACAAAGTTTTGATCCTAGATATGAAGCTAACGGAAAGAAGTTTCTGAAGTTCATCAATGAGTTAAAGATCAGAGATCCTCTTCACAAGATATAGTTACTTACCAATCAATATAACTGACATTTGTATACATCAGATAGCTATACACATAATCGAAGTTATGCAGTGGTACGCAACTGGAAAAGATAGCAAATAATTAGACAGAATAACATAATATAACAAGAAGCATATATTCACATACAAGTTGTGATAAGAAAATTCTGCAGCATTTGATCACCTATCAGACAGCAAGACAAACTGCTGGTTATCAGGGTCTTGAAGTGCATGTGCCAACAGTCTCTTTTCCGCATCAAGCATGGAAATTTTTCCCCAAGCCACCTGCAAGGAATTTGCTCATGGTATCAACTCACATATCTCATTTCGTTTACAAGGAAATAGTAGTACAATGATAGGCCCTAAGCAGTAACTTTGAAAATTCTCCAAACATAAAATTGTCATCATCCAGTGCTTGTCCCACCAAAACTGTCTTTACATTCTCCTCTTCAGACCTTATAATCAGGCTGAAGATTAAATCAGATTACCACTGCACACTAAACCAATCGGAATGAACTCCAAGCTCTCCAAACATTCATAAGTCCAGCGTATGAATATATAATTCGTTATAAAATTGTTGATGGCAAATTAATTCAACTATTCATTACACCTCTAGAAAAATAAGTAAACAAAATAAATAACCCACTCTTTCAAGAGTAATTTTAAATGGAGCTCATTCTCAAGTCATTCAATCAGCAGTTTTGATCACATTTTGATGTCATTTATAAAGAGTAAAGAGATAATGTACAAACCAACTGTTGACAAATTAGGGAAACAAAAGAAATGATAACTTTACGTGTAAACTAAATTAGTAAATTTATGTAATAATTAAAAACTATATATACCTTATCACTGTGAATATCTCGGCCAACAAAATAATTGCTCGCATGCACAGGTTTTTCACTAGACGCATGTACATAAACAGAGAATCTTTCCTCATGGCCCTGCAAGAAGAATGAAAATCAGATCATTTTCTGAACAAGGTCATCAATGGAGGCCAAAATATCCAATTATATATATATTCACAAACTTTTATCAGCTGTAGTTAATTCTAGACTAGGCAGTGTGTACTATTTGTCATACCAAAAATAGAAGTGTAGCACAAGGGCTACATATTTGATCAAGAAACTGAATTTTAGAGGCACAATGTAGATGGTATTTAACGATTACAATAAGCATCACATAAACCTATACTTATACTACCCTGTTCCAAGGCTTCGCATTAGATTGAAACCACCAGATTCGTCTAAATTCATAAGGGCTCTCTCTCCTTTCGTTTAACATGAATTGATGACCTATCACCAAAGCAATCAAGATTCTGCTGATCTTGATGAACTTATCTCAATCCCAAAAAGTTTACTCTCCTTCATTACCATAGTGCTAATATGGTATCTTAAGCTGGAGCCATTTAATGTGGAATAATATCCAGATTTAAAATTGACTATTTATCTCATCTTTGAAACCAGATCCATAACAATATGCCATGTTCTAGAAGCTTCAAAATGCAACAAGAATCAGCATTTCTGATCTGAAATAATAATGTATAAACATATTTTGATTCTTCCAGGAATTGTGATGTTAAAGAAACCAGCATGGAGATATAAACTCATGGTAACAGAGCCAAAATCACAAAGTATATCCAACATAAACAGAAATCATTAATAAGCAATAATCATAAATACATACTCATTTGGAAACGAACATTACTGACTAATGCAAATGAGAAACAAAAAGAATGTTATAAACAAGAAAAGAAGCCTTACATGAAAGAACTTATCCCACAGCTTCTCAAATGGTAAAGCCCCGGGAGTCAAAAACATGAAAGCAATTTTTGGCGACTTTGATCTAACAGGAGGTGCCTTCAAAAGTTCCTTAATCACAACCTGAGCTATATTCTCATTGTCAGTTAGTTCCCTGGAAGGAGGAGTCTGAGGCAGTTCGAACATAGTACAACCCCTTGAAGATAATATATAACATGCTGTGGTGCTTCTTGGTGGGTAAACATAGGCACCGAGCAGAAAAATGCTAACCAAAGAAACCAACACAATAATCCATATTGGCCTTTTTAAATGTGGTCGTTGTCGAGATCCAGACATGATTAGAAGATCCCTTATGCCCAGCTGCCATGCACGAGCTGTCTTCATTTAGGCATATGTCATAGCAGCAGATCACAATACATCTTTCAATTTCTCTAATTTACTAGAAGACCACTTAAGTAGGAAATGCGGAAAAAACAATATATTACCAACCAGCAAATGCTATCACCAACAAAAAGGAATCTGAAAAGTGCAAGACGTAAAACAAATATACCCGAGTGATCAGTCTGTACATGATCAGAACCACAAAACACACACATAAATGGGTAATTGCACTAAACCCTGTCTTTTCCCTTCTCACATAGGGAATCATACTCTGTTTATTAAAAAAATAAAATAAAATAAAATAAAAATGGACAAGAAATCCTCTAAGCTGGCTCATGTGAATTACAATTGATTCCCTCAATCACTCCGATGACACTGCAGGCAGTCCAATATTCATGAACCTAAGACTATTGGACCACAAAGCTAGCAGGGATGCTAGTTATTTTGAAAACATGAAGAGAGCTCCATGTGATTCATTGAACTTTTTCTTTCTTAGGACATGTGATTCATTAGGGTTTTAATGTTATTTACCTTGTACAAATTTTCAAAACAATGTTTCGTAGCATTTAAGACTATAATAATTTTTCTAATATACTACGAGACAACTTAAGTAAGAAATGTGAAAAGAACAATATATTACCAACCAGCAACTGTTATCACCAACAAAAAAGAATCTGAAAAGTATATACATGATCAGAACCACAAAACACACATAAATGGGCAATTGCACTAAACGCTGTATGTTCCCTTATAACATAGGGAATCTTCCTCTGTTTTAAAAGTATGAAATTATTTCTTTCTATAGGACATGTGATTCATTAGGGTTTTAATGTTATTCACCTTGTACCAATTTGCAAACCAATGCTTCATAGCGTTTAAGACTATACTAATCCGGTGCACCGTCATTTTATTCACAATAAAAAAAATATATATATATAAAAAAAAACAGATATCCGCACACCGACTCTTAGTTGCGTTGGTTTTGCACCTCCCCTCCACTTCGGTGTGAAGGGTCTGAGTCCCAATTGTACATTAAAATGCAAGTGTGGGGAGACCCCTCCCCTTTTGTGTGGGAATAGCTATCAATTAGCATTCAGCCATGCTTATAGTGTTTGATCAGATAAACTAACTAATTCCTATTAGTTTTCTATCATCGTTACTGTTAACTACAATTCATAACATAAAATTACAAATTATTGAACTAAAATACATGGATAATCCAAACTGATTATGCAACTTCTGAAAATAATTTTTTTTAGGATTTCAAAATCAGAAATCTATAATTACCTAAAAACTAGTACTCGGATAATAAAAAAAAAAAAAAATTTAAAATCCAAATGCTACTGCCACGCGTATTATAAAATCTCAACACAACTATTCAACTAACACTATCTATCAACAGCATACAATCAAATCCGATGACAAACATATACAGTACCGAAATGGTATCTCAACGTAGTAAACCAAATAAGTAAAAAAAAAACAGCAGTAGTAGCGATTGGCAGTACATTAGTAACAGATCAAACGGTTGATTTTCAATCAAAGGAGAAAAAAAAATACCTGCAATCAAACGCAACTGGAGAAGCCGAGATCAGAGTATCTGGTGACGAAAATAACGACGAGAACGAGAAATTATACTCCTAATAAACAATATATATATAGAGATAGAGAGATTGAGAGAGAGAGAGAGAGAGAGAGAGAGAGAGAGAGATGGGATTGAGAATAGTAATAATAAAAAAATATTATTTTATTATATAAAAATAAAAATAAAATAATAATACTTAGAACTCGTCAATGCTCTCTTTGGCCGTCTCTCAATCTGGAAAAATGCTCACAGTGAAGTTGGATTGTTATCTTCTGTGTCGAACAAGATACTCTCTTCTCGTTTTTTTGTTTTTTTTTTTTTTTTTAGAGTACAAAGTACAAACTATACAAGTAGTAGTTACTTACCGTAATACCATCATACCAAGTATACACTTGGTCGCGTGTGTTCACTGGTCAAATAAAATCAACGCCATTGGGCATTGGAGTATTGGACATTATTTGGACCCGTTCCCACTCTTGAAATTACGTAATTGCCCCTGTCTACTAATAATTATAATTGACAAAAAAAACCATATATGATTATAACACATCATTTGGATACTAAATATAATCAATGTGCCATTATTATATTGAAAATAGTATACAACTACCCTTTCGGCCAATTACTTAGTTTTTTTTGAAATATGGACTTGGTCCTGGACGGCTGGACCCAGACCTAGGCCAAAATCCAAGCCTAGTCAATTGGAACACCTACGATGGATGGTCTTTTGAGGGCTTTGTCTTTATACTCTTCCAAAATTCAATTTGGCGTTTGTTTATTCGAGGGAAGTATAAATTATTTAAATAATAACTTGTGTTTATTAATCGAGAATCTCAATGAGAGAAATGTAACTTAATTATGCTTTGTAATTATGTATAGTGATTCCAAGAAACAAAAACGGTTGTGAATGACGTTTTGTTGACATCACGTACAAATCAATAATTAAATTTCTTATTCCTAATTCCTTTTATATCCGAATTTATGATGCATTTATTAACCGTAAATAAAATAAAAGGGAATAAGTTCTATGAGATGAAAGAGAACTTTATTCCTTATGTGGAATGAGGGAATCAATATCTTTTTCTAATAAAAACTTAATTCCTAATGTGTGTGCGAGAACTTTAGTGTTTGTTTAGTTGAACTTTCTACTGCCTCAAAATGTCTACCAACGTCTATTTGAGTTTTTTTAAAGTTGTTTGGTTATACTTTTAAGATTGTTTATTTTAAATTGAGTAGATACCAGTAGAGTTTAAACCTCTACTAGGTAAAAACTCATGGGGAAGTGCTTCTTCAAATAGACTTTTTTTTTAAAAAAAAGGTCTACCAACCAAACAATTATAATTTTTTTTTTTCAAAAACTATATTTCTAGTATATCTACTGCAAGTAGATCTTTTACTAATAAAAGTTTTTCAAAAACCCAACCAAACGAGCTCTTAATATGGTTCCAAACGAATTGTAGTAAACACACTGAGTTAGATAATTAGGTAGTATAACAGTTCTTATAAATCGAACTTATGATTATGAACCCAATTAGTAAGGGATGGAGATTATTTCTCCTTGCACAATATTAATAACTTCAACAGATGTTTATACTTTTACCAATAAATAAAAAATAATAATCATTTTTATAGGATTATGTTAATATATAAAGATTATTTAGGTTTTATTTTTATTTTTAGAATCGTATTATTCTTTTCCATTTCAAACATATGGTTGAATATTGTATTTGGTTTAGTGATATAATGGTAGCATTATCCAAAAATACTTACATGACAACATGAACATGTCTCATTTCATCCTATCCCATTTGTTTTTTTTATCTTATTGTCTCAAGAATTTTATACTTGAATGACATTAAGCTTGGATTAGATTCAACGTATTTGATAGTTTAAAAATTAGCTTTTTAAGATCTTATATTCTTATTGCTGTTTAAAATAAAATACAAAATCAAAATAAAATAAAATAAATCACAATTATCCATCACTAGTAATGTTATTGTATCACAAGATCAATTAACAGAAATCGAGATACAAAACAGATTCTCCCATTTTTTTTAAATAGAGTAATAATAATTATGTTATCTAAGTCATAAATCATAATATCTTTACAAATTAAGTTACCACAGTTAAATTAGAGAGGATCCAAAGTTTTAGTTAAATAATCGTAACTAAGCAAGCAAATTCCGTGTTAATTTTTTTTTTTTGTTTGGTTCAATATCAATGATATTTACCATTTATGACTTACGAGAGAGTTGATATAAAAAATATCCTTGAATATCTCGATATTTAAAATATATTGACAATAGTTTTGATATTTCCACCAAAATAGATATTTATTTATTTGGTTCATACACGAAATGAGATAAATGGTTATTGACAAGATGAGGCTTGTCTGATGGTAAACCCTTCACATTTATGCTATGAGGTTGTGGATTCAAGTCCTCATCTTTATAAAAAAAGAACCCCGAATTTATGTGATATTATATTAAAAAGAAAAGGGAGGGTTATAGTGTATGTTGGGCCACGAGCCTATCTCAACAACTAGGCCTATAATATTAATATATATATATATAAATAAGTGTGGCAATATTTGCAACTCTCTAGAATTGTATTTACACCTCAAATTTATATATTTTTAAAATTTCAACACAACCTTTATATATATATATTTTAAAAGGCATAACCCTTAAATTAAATTATTAATATTTTAATTAAAAAATATAATGAATTTTAATAACTATTTTACTTCTTTTTTTGAATTTTTAACTAACTAAATCAAATTAAAAAAGGAAAAAATAATAATAAAGAAAAACAAAAACCCAAATCAATTGAGTCTGCAAATTAACTTTGGAGATGAAAATTCAACCCTTTTGCCATGATCACATGTCAACATTTATGTTATTTGAGTGAGAGGAAAGAGCCCAACACACACAACGAAGAATATGGGTTGCATGAGAATATGAAAGATTCTTCTCATCTACTAGGAATCTTGGATAGTTCCGGTGAAGTGATATCCAATTAGCACCTTAAAAACATCCCGTTTATGTGATGGATGCTGAGATATTTTTAAGGCAAAATCAATGGCAAGAGAATCCTTATGTACAATCCTCCTCCATCAAAGACTAAAGAGGTCTGACTCCTCCCAAACATGGGAGAAGAGCCGCTCCTCCCATGTCCCATATACAGTATCTATATTGTATTATATTTTATAATTTTGTTATTTAAAATAATTTTTTAAAATTAAATGGAAGGACATATTTAAAAATAGAGCAAATTGCACTGAACCTCCCTGAGGTTTATCTTTAGACACTTGGAATCAACTTTATCAAAAACTAACACTTAACCCCCCTAACGTTAGTCAACGCCCATCCAATTTAACGGTTGACCATGTCAGATTGTGTAAATATCTATAATGCCCCTAACATGACATCACACTGTCTATTTACTTTTTTAACCCAGCTAAAAGACAAAAAAAAAATTATTTTATTTTTGAAAGTCAGGAACACGGTTTGTTTGCAACATATATTGGTTGTTAAATTTTTCTTTGGACAAAAATGCCCTTAAAGAAATGTAGAATCGTTTATAAAATGGCAAAGCCAAATTGTTGTTTTCTCAAGTGATTCAAATTTATTTTTTTTCCATTATATTTATTACTCTCCATATTATCTATTAAAAAAAAAATCTCATGAATTACTCATTGTTCTGCTGAGAAATATTCTCCATTTTTTTGTTCAAACATAGAAGGTTCGTGTATTTCAAATAACGAAATCAATGTAGATACGATCAAGTTTAAGAATAGATTATGTTATTGTCGGAAGAAGATGACAATCCAGGATTTTAGATTCTTTGTTGGTTATGCTGGATGGCAGTTGGATCAATTGAGAGAGGAGATTGATTCAAATTATTGGTATGTCACTGCATGTAGCTCCGATTTAAATTGTGGTGGTGGTTCAGAAAATTTACGGAAGGAAATTTTGTAGTTAATGGGTGGTCAGTACTCGGAATTGAGCCGGAAGCTGAAGCAAGATATTTAGGTATTTGTTATCTTATGGGTGCCTCACAAAATCAAGATATTATTCTCAAAGTTGTAATCAAGGATACGCTGCTGGTATCCTTCTGGAAGGGCTTGTGTGCTGCAAGCAGTGGAGGAGAGAACACAAAACTCTGGTAGGGTGTGTTGCAAGTTGCTAGCAGTGGAGGAGAGAACACAAGTTTGTGTTTTGCAAGCAGTGGTGGAGAAAACACAAATGCAGTTTGAGATGACTTATCTTATTTTCACTTTTTTTTGTAATTCCTTTTGTTGGGGATGCAGTGTTAGCTTAAATATAAGTTGTATTATAGTAATGGTATAAAGAAATTTTCATTTTGCAATCACCAGCCACGTTCAACAACATTAACATTTATAGTTAAATTCAAGCTTATTAGACTTAATACAAGTAGATGCAATATTGCTATGTTTCTACTTACAACACACATCAGGTATTAAACAAAATAAAATAAAATGATATTTGATTGAAAAATTGAGTTGTCTATGAGTCTATCCCCTGTTTTTTCCTTTTGTTTTCTGTTGTCTGGGCTGTACTTGTGCAGGAATTTTTGTTCTGTTTTGAGGGGTTTTGTTTTTTGCTGCGTACTGTTTCTTTATAGGCTTGGTGTGGCAGTCATGGTTGCTTATGGTATTGAAGGAAATTTATGCAAGTCAAAATCTTGGTTGCAATAATGCTATTTATAGTTAGAAATGTTGATCAGTGGCTTGCAAAAAAAAAAAAAGATTTATGAATCTAAAAAATCACGTAAACATTGACAAAATAAAATTCATTTCACTAATTCAATTCATTAATCAATAATCCACATGAATCATTGCTACAAACACTGATTCATAATCTAGAAATTGAAAAGCATCACAATGTACTTCAACTAATACCAAGTTCAACTATCAACAACAAGCACTACTTCATTAATCAGCATATCCACCATTGCCACAAAAGGCAATCACAAAATATCATAATGGGAGCACAAAAACCATATCCACCAAAAGAAGACAAAATAATAGCACATACCCAACACTAAATTGAAAAGAAAAGAACAGTACATAATCCTTTTCTACCAAAATCCTAAAATGAATAACTAAACTATATTGCTAAGCAAGCGGATTATGCCATATACTTGCCTACCCTTATGTGAAAGGATGAGTTGACATGTTATTGGTTGCATCCCTTGGAATTGAATTCCCCTCTCGAGTTGATGGAAACCAAAGTACCTGGAGAACGTGTAAATATCAGCATGTATTCTTGCAAGAGCAAATACAGACCAGCTAAAGCACATATAAATATCAATATTTGGTCTAAATTACCCTTGTTATTGTTCCTGAAGCACATGTTGATGGTCCACCAAGACCAATTGTTGTAACAGGTCCAGAATTACTTGAAGCATTTCCACCATGTCCTGATACAACTTTAGCATTTCTTGATGTAACTGCAGTAGGTCCAACATGTATTGAGTCAAGTCCAGCATGTGTTGAGCTGGTACCATTCTGAAATGTGACAAAAAATAACAAAATTAAGCAATAAGCATAGTGTAGTGATTTGCAATGGCAGAATTAAATAAAAATCACAGTTACCTCATTTCTTTTTCTTTTTGGAACTTTTTGAGACATAGAAGGTGCAGTGCTGGCAACCTAAAATTAAATTACTATTATTAGCATTGCAACACAAAAAAAAAAAAAAAAAAAAAAAAATCAAAATCAAAATTTTGAATTTGTATTTTAGTTGAACATTTACCGCTGTTGTGGGGTTGTTTTTGCACGTCCTAGAGTTGTGACCAACCTCTTTACACTTTCCGCACCTAGAACCAACTGACCTTTGCACTTTCATTGGTTCATTTGGCCCTTTTTTTCTTGACAACCTTGGTCTTCCAGCTCTCCTCCTCTTGACTGGTGGCAGAACAGTTTCAAATTGGCCTTCCGGCCATAATCTCTCGTCTGGAATTGCATGGATTTTGTTGGAGTATGTTTTCAGATATGCAGCTTTCTTCAAGTAATCGTCCACATAATTTTCAACATTATCCCTTGTCTTAGTGATACATGCCATTGCATGTTTGCATGGAATCCCTGAGATAACCCAAAGACCACAGTCACATGTGCGTTTGTCAAGTTTAACAACTAACTGCCTATCCTTATCGATTATCTCAAACTCGTATTCTCCACATCGTAATGGGTCCAAATATCTCCCTTTTAGTTGGGCTTTCTGCAGCTTTCTATTGACTGCAGGTGGAATATTCGATTCCCAACGTATGGCAGCTTCATACCTATCATGGATTCGCTTCATTAATTTTTGCCTAACCTTTTCCATCAAGGTCAACATTGGTAGTGTGCGGAATTTGTTCAACCAAGAATTGAATGCCTCAACAACGTTGTTCGTGTTGTGGTCAGTTTTACAAATGGTGTCAAACTTATGAACTGTCCAACTTTCTAATGGAATTCGAGTAAGGTAAAGATATGCAGCTTCAGAAGTCACCTTTATTGCCTCCATTGCTTCCAAAAATTCTGGTAGGTTAGAGCTATTAGCAGCAGGCCAAAATTGTTCTGTCAAGTAATCCACTTTGAACCTATACACAGCCAGTCATCCAACTATAAAAAAATCATCAAAAAGAAAATACAAAATATCAAACAAGATAATGAAATACGCACCTTGACATCATGTTCTGCAATATATGCCTACAACAAAATCTAGAATTGTAGTTAGGCCAGACTTCAGCAAGTGCTGGAATAATCCCTTTCTGACGGTCAGTCATAAAACAAACTTTCCTACTTTCATACACCCCTACATGTTGATACAATAACTCTAGAAACCATCTCCAACTGTCTAAAGACTCAGTCTCAACAACACCTAAGGCAATCGGATACACCCCGCAATTTGCATCAATTGCAATTGCACAAAGTAGAATTCCCTCATATGGACTTTTCAAATGACATCCATCTAGCCCTATGAAAGGTCTACACCCTTGTAAATACCCAACCTTTTGGGCTTGGAAGCTAAGATAAAACCTTTGAAAACTGGCAGGAATTTGAGGATTAGGGTTATGCCTAATTGTCATCAATTTGACACATGACCCAGGGTTCTTTTCCATAATAATGTGCCCATACTTATACAACTTGTTGTAACTTTGCTTGTGGTCCTCATCTCTTATATTGAGAGCATATCTCTTGGCCCTATAAAGTGTATGGTCTGGCACAGTAATCCCACACTGCCTCAATACTACTGAACCTAACACCTTAATGTTTGCATCAGGGTTCTCTTTAATAAAGGCCTCAAACTTCTTTCCTAACCAAACTGAGTTTGCATCCCTATTCTTAGTCACTGATAAACAAGTATGCATATTTTTAAGTGTTTTCAACATGTATGTGACCCTATCAAAAGTTGGACTGCCATGCACTCGCCAAGGGCAGCCTTCGGCTTCACATTTATAAGTGATTCTATTCCTCTCATTCCTAATAATTTTCAATTTGAATCCCTCTTGAATAGAGTAGTCTTTTATGATTTCCCTAAAGTGACTACCACCTCTAAACATTTGCCCTACCTCTAGTGTAACCCGACCATCAACCCCAACTCTAAATGCGGTACCCCTATTCGGTGGATCTCGTTGATCGTCATTATCACTATCACTACCAATATCAACCACCACCTCTTGACTAATGCCATCCTCATTCACATCAGAGAGACCATCATTTTCATCTCCATTATCATTGTTAGCATTATGCATCTCATCTCCATTTTCATTGTTTTCATTGTATGATTCCTCCCCTTCACTATTTGATGATTGGTAATAACTCCTACATTCATCTAAAGAGTAATTACCATCTTGGTATATTGGGGATGATGTCTCAATAATTTCAATAGGGTCTTGTTCTGGACTCAAATTGGGCTGCTGTATTGAGTTGTTGTCGGGCTGTTTTCTTGGGTTTTGGTTGGACTGCTGTCTTGGGGTGTTATTGGGTTGCTGTATTGGGTTGACAATGGGCTGCTTGTTGGGGTTATTATTTGGCTGTTGGTTGGGGTGCTCAACATACACAGCTGCAGGTGGAATGTAATTCACATTAAAGTGAATTTGAGACACATTCCTTTGCTCAAAGTCACCTAAAACATCTAATAGCTCAGCATCATTTCGAATTTCCTGCACTTTGTCACCCCATGGAATGAGAACTTCTTGTCTGAACTTCTCACCAGGTATAGACTCTAACCCCAGTAATTCATGCATAGCAGAATCCCATAGGTCCTTCAAACATATGTAATCTCGACAGAATCTTCCAATTTCAAAATTTTTGCCCATAAATGTTACTGTTCCTGTGAACATGAAAGTCCTGCAAAATAAATACAAATTAAAGATATACATATGAAATAGATACAGACATAGATAAATATGAAAGTCTAAGTGAACTTCAAAGTCTTGCAAAAAAAAAAAAATGCACAAAACAGAGATATACAATTCATAAACTAAGACACCGAAAATTTCAATACAAATCAAACTTGCTCAGTCCAAGACAACCAAGACAAAGCATGTAAACTGATGCAAATAATGATTCAGTAATTAAACGGAACTCTAAGAACATGTGTCAAACTCACACTTGAAAAGTTACAGGAAAAAAAAAAGGCATTGAAGACATTTAAGTGCCATATTTGATTCTTTGTCAATAATTTACTTCATAAATTGCTGCTTCTGTGAT
Source organism: Acer campestre (assembly GCA_954870605.1). Classification (NCBI taxonomy): domain Eukaryota; kingdom Viridiplantae; phylum Streptophyta; class Magnoliopsida; order Sapindales; family Sapindaceae; genus Acer; species Acer campestre. The sequence goes on along the minus strand of OX940804.1, from coordinate 39,513,691 downwards.
CTGTTACTTAATCATGTAAGCAATCATAAACCCCCTCAACAAAACAAAACAATCCAGTTTAATTTTCCAATCAAATTGAACATGTTTCCAAAAACACTTTTCACACAACTTCTGAGTACCTCAATAAAGAAGAAAAATATCCGATCGAAACAGAATCATGTGAACCCACTGGAAGTAAACTGATAGGACATAGAATAATGAAGAAAAAGAGTGAAGAATGCAACACCAGCATATTCACGCAGTATGATCGCAACCATGTATCTTCAGAAACATGACCGAAAACAGAATCAATACTACCAAACTTTGAATATGAATATCTAGATTACCCCAATTCTAGTGCATTATTCATATGCTTCCAAATATATATGACGCCATGAAAATGTTATCAACAAAATTGTTTGGCTACAATGACTGCTATTTTAGAGACTGATTTCACATATCATGCCCATGCAATTTTCATTTCAAGATAAAAAGAACTGGCAAACTAAAGGAAACAATAGAATTTGGTGGAGATTCTTGCATATATCACTTACATGACCAAAAACAGTGCTCTCACCAAACGAAGGCAACTTGATCTATATCATCATTTTCTTTCCATCAATAGATTTTGCTACAACCCGGAACATAACCACGCAGATTCCGTTCCACATCATCTATCTTATAAACATCCAAACTCCCAAACAAGTTTCCAATCAAACCCAAACTTGAGATTACTACCTATACACATGCACGGCGCTTCGAAACCAAATAACCCCATCCCCTAATATAAAAATTTTACAAGCCTTCCAACACCCATCATCCCAACATCAAACAGAACCACGTATCATGTATCTTCACAACAAAGTTGGTTCAATATAAGCTCATAATCATGCTAAAATACGATTTTGCCGGGTAAAAAAATCGATACCCATTTGGTCAAAAAGAAAATAAAACTCAAAAAACTTGATATCAAGAACAACATTCCAGAGCTTCTTAATGTATATGGAGAAAATCCCTGATTAAGAATTAATTGAGAGATCGGAAAATCACAGAGAGACAGAGACAAAGAGAGAGAGAGGAGAGAGACTCGTTGGTTCTTTAATGTCAAACTCACACTTACCAATTAAAGTATGGTGGCCGATTCAAGTTATGCATCAAACCTTATCAACAAATAATACAAAAAATTCTTGAATACAAAAGGAAAATGGAGGTCTCATTGATAGAGGCAATGAATTTACCTTTCACCCATCTCGACGCCTTTACGTTTTCCACCAAAATCAGGCTACAACTTCTTCAATGAACACCAAGACTAGGACGACACGAAGACGATGATGATGGTGATGTACAGCTTCGTGTTTCACCGCCCTTGACAGTAGGTTCTAGACAGAGAAATGGTCTGGTTTTTCTAGAGAGAGACTTCTTTTTCAGAACTAAACTGTTGGTTCTTTGCTTCGCGCCTCTTGATATTCATAAGTAATCTATATTTTTAAAAATTTATTTTCAATTTAAAATTCAAAAGTAATCTGAAAAATTTAATGTTACTGAGTGATATGACGTGTCTGATTTGAGGTGTACAGTACAAACCCGTTGAAAGACAAAATTACCCTTCAAATAGATGGTCAACTGTTTAATTGGATGGACGTTGACTAACGTTAGGGGGGTTAAGTGTCAGTTTTTGATAAAGTTGATTCTGAGTGTCTAAGGGCAAACCTCAGGGGGGTTGGGTGCTATTCACTCTTAAAAATATGTGAGGTGTGATTACAAGATTTTATGTTTTAAAAATATTTAAAGGTGCACGTATTGTTTTTGAGGAGTGCAAATACGAGTACTAAAAAAACACAAAAGGCTCAAATCGGGTAATAAATAGAAAACAAAACCCACTAAAAAAAATAAACAAAGGATAATGCAAAACAAAATATCCACTGACGTGGCAGAAAATGAACCAATAGTGTAACTCCATGTAGGACCTCAGGTTGATATCAGCCGACGTGGCGAAATCTGACCAATCAGCTGCTAATAATTCTCAAAAACCATTTCTCCTGCGCATCATCCATCGCTCACTCTCTCTTCCTCTGCTCGATTTCCATGGCTTCTCTAACTCTTTCGTCTTCGTTTTGCAAACCAAAACCCATTCCAGTTTCTGCTTCGAAGCAAACATCGAACTCGCCTTCGACAGTTTCGGTTCCATGTAAGCATCGTGTCAGCAGCAGCAAAACGTTGAGACTCGTAAGGGCTGTCTCGATTTCAAACCCGGAACTGCGAACCGGCCCCGATGATCTGGTTGCGTCCATTATCTCCAAGGTACGTACGAGTTACGACCAATTCCACCGGAAAGCTATGATTTAGTCGATTTAATCGAAACTGGGTTTCGATTAATTCGGTTCACACTCAAAACATTAAATTAAAATCGAAAATCCAAGTTTTTAAGCTTAGTAGTTGATTTTGTGAGACTTGAAGACATAGAAAGGTTTTGAGTCTTTGATGGTTAGATTTTTTTTTTTAAAGGTCTCAAATGTGGGAAAAATCAGATGACACTGGTTTTGGTTAAATTGATTAAACTGTTTGAATTGTAAAAGCTGAGGTGTAACTATGGATCAGGTGACTGGAACAGATAGAGGAGTTTCGCTGACAAACGAAGAACACAAAGAGGTTGCTGAAGTGGCTCAAGAGTTGAACAAATATTGTGTCAGCGAGCCTGTTAAATGCCCTCTTATTTTCGGAGGTAGTTAATCTCGAATTTGGTGCGGTGATATTCAGTTACTATGATTCAATTTTTGAACTCAAATGCATTATTGAAGTAGATTCCATTACGCGATCTTCATTACATTAATGAACAATTGAACATGCTGGTCATCATTTTTGGTGCTTTGTTACATAGATATGGAGGATATGTCTTCAATTTCTAATAGGAAGATGTTAGTATGTATGTATGAAAATTGTCTAGTGAAGATTTTGTGCTGAGCTTTTGTATAGGAATCGTATACAGACAATTGTTTCTTTTCTAGACTTGGTTCTTGATTTGATCTTGCTGATAAGATGCTTAGAATTACCATGTGCTGATGTAGTTTTTAAGACCGGATGTCCTCTTTCTCGTCTATGCTGTCAAGTCATAGACTCATAGATAGAAAAAGATCAAAAAATCTGTTCCATCAGATGTATCGTATAATTGAATTGGCAACTGAGGAGGTCCGCGTTATTTACAACTTGCTGTGAATGTGTAGGAACAACTTGTTTTAGAAAGGGGAAAGTAATTGTTGTCATCATTGTTGCCTCTCTATGCCAATGCCATATTTATAAGTGTGATTTTTCATTGTACCATAGACACGAGCTCACTGCACAAGAACCTGCATCAGTTTGATTGAAATTGTTTTAGTACGTTACAATGCGGGTTAATAGACAAAATGCTTTTCAGAGTGGGATGTGGAGTACTGTTCGATACCAACATCGCCTGGAGGTGGCTACAGGAGTGCATTGGGTCGACTTGTCTTCAATACAAAGGAAATGATTCAAGTCGTGGAAGCTCCAGATACTGTGAACAACAAGGTCTCCTTCTCTGCACTAGGTTTCCTTGACGGAGAGGTCTCTTTGAAAGGTAAAACCCCTCGATAGACTTATATATACATGAATAGAGATAGCAGATCCTTTTTCCTTAACATTTTATTCCATGTTGAATGAAGAGTCGTATGATGTTAACTTAATGTATGCTTTCAACACAAAGAGTTTGAATTACATGAAATGGCTGGTCTTTATTGTGTGTGTGTAATGTGCTGTCGAATTTTATCAGGATCTATTTATACATGCCATGTGCAGGAAAACTCAAGGTTTTGGATGGTGAATGGATTCAAGTAATATTTGAACCACCAGAACTGAAAGTTGGAGGATGGGAATTCCGATATGGTGGCGAGAGCGAGGTTAAGTTGCAGATTACATACGTAGATGAGAAGATCAGATTGGGGAAAGGGTCTAGAGGTTCTCTATTCGTTTTCAAAAGACGCAATTAGGGCAGATGATCAGCTACTCCACAAGTTGTGTGATTGCGTATTTATCAATATCCTGCCATTGAAGATATGTGCAGCAACCAATATGATTTACAGTGTGGAAACATGTTATTTTTTGTATCATAGCATGTTGAATACTGATTATGTAAATTTTATTTTAAGATAGAGAGAATTAAACTCAAGCATCTAATGAGTATTGTCCAAATATGAAAAAAATAAAAATGAAGATAAATGGGTTGTGGAGAGATATAATAAGGTGGGTGGTGGGTGGTCGATAGTACTAGCTCTACGTTGAATCTATAACTTATTAAGAAGCTAACCGACACTAACACTATGTTTGACTTGATGGAAAATGAAGGAAAGAAAATGATATAATAAGCTAGTACTATCGACCACCCACCTTATTATATCTAGTACTAGCTCTACGCCGAATCTATAACTTACTAAGAAGCTAACCGACACTAACACTATGTTTGACTTGATGGAAAATGAAGGAAAGAAAATGATATAATAAGCTAGTACTATCGACCACCCACCTTATTATATCTAGTACTAGCTCTACGCCGAATCTATAACTTACTAAGAAGCTAACCGACACTAACACTATGTTTGACTTGATGGAAAATGAAGGAAAGAAAATGATAAGTTAAGGATGAAATATGAGGAAATGATAGTGTTTTTAATGATTATTATTTGGATAATTATTGATAGAAAGGAAAGGAAACAGATGCTAGGGTTAGTTTTGGAATGTTGAAAAAAATTCATTAACTCTTAATCAAGTTCCCTCATTTTCCATCCAATTTTGGTGAGAAACTAAATTGGATGAAAAAAGAAGAAACTTTTCCCTTCCTTTCCCTTTTTATCCTTTCCTTCTCATTTAATAAGCCGAACAAAAGACAAAGAGTCCACTCATTTCATTTCTCTCATATTCTATTAAAATCAAATATAGTGTAACCGATCTCTCTCCAAATCATTATCGAACAACGATATTGTTTTAACAGGCCCAGTGTTAACACGATTCAGCCCATTAGGCCCAATACTCGAGAGTCAAACATATTTTGACTAACCCAACCTGAGGTCCAAAACTCCAAATCATGTTCTTCAATCAATATCCTTCTTAGTTTAAAAAGCATAACAGAACCACTTTTAGATGTGGAGTTGTATATTGTTATTGATCAATTAAATTAATTTTTTGGACAATTTCTAGCATACTATTGAAAAATTAAGATATATATATATATATATTGTAATTTTCCATTTTTTTTAATGAATTATAAATTTAACAATTATTGTTTCAACGTTTTAAACTAAATTTATGTAGTAGCACTCGTCAATATCTGTTATCAATTCAATTTGTATATAGTATTTTGAATAAAAATATTGATATGTATGATGATTAAAATTTCAAATCAAATACATTTAAATATATATATTTTAAAAATTATTATCTATCATATCAGATTTTCTATTATCAGTTCGCCCTGACATTAAATATATCAGGACGAAGAATGTGGACTACTAAATTTACATACTTTGACTCAAAGTGTATGTACTTGTCAAAACTTCTCCATAATCTGTGGTTCACATTCTTCGTCTTGATATATTTATTGTCAAGACGAACTGACGATAGAAAGACTGTCTATCATATTTTAAAAACTTTAAAAAATATACAATTTTTTTTTTTAAGTTCAATATCAAATGTATATTTTTAAATATTACTGAATTATGATGTAATTGTAGATTTTATTTTGAAATCGTTGAAATAATCTAATCATTAATCAAGCACCAAAAATGGAAACAAACAAACAAATCGAAATAAACCAGAAATATCGGGGTCGGTTGCAAATATGAAAACTTTGAAGGGTCTAGTCTATATATTGATAATATTCCCAAATACCCTAAAAAACGAGCATTTACAAGCAAAGCACTAGACACCGTAACAACACTGCGGTTGCTGCTAGGGTTTTCAGTTTCTCCTCTGCAAATCGCATCAGGTTCGGATCTCTCTCAATCTATTCAAAGAAGCTTACGTGTGTGCATACATATATTTATATTTTCGTGAATTCGAATTGTTCGTTCTTGTTCGTTCACTTGATGAACGGTTCAGATTTGTCGTTTTGAAACCTATAAATTTGATTGTTTTTTTTTTCGTGAATTTAAGGTGTTTGCGATGCTAGGTTTTTTCTTTTTTTGTTTTATAATTTGTTCGTTACGTTTGGTGTTTAGAATTTTTATGATATTTAGTGTGTTATTGACAAAGTATGACTTGTATGTTATAATTTTAGTTGATTGGTTTGTGAGTTTACTTCCAAGTTGTTACCCGTTATAGTTTGATTGTGTTGTGTCTCTGCTGGAAACTAAGTTTGAATTGTATGTGACAGGTTGTTTCTAAGAAAATGTCTCGTGTGTACGTGGGTAATTTGGATTCTCGAGTTTCTGAGCGTGATCTCGAAGATGAGTTTCGTGTATTTGGTGTAATTCGAAGGTAAAACATTTTTGATGTATTTTTTTTTTCTGTGAAGGATATATTGACAAAGTACTTATCGGGTACTTTTTTCATGTCAAAATGTTGCTAGTCCATAGAGTCTGTTTATTGCCTTCACATCTATTGAGGGCGGTTTAACTGATGTTATTGGTTCATTTTTATTACTCAGTAATTCATGACATGTGAATGTTACTTAGTGGTCCATGTCTTGGGGATATTCTTAACTTTCAACTAGTTGGAAGGTGTTGAAAGGTTGAATTTGTGTTAATTTTTTGTTATTAAGGCTTAGAGAAACATATTTGGTTCTCTTTCCCTTGTCAATATCTGATAGTTTGTCTTAGAATTTAATGATTGTTTTTTTTACATGCAGTGTTTGGGTTGCTCGAAGGCCACCGGGTTATGCGTTCATTGATTTTGATGACCATCGAGATGCACAAGATGCAATTCGTGAATTAGATGGTATGTAAAGAAGCTTTTTTTTTTTTTTTTTTTTTCCTCATATCATCGATAAAACATTGTTATTGTCCCCTGCCAATTTTCTGCTTCCAGTGCTTTTCTGTTTTACAACTTATGTATCAAATTTCTTTGTTATTTTTATTGCACTCTTTGTTGAAAATCAAGGAGTTATAACTTTACATGGTCACTTACTTTACTTAAGCAGGCAAGAATAATTGGAGGGTTGAGCTTTCTCACAATTCTAGAGGAGGCGGTGGTGGTGGTGGGGGCGGAGGAGGCCGTGGAGGGGGCCGTGGGCGCTCTGGTGGTTCTGATTTGAAGTGCTATGAGTGTGGCGAGCCAGGTCATTTTGCCCGTGAATGCCGTCTCCGTGGTGGTTCAGGAAGACGTCGCAGCCGCAGTCCTAGATATCGCAGGAGCCCAAGTTATGGAAGAAGGTGATTTCACTGAATCAGTTGTTATTTATCTTTTATTTATTTTCATATTATAATTTTATAATTATATTCTGCCTTTTAGCGGATGTCGTTATATTTCCATTAGGATTTTTTTGAGAAGAGGAAGATTTTTATCTGTGTTAGGTTGCATAAACTGGTTTGAGATTTTATCTGCTTGTGTGACACTCATTATTTGGTATCAGGAGTTACAGCCCTCGTGGGCGATCCCCAAGACGCCGCAGTGTGTCACCTCGTGGGCGCAGTTATAGCAGGTCACCACCACCATACCGTCCACGTGACGAGGTGCCTTATGCCAATGGGTAAAGTGCTTATATGTTCTTGTTGCTATAGTTTTTCATCACAATCAAACTATACTGTTGGAAAAATCATTGTAATTGAAGTTTCAAAACACCATTAACCATTGCAGAAGTAATAGTGTAATGTCTAAGCTGAACACTCACTGACTGCACATCCCCATGCCCCATGCCCCATACCCCATGCCCATGCATAATAACATTTGTTTAGCATCACGTGCAGTTTGGCTTTGTGATATATTAGATGAATGAACATCATTGCTGAATTTTCTACAGAAATGGTGTAAGGGATGGTGTAAGAGATGCTGTAAGAGATGGTGTAAGAGATCGTCGCCGGAGCAGGAGTTAAGTAGTGCGAATTTGGTAACTTGTCCTTGTTGAGAGGATACTGGGTTAAGTGTGTTTAGTATGTTTGGACTTCAGTACAACTATGTTTTTATTTGGAAGACGCCCTCAGGCTCTTGGATTTGATAAGTTTCCTTCTTACTTCATTACTATTGTTTTTTATGTTTCTTTTTGTTATGATTGCATTTTCTTCTAAAGGGAAAACATTAGTGTTAGCCATTACATTTTTATTGAGATAGTTATATAGAACGTTGCTAAAAGTACGTGCTTTTCTTTTTTCTTGTGTCGAGGACAAGGTGTCTTCTGGGTCTGCATCATTGGTTTTGTGGTTCTACTCTCCCCTGGGGCTTCATTCTTGTGCTGCCCTGCTAATGGGATCTTCAATTTTCAATGGTTGGGACACAAGGTGTCTTCTGGGTCGTCCTCATTGGTTTTGTGGTTCTACACTCCCCTGGGGCTTCATTCTTGTCTGCCCTGCTGTGGGATCTTCAATTTTCAATGATTGTGGGTCCCAACCGGCTTCTTCTTTAGATGCTTCTGTTTATTGAATCTCCTGCTGTGATGCGCCTCCCGCCTATTATAGTGGCATTTCTTTATTTAACTTAAATGGATACAGGAGCTGCTTCAAACACTTCTGAAAGGTACTTAATCTGCTCTACAGAAGTTGGGTTTTCTCGGGTTCTCTTAAACAATCGGGGTTTGGAATTTTAACATCCAAGTTTAGTTTGAATATATAATAAAGATCAATTTTGATTTGAGAGCATACATGGCATACCATGACACAGTTTCATGATTCTTTTTTCAACTTCAAAATGAAAGGATTTTATCAATTATTTCAATACTTTATTTGTAGTCTCCATGACACAGAATCAATTTGGAATCTAAAGGCGAACATAGAAAGTCTTTATTTTCCTCCCAAATTGTATTTTCATTTTAATATTTCATATTGACCACAACTACTTTGGGGTGATGGATTATTCGTTTGTCATTTAGTGACCTTGGCTAATTGATGTTGCTTTAGTTCTGAGAGCTCTTGCCTTTTAAGAGGTTAATCAACAATTGGCCTTCGGTTGCAGACCTTCCTTCCTAAGCTGTTTTGCGCCAAGATAATATTTTTTGTTATCCAGGAATTTTCTACTGCTTTTTATATGCTGCAAACTTCCCTGATGAAGTGGCTTCTGGGATCTCCTTTGGTTTTCTGCTGATTTTTTTGCAATGCTGTTTTTCTAAATCTGCCGATATTTTATTCTTCATTTGATTCCTGGATCTTTTGTTTTTGCTTGGAAATTAAGCCAACAACGTTTATAAGATTCTCTCTATTACGGTCTTTGATTTGTTCCTGTTGATGTTAATTAAAATTTATGCTGCTGTGAGTGGCCTGCAAGTTATATATGTGGTGGTAGATCATTTGGCAGTGGTGTTAAATAAATTATATGATATCCAGTTTCATTATAGACCAAAAACTAGAAATATTGAGTGCCTATTCTTCGTTGGCAAAAATTTATGAAACTCATATTGAACGAAAAGTTCTAGTTGTTATTCGATTTGCAAGTTCCATTTCAACTTTACCTCGATTGATTTGAGGATATAAGGGCAGTTGTAAAGGCATTTTAATAGTAAAAAGAAGGGGTTTTTGGTTGGTCAAAAGAAGAAGAATTCTAATTGATTAGAATCTCATGTTTTATTGTAAATTTAAGCTGTTTGTAGCTGTAGTATGGACTCTTGTCAGCTATCACTTGTTTTGTAAACCGGCAACAGCTGGCAATGACTTGTGCACACGTTTTTGCCGCCTAAGTTGGCTTGCCTGGAACATGGCATGAATCAAATTAAAACATTGAAACTTATAAATGAAGACTCGGATCGGAACCGCTGGTTGAGCAACCTTCCCACAATTTGAGGGCTCAACCTGGGTTAGCAGGGAATTGATAATCAAGTCCCGCGTGCTCTGCCGCAGGGTCAGGGTTTCACGTGCTTGATTATTCCTCAATTTATACATATCTACCTGTCCTGATGGACCCACACGCCTCTAGGCTTTAAACAAGACTATTTGACACACGGTTCATGACAGTCTCTGCGGACACAGTTCGTGATGTTCGTATTCATTATGGCCGATACCATTAGATTTTAATCAAAGGGTCTATGAAATTTAAAGATTTGATAAATAAGAAAACTAAAAAAAGAAAATGTTGGCCAGCCCTTGCTTCTCGTATTTGGCGTCCCTTACAATCATCAATAATCAAACAATCGATAGAAAAACATGTACTCAGCATCAAAAACTATAGTACCAACAAATTTACTAATGTCAATGTAAGATTGTAATCCAACAATTGGGGAATTTGTCTCATTTGTGTTGAAGATCATCATTAAAAAATAAAAATGTTTGTCGCTGACGTGGAACATAATAATTTGTTTGTGGGACCCACTCAATCAATACCTTTTGTTTCCTATATCACAGAAGATCGTGCCTCCTTAAAAAATAAAATTGCACTGTCAAGTGTCAACCTGTGTCCAAAGTCCAAACTACCAAATACTTCCCCGGAAAATCTTCTCTTTTTGATTTCTTTACATGTATAGTTTTTATTCCATTTTGTTCTGGTTTTATACTTTTATTTATGTACATTCAGTCATCCCCTTCACGTCTTCTCTCTCTCTCTCTCTCTCTCTCTCTCTCTCAACTTAATGCCGTCTTGTAAGTTGTCAGCAAGTTCTTACAGCCAAGCTTGAATTATTTTTTTTCCTTCTATTATTTTCTTTTACTGTTGAAGTTTTCCTAGGACCTAGGTGGGATTTTAATGGAAGTCAAACACGTTACCGTTTAGTTTCTCTCCTCTCATTTCCTCTCTCTCTCTCTCTAAAAAATGCCCACCAAATTCTGACCAAAAAAAAGATGTGCCTGAAAATCGGACTTGAACACAAACTCTGTTTGAAGTTTGAACAAGAGAGTCCTAACTGTTTAGATCTCTTCTTCTTGTAATAAATTTTCTGGTATATAGTATTTACAGGCTTGGAGATGGAGTTCAAGAACGAGAAGATAGTGAGGTAACTTTTTCTTTTCTTCTCTCTCTCTGTGTTTCAGTTTCCAATTTGATTGATGGGTTTTTTTTTTTTTTTTTTTTTTTTTTTTTTTCAAATTCATTTATAGGTTTTACAATGATGAGAAACAAAGTCATGAACTTTCTTCCTGGGACAAAATAGATTCTAAAAACCAACTAGAAGAGCCATTGTCTATGTACAACAAATCATCAGCTCCTTTGTTGAAACCTGAGAGCAACAACTACACTGGTGAAAGGAACAGGACTAGTACTAGTACTACTAGTAAAGTCCCAAGATTTGGAAGTTTTAAAGTTTTCCCAGAAAATTGTGAGCCTGGGAACAGTAAGAGAATTCTTGATCCATCAAGTGATGTTATCTTACAATGGAATAGGGTTTTTCTATTCTGGTGCTTGGTAGCTCTATTTGTTGATCCTTTGTTTTGTTATCTCCCATCAGTAGTGAAAAATGGTAGCTCTAATTGTATGACAATTGATTTGAATTTGGGGATTATTGTGACCTGTTTTAGAACATTTGCCGATGTATTTTATCTATTGCATATAGTTATCAAGTTTAGGACTGCTTTTGTGGCCCCTAGTTCAAGGGTTTTTGGCAGGGGTGAACTTGTAATGGATCCAAAGATGATTTCAATGCGGTATTTGAAATCGGATTTTTGCATAGATCTGGCTGCAGCATTGCCCCTTCCTCAGGTATTGTTACTAAATGTTCTGTGTAATCTGTTTACTGTGGTCAAATACTTGAATATTTAACCATATACGAGTGTAATGTACTGCGTGTAGATCGTAATTGAAGTTTATTTTGTTTAGGAATAGGAGCTCATTTGTTAATACTTAATACATGTACCATTATATTGTTGACTTGGTTTTCCATATGAAACTATATTAGTGTTGAACTATAAAGTATGAAACTCTGTTATATCGCCGTAACAATTGAAATTTTTTCTTGCTTTTCCATCAATTCGGGCTTATAAGTTTACTCCATTAGAATGCCTGTTGACCAGACTTGACATATTTGCATTACTACTTATCTTCTACTGTCGCATGAATTGTATCATTTCTGGAAGTTTTGTCAGCTGAATAAGCTCGACCAAAATTTAACGTAATATTGTTTTGTGTCAGATTGTGATATGGTTCATTATACCAGCACTCAGAAGCTCCCATGCTGACCATACCAACAATGCCCTTGTACTGGTTGTTCTTCTCCAATATGTTCCTCGGTTTTATCTGATTTTCCCCTTAAGTGCTCAGATAATCAAAGCCACTGGTTTAGTCACAAAGACCGCTTGGGCTGGGGCTGCATATAATCTTGTATTGTACATGTTGGCTAGTCATGTATGTAATTTCTCCCTGCTCTAATTATGTCATTTGTCTCTCATATCGTCAATATCATTCACGTCTCCTTTTGCTAGTCTTATCAGTCTTTCAGAGTACATGTGCAATGATTTTGCTTTCACTCTTGTAGATCTTGGGGGCATCATGGTATGTGTTATCAATTGAACGACATGCTACATGCTGGAAATCTGAATGCAGAAGAGAATTTATCCCTTTGAAATGCATTCCTTATTATTTGGACTGCGGCACACTGAACAACGCTGATCGAATGAAATGGGAAAACAGTACTCTTGTGTTTACAAACTGCAATCCTGAAAATGAAATCAGTTTCAAATATGGCATATTTGAAAATGCACTGACAAATAGTGTTCTCTCTTCTGACTTCCTAGAGAAGTATTTATATTGTCTCTGGTGGGGATTACAGAACTTAAGGTATGCTTCACATATGCTATGTATCTAAGTTTTCTATTCCGCTTTCTAGATGATAAGAACGATTTTATTTATTTATTTATTCATGTAATTTTTATATATTTGTTTTGCTTGCTAAATTTCAGTTCCTATGGTCAGACATTGCAAACGAGCATTTTTATTGGGGAAACCGTGTTTGCCATACTCATTGCCATTGTGGGTTTGGTTTTGTTTGCTCATTTAATTGGAAATATGCAGGTGGCACTTTTGTAAACTCTTGCTTGAATTCAATATTTCATTTAGTTTCTCTTATTCGGTTCCTTAATTTCCTATGGTCTGCTCTTTAATGAATTTCTTTTTAGTGTAGACCTACTTGCAATCCATCACTGTGAGACTTGAGGAGTGGAGGCTTAAACGACGAGACACTGAGGAGTGGATGGGACATCGCCAACTCCCTCAAGATCTTCGAGAACGCGTTCGGCGATTTGTTCAGTATAAGTGGATTGCTACTCGAGGAGTTGACGAAGAATCAATCTTATATGCCCTTCCTACAGATCTTCGTAGAGATATCCAACGCCACCTATGCTTGGACCTAGTTCGACGTGTGAGTTTCTTTTTCTAGTTATCTTACTAATTACTATGTGTACGATCCATCACATAAATGTCAACAGCTAAGCAAACTTTGTTGTTTCTCAAACAAGAAAAGTATATTTTTGACATCAATTAGATTGAAGCTATAATCTAATTAGCCTGTGGCTTTTTACGAATTTTTAGGTCCCCTTTTTCTCACAGATGGATGATCAGCTACTAGATGCCATATGTGAGCGCTTGGTATCCTCCTTAAGTACTCAGGGTACCTACATAGTTCGTGAAGGTGACCCTGTGACAGAGATGCTTTTTGTTATCAGAGGGAGGCTAGAAAGTTCAACCACAAATGGGGGCCGGACAGGTTTCTTCAATTCAATTACTTTGAGACCTGGGGATTTTTGTGGGGAGGAGTTGCTTGCGTGGGCATTGCTTCCGAAATCTACCGTCAACCTGCCTACTTCCACAAGAACGGTTAGATCCCTTGATGAAGTGGAAGCCTTTGCATTAAGAGCTGAAGATCTCAAATTCGTGGCTAATCAGTTTAGACGTCTCCATAGTAAGAAGCTACAACATACCTTCCGTTTCTACTCCTACCACTGGAGGACATGGGCTGCTTGCTTCATTCAGGCTGCTTGGCGTCGCTACACAAAGAGGAAAGTGACCAAGAACCTTAGCCTGATGGAGTCTTTCTCATCATGTACTCTCGACGAGCAACTGGCTGATGAAATGGAAAAAGAGGATGAAGAGTGTAGTACAGCATCGCCAACTTATTCTCAGGCAAAGCAGAATCTAGGTGTTACAATACTGGCTTCTAGGTTTGCTGCAAACACGCGCAGAGGAGCCCAGAAAATCAAACATGCTCAAATGCCCAAGTTGCAAAAACCTGATGAACCAGACTTCTCGGCAGAACCAGATGAGGACGAGTAGTAAAGATTGTTAAGACGCAGGTATCGTGTATAATATCGTTTAGCCTATACTTACATGTAACATCTCTTGTTAGGAGGATCATATTACAGTAAAGTGCTGTCAGCTGCTCTAGGCATCATCATCAGCTCAATATAAATATTTAAATCTCTACATTTTACTGATTAGTTTTTTCAAGCTAAATAGCAAACTAGATTTCCATTGTAAATTTGATCTTTTCTAATTTTTGTGTTACAAAGGAGAAAAAGGCCATCAAATGAATCCCCCACTGTAATGAACTGTTGAAAAATTGCAGGAGACAAAGGAACACACAAAACAACAATCATAATCTTTACAGGCCTTAAAATGTGTACTCTTATCTTCAAATCAAATATTAACTCCATCCGAGATTCTCCCTTAAAGTTAAAGTGAGTAGCCACCCATGTTGGCAAGATGGGGTGGTTTGGAGCCAATAAATTTTGTCATCACGGTGTTTTAGGGGTTTGTCAGGACCCGTCAAGATTAAACAGTACAAATGTGCAATATGAATACCAACTCGATAGAAAACCCCTTACATATATGTATAAAATACGCATTGTGAGACTGGAATCCCCTACCACTAACGTAAAAAGAGAGACGATGCACTATCACATGTGATAAGCGGCGATGGTTTCGTTTTGTTATTAAAGCCAAAACCCACTTGCACCTAACACCTTGGGCCTTGGCAACTATTGGTATATCCTAAAACGAATAACAGTTGTCAAGAGATACAATGAGAGAAGAATTTGTCAAATCAATAATTTCTTCTTCTTTTTTTTTTTTTTTTTTTTTTCATGAAAAATATTTAATGGAGTGGACCAAGGACAGATAGTGATGGTCTTGGAAAGGTCCGAATTCGTCCTAATCATGAAACCAACCATAACCAACATACACAAAAACCAGAATCTGCATATGCCCAGAAAAGATCTCTTGGCCCCAGCCAACATGCAAAAACTACTATTGGAAATTGGAAAGTGCAATCTGAACATCAACCAAAAATCCTCCCAACAACCCCCACCATATCAAATACCCACCTTGTTTCCATTCAAGTGCCTGCCTGGCTGCCGACACTTGAATTTGTGGAACAAAACACGTGCGCGCGCGATCAAGCTTGCTTGCATGAACAAGTGAAGGATGAGGAAATCCATTAATGAGAAGCAAAGATAGAATATGTAGGCAAAAAGTAAAGAGAAAGATAGAGATTATTTGTTATATTAGATATACGAGATTCAAAGCAAAATGTACAAGAACCAAGAGAGCATCAAGCAAGCTCATGCTGAGACCTCACTCAAATGTCTTTTTTACTTTTTTTTTTTTGAGACTTTTTACAAATACAATATATCATTTCATCATGGCTTGAATCTGAAATGCCAATTCACACCCAAGCAAGAATTTAAGCTCTACTACCTATGATATGATCACAAACAACAATAATTTAATGCCTAAACAAGAGTGGAGGACTAAAATGGCCACTACTACTTTAATGTAAAAATACAATGAAATAAATATGGTGTATGGATTGGAGAGTTTTGGATGAAAGAGAGAAAAATCCTATATAAAGAAGGTACTACTACTGCAACTCAAATGTTGAATTTGAAACCTCACTTTATTGCCTCGGATAAAAGGGTCGATGTTCTTCCTGACTGAATTGCGCAAAACAAATATTCACTGATGTTGAATCTTGGAGCAGAAGTGTTCAATTTTCTGACTTGCTTCTGTGGGAGTTGTTTTCAGCTCATCTGTTCCCCGATCAGATCAAGCCCGACTAGGAGGAAGGTCACCCCTTGGAAGAGAAGGAAGTAGAAGTGCACTCCCTGGGAAGCTAGCAGGCTTCTGACAGAAGCTGTGAGTAGGAGGAACGCGAGAGTGAGCTCTTTCCTGTATATCTTGTTGCTCTTCTTTCTAGGAGCTGGAGTTGCTTCTTTTAGTTCCTTTAATTGGTTCAACTCGGAGAGCTCGCTCTCAGAAGCTCCTCTATATACCTGAGGCTGGTTGATTGTCTTTGTTTCTCTCTCAGCGACTGCTAGTAAGTCGGATTCTGATGACCTGCCAGATTTTTTGGTGACAACCCATTCATAAGAGCTACCCAACTGAAACAACCCAGAGACCATTGCATTGAACTTGGTCACCGACATGGTATTTTCGAATAGGAGGTAAGGGACAATGAATGGGAAGGATTTCGGGGAAGGAAGAATGTTGAGGAATGACATGAAAACTGGCACGTAACAAATGACCCACACGGGAAGCTCAGCCTCCGGGACAAACATGGTAAGAGGAAGAATTATGCAAAACAGTGTGAAGGAATAGAACGGAAGGATGAGTTTTCTCAGTAGAAAGAACAGCAATATTAAGTTTGCTTTCTTCCATATCGCTATCTGCAGTGATAAAGCATTCGTTAGTAACATTTTAAGTAACTTAAGATAGTCAAAAATGAAATTTGAGTACCAAAAGTACCTTAGAAGTTATTATTGCTGGAAGACACAAGCGGAAAAGTTGCATTGGGCCAGAATGCCAGCGATGTTGCTGCTTCCTGTAAGCTTCATAGGACTCGGGAACTTCACAGAGGACCTGAAAATTTATATATCACATCATCAACTTGTAAGATCATACTCAAGACTTTTCACAAAATTAGGCCCGCGATTTCACATGAATCCATCAAGCATATAAGATCGAAAAACAGAACAGACTAGATTAATGTAGGATTACCTTCACATCATTAAGATAGATGAACTTCCAGCCATTGAGATGTGCGCGGACAGCAATGTCCATATCCTCGACAGTTGTTCTTTCAAGCCAGCCTCCAGATTCCTCAAGTGCTTTGATTCTCCAGACACCAGCAGTACCATTGAAACCAAAAAAGTTCAGAAATACACCATTAACCTGTTGTTCCACCTCAAAGTGAAAACATAAATTAATGTTTTGGAGGCGAGTCAACAAGTTCTCGTCCTTGTTCACGAATGCCCATCTAGCCTGAACCAATCCTAATTGGGGATTGTCCTGCAACACGAGGTAAACAATAGGAATAAATTAAACTTCCAAACAGTTTCTTCTCAGCAAAATTCAATAAAACAACTTTATTGAGCTTGCTTTCCTCTACCTTGAAATGTGGCACCGCGGTTTTAAGAAAATCTGGATTGGGTTGGAAATCCGCGTCAAATATTGCTACAAACTCGTAATCCTTAACATAATCGCATCCCATCGCAGACTTAAGATTCCCGGCTTTGTAACCAGTCCTAATTAAGCGATGGCGATAGATTATATTGATACCCTTCTGGTTCCACTTAGTAACTTCTCCCTTAATTAACCATTGGATACTCTCATCATTCGAATCATCAAGAACTTGAATAAGTATACGGTCTCTTGGCCAATCAAGTTGGCAGACTGCCGAGATAGACTGTTCATACACCTGTATAAAGCCAGACGAGAAAATCCATCAACACCACAGATCCGAGCATTCAGACATATTATACAAATCTTTGAAGCGCTAAATTTATTTCCAACTTCAAAATAAATGAATGCATTCCATTTTTATAGCCTTATCGGAAGCATAACTCTTGAACGTTGCAAATACTTCTGAACGATAAATCAAGTTCTAAATTACTAAAGCTTTTATGAAACTGTTCTACCCTTCACTTATAAAACCTGTGTAGTTTTGCCAACGTTGGTTTGCATTCAAAACATTAGAGATTCACCGACATTTTGATATTTCTCATCGATTCCTAAATCCTAAATCACTCTACCTCTCAATTATCTCAAAAATCTAGAGTTGCAACTATTTCAAAGCTAAATACAACATATACACCGAATAATGAAGACAGATTTAAAGAAAACATAACAAAAAAGATCAAGTTTGTTTGTTTTTTCGTTTACCTCCCTCTCGTTGCACATGGGGATTTGAACAAGAACCATAGGATACTCATAAGCTGATCTCTCAACATCATCAGACTTGAATGGATCCCCTCCTTCGATTCTCGGCTTAATCTTCTTGTATTTAATCCAAAAGCAACCCAAGCAAAGCACCATTCGATCCACGGATTGAATGAGGAACAAAACAATACAGAATTTAGATAGTGATTGAATTGTGGGTGCAATGTAATCAGCTCGAAACGTCAACCAAGCAACATAGACCATGTGAAACAAGCCTTGGATTTCATTACTAGTTCTGGGGATGTGCAAGTTTGGATGATTTCTAAAATAATGCCAACCTTTGAAATAAGCAACAACTTCAAAAGCTAAAATGGCTAAAGAAGTGACCAAAAACAATTTGATGACTGTGAAAAGCAATTTCCCTTTCACCATCTTCTCACTAGCCATTGACACTCCTTGTCTGAAGATCAATCTCTTCTTGATGGCACCAAGCAGTGCCCAGAGAAGTGTAGCTAGCCAAGCTACACAGCCAACGGCACGGTGAGCTTTGAGAAGCAGAACCCAAGTGACTTGTTTAGCGTTTTTGCCTCTGCTCTTCTCAACAGGCATGAATGCAGCATCTGGACCGTTGATTTCCACCACTGAATAATTTGGATTCTCCATTGTTACCACCACTGGTGTTCCTTTTCCTGTATCCTTAGACCACCAATCTGAAAAATCCAACCTTGGAGCCATTTCTGATACAGAAAGTTTCTGTATTTTTCACACACAAAAACAAAAAACTAGAAAGAAAAAAAAAAAAAAAAAACAAGTACAACTCCAGAAACCCCAAGAAAAAAGA
Organism: Acer campestre; assembly: GCA_954870605.1. Lineage (NCBI taxonomy): Eukaryota > Viridiplantae > Streptophyta > Magnoliopsida > Sapindales > Sapindaceae > Acer > Acer campestre. The sequence goes on along the minus strand of OX940804.1, from coordinate 39,494,652 downwards.
AAATCTTCAAAACCCAGATCTTAAAACAGGAAATGAGCAGAACCCATTTTCCAAAATCATCAACAAAGAACTAGATCCCCACCAGAAAAAAAAAAATTAAGAACTCAAAAAAAAAAAAAAAAAAAAAAAAACCCACTTCAGAGATTCTTCTCCATTTTCTACTCAACAACAACAATGCAGATATGAGAAGCAAAAGAAAAAAGAGAGGTGGAGAGGTTGTTTATAGTTTATACTCTCTCTCTCTCTCTCTAAGAAGACAAAGTCTGGAAAATCACAACCAAACCAACAAGAGAAGGCAACATTATGAGGAAAGGTATCTATCTGGATTCTGGAGCTGTAACAACAAGAGACCCTAACACAACTCAACACAAACACTCAATAAACAGTGTGTGTCTTGATGTGGGTTTCTGTTGTCTAATAATCCAAACAAGCTCCACACCACTCCACAACTCCTCTCCTTCCCTTTTTAACTCCATAGAAAAATTTTACCATTTTGTATTCTATTTTGGCTCTGAAGAATCCAGCCAAGATAAAACTCTAAATTATATTAAAAAAATTTAAGAAAACAAACTCATCAGTCATCATAACGTGGACCACGTCAGCAAAATAGTAAACACTAGTTTGACTAAGAAGTGACACTAAACACTTCCTAACTAAACACTTCGACTACTTTACTAAATCTAGATAAGGATTCAGTTTCAGGCGTGTGTTGACTAAATTGTTGAAAATTTTATTAATAAAAATAATGATAATATATACTGTTGTAGAAAACATAACAGGACACACCCACAGGCCACATCGACAACAAAAGAGTTGGCTTTTTTCCTGTAATAAAAACTGAAATAAAATGGAAGTTAATTATTGTAAATTTTCCTGTAATTACCATGTCGGTTATGTAGATAATAATAATATAAGAATATTCTTTTGTTCTGTGACTTTTGTCTCGGCATCACTTTTTTCAGTTTCTTTTGTATAAATGTAATGGCACTGATAAGTTTTTTGGGGGGGTGGGGGTCATTCTTTTAGTTTTTTTTTCAACACTTTGAGAGTATATGTGGAGGTGTTAACTCTAATAAATTACTAGTTGCATTAGATTATTAAGCACATAATTAATAAAGTGATTAAACTAATTATTGATGTGTAAAAGCAATAAAAGTATAGGCATATGGAAGCTTTATATTTCTTTTATAGAGAGAACCATGATCGGTATTATTATAAAACATTTTTTTTTTCTGGGTAAAATCTTATTGTTCATGTACTAATCCAAGAATGATCGATGTACTAATCTATTGTTAGCAAAAACTAAAAAGTGAATATGAATTGGAATTGGAGTTGGAATTGGCAGGTGGTAGATGTGAAATTTGTAGTGATTATTATGTATTAATTATCATGTCGCCTACTTTTCTTTTTGTGATATCAACTTACTTTTAAGTTGTCAAAAGAAAAATAAAATAAAAATGGATTGACTTGGATTTAGTCATTTCTCTTCACTTTGTGCTCTCAAAGTCTCAAGTTTCTTGACACTTCTTTCATGCTATTTGTATATGAGATAGACTCATGATGACATGGCAGTACAAGTCACTCTTTTTTATTTTATTTTATTGTTGGATTTCTGATTTATTTTAGTAAAAACAAAATCTAGGAATTTATCTATACATATAGCTGTAATTTCATTGACAAGTAATCTAAAAAAATGACAAAAAATTTGAGATTCCATGATTTGGTGAAGATCTTGTGTCTATGATCTATATATGCAAGCAAAGAATCAATATTAGAAGCTTTGATTAGTAAGCTATGATTTCAGCCAACATGGGCATAGCTCAGTTGGTAAATGAATAAACTTAGGGTTTGGACAAATAACTCTCAGGTCAACGACTCGAATCCTACTAATAGCGAAAGTTTTCAAAAAATACATAATCTCGAATTAATAAATAGTAAGCTATGATTTCAAAATTATTTGGAGCTATTTAGGGGGTGTATTGGATTAGGATTTTAATAGACAATTTTTTGGTGCAAGGGTTTTATGGATTTGCAAGATTATTAGGATTATTAGGATTGTTAGGGATTATTAGGATTATATGGACTAGACTTTTAGAATTCTGAAAGAGTCTTTAGACTTTATTTATAGACTATTAGGATTATCTAGATTTTATTTCTAGACTTTTTGGACTCTTAAAAATTTAGACTTTTAAGAGTCAATTGTAGTATTCAATTTTCTCTCCAAGTTCCAGTGCTCTACAGTCTTGTTAAGGGTATTCATTGAACAACAAAAATTGAATGAGAAACATGTATAAGCTATGAAGAGATTTAATAAAATTTTGAAATACCACCAACCAACACATAACCTTCAGCTGATTCATATAGTGTAGAAAATGTCACCATATGAAATAAATATAATAATCAACAACCCATCCCCCAATATCTCACCATAAATGACATGAAATAGGGAAATAAAATAGCTTAAACACTGAAGTATTTCCGTTTGGCTTGTTGGACTTCATTAATTCATATGTTATCAAACTCCAATATTCACTGCTCTTTAATCTTTTTTTCTTTCTCTAGTAGTGTGTACAGCGTACGTCCACCTTTCATGTTAGTGATAGATGATTCAAGTCCGGTAAGATGAGTTGATATATAGACTGTGTATGCATTGGTAAAATTTGGGGGGTTGAGGCATGACAAGAATTTTTTTAATATACATGTAAATAACAAAAAAAAATTGATATATAAGATTTAATTATACATATTTAAAAGAAAAAAAAAACTCTAAACGGTCAACTAGTGCTTGCTCTTGATAGGTTTCGGCATACCCTTCCGTTATTGGATTTCAAAAAAAAAAAAAAACATGTATCTAAATTTTATAGAAGCATGGTTTTATGCGAGACTCATATCTTTTTAACTCGCTCAGGCAATAAATCAATAGAAATGGTAACCATCTTTTTTTGTCTTTGAACTCAATCTACACAAAGAGTGATATTATCAGTAATGGACCATTTTTTTTTTTTTTTTAATCAAGTGTATATATATAAATCAACTCCCTCTTTATCTTTACTTTTTGATAAATCCATCTTTTATAGATGTGTATAAAGCATTTGATCAATTTTTATCAATTTTTACTAATAGTCCTAAAGATTTTACATATCGGTGGTGGTATTGGGATCATGGAAATCTAGCATATAAAAATATCTTTGATTCATAGAGATATTTTATCAGTCATTTGATATTCGAATTTCAAGTTTATTTTTAGCTGTCTTTTGCATGTTTGGCCGCCACATTTATTATATACCAATACACCCACCAAATATATGAAATAAAATAAAAAGTCTGGAAAGTATTGAGAGAGAGGACAAGACAATTTTGGGTTAAAGCTATTTATAAATATCACTAAAAAGTCTAGAAAATCCATTTTGTCATGAAATCTTAAAAATCTTAATCTCAATCAAATACCAGTAGACAATTTGCTGCCTCTTGAAAGTCTAAATCTAATACCACAAGACAATATGAACTTTTTAAAAAAATCTTAAAAGTCTAGATCCAATACCACAACACAATATAGACTTTTTAAAAAATCTTAAAAGTCTTTAAAAAGTCTTGATCGAATACCACCGGATTTATTTAACTTGTTAAAAAGTCTTAATCCAATACCACTAGACTTTTAGGAGTTGTTTGTTTTTTTGTCTGAATACTGAATAGTCCTGAATTTTATTAAAGACTGAATAGTGACTGAAACCTGAATCTGAATGACATGTTTTTTTTTTTTTCCTCACATTTGAATGTACTGTCAATATGTTTGTTTTTTACAAATAAAATTGTCTAAAAATAAGTAATTTTACATCTATACCCATGTTAAACAATTATACATATAATATAGAATAAAAGCAATCCAAAATAATAATTATGTATGAACACATATGATCATGATCTTTTTCTTCGATTATAAACAAACTTTATTTTTACTAAGAAAAGAAAAATGTTTTTTTTAAAAAAAAAAATAAATAAAAGAGGAGCAGGAAAACTCACATAAAACACTCTAAAAAAACAATATATAAATACATCACCCTAATATCATAATAAAGTATTGATATTAAATACCAATATGAGAAGTGATTAGGGTTCTTTTTTTTATTTTTAAAGCTATTTAAAATAAACAATATATTAAAATAAAGATTTATATACAATATATAATTATGATGAAATTAGAAATATGTTATATATGGAGGATAATATCGGAAGAAAAGATTTTAGATTGCATTTAATGCAATTCAGTGATTTACAATTAAGTGAAAAGTCAGGATTTTTTACTTTATATTTTAAGTTGTTTTTTGGTATTTTTAAGTTGTTTGATCACTTAAAAAAACAAACAAAACAACTTAATAATTATGATTCAGACCCATTAAGTCTGAAGTGGAAAAAACAAACGACCCCTTACTTCCCTAAATTGTCTAATAAAATCTTGAACGAATACACCCCTATATTGAATACAAACAAAGTAACAAACAAACTTTGCCATGTATATATAAATCATAATAATAACGAGTTAATGATCTGTCAAGACTTTTTTAAATCAAAACACGAGTAATATGAATATCTATTTCTATGACAAAGGAGATATTTGACGTTATTATTTTTTTTTTTTTTACGAGTGACGCGAGCGGGGCGAACATAAGAGAGGGCTTGCCCGAGCGGTAGCCCGGGCATCCCTCTCAAAAAAAATAAATGAATATATAAAGGTATAATTACATAAACATCCCCTATGGTTTTATAATATTATAAAACTACGGTATTTTATTTAAATTTATTGAAATATAAATATTTTATTGTTCATTGTAAAAATATACATAATATTATGGCTTCTAACATTATAGAATTAAGCCGTTTACAAGTTTAAATATATATTTTTTAACTACAAGTTTAAATATATATTTTTTAACTACAAGTTTAAATAATTGTTTACGCATAAGTTTTATAATGTATTTCATATTATTGAGTAGTCCATTATTGAATTGATGTCATCTTATTATTAAAAAAATAAACAAATACTTTTATCAATAATTATATAATTTTTTGTTTATTCTTAATCAATGACTCGCATGTCTTGCACTGACGTTATTAATTCCGTGTGCATTGAGGAAGAAAATCACAAGAGTTTTCTCTATAATACACACCGAATTTAATAAATTTAGTATGTGAGAGTTCGTGAGTCATTAATTAAGTATTATAATATATTGACTAAATACAAATAGATAAATAACTATTGATAGTTAAAGAGTTGACTTTATAATATTAGTTTGTACCGAGAAAAAAATATTGTATATATATATACAATTTAACCCGGGCGATAAATATTTCCTGGGTACGCCATTGGACGCAAGCTCGTGGTAACCATGAATCTCTCTCAAGTGATCATTTCTTTTAATAATTTAGGCCTTTCCAGATCTGTACTAATGCATGTGATATGAGATTGTTCTACCAAAATCCAAAATGACCTTAAAATTCCATCAACTCTGAGCTGGAGAAGTATGTAATCCTCGCTTCTCTTTCTCTCTCTTTCACAGTCACACACCCATCAATTTTATTTTATATTATATTACATGTTTTTTCATTTGAAGATGATTTTGAAAAGACAAGACATTATCTTACTGGAAGTAACAAAATGTAAAAACTCTATTAAAACTATACAAATTTTACATTCTTCTCTACAAAATTAGCGTTCAAATGTGGACGTGGTAGATTCGATGTCCTGACAGAAACCGAAAAGGGTATCATGACTATCATCAAAATATACATAAAAACATGTTTCATGTGCATACACAGTGAATCACCAGGAAGTGAGAAAATCCAAACAACTCACAATCACTGATGCATTTAAAATGTGTGATGGATAGGAGTATGAAAAGCAAAAGAAAAAAAAAATAATAGTAAAAGCTTTTCAACAAACTACTAAATATGCCCTAGTGGGGGCCACAGTTCGTTTTCGGTTTGGGACCACCGGTTACGGTTCCGTGACAAGGTCAATCCGTAACCGTAACTGGCCTAGCCGGTTTGGAACCGCCATTTCGGTTTGGTTTTTAAGAACACTGCCACGTGGCAGCTTATGATTGGCTTGTTTAATTAAAAAAAAAAATTAAATGAAAACCGATGGTTTTTTGGGCCTTTTTTTTTTTACTTGTAACCGTAACCGAACTGTTTCAAAACCGGTTTCCAACCGATTTTGTAACTGATAGTTACGGTCATGGTTTCGATTATGGTTTTGACCGTTTCGAAACCGCCGGTTTAACCGAACCATGCCCACCTCTAATATGCCCTGATTTTGTTGTTGAAGAAAGTTGTTTGTAATTTAACGGCAATATCTTATCAGAGGCAGTATACATTTCCAATTTGACAAGAATTTAATTGATCTTTTTTTCTTATTCTCAGACAATCTTCTATTTCTCAATCCTTTTCTTGTTCTTCTTCTCTTGAAAGTTACAGATTGAATTCTATGTACGAACAAAATAACATGGCCTGTCTTTACTCTTCCAATAATGAAAACCAATCATGCTTACACTTCCAACTTCAAATACTAATTTCAATCAATTGGGTTGATCTCGAAACCCTGTTTTAGAAACCCTTTTCGTACACTCTGAAATCCGTCCGAAACCTCCCTTTTAAGGTTCCGGATTGTATACAAAAACAAACCTATCTTTGGTTTACGAATCAAGCAAGCATTCAATAAATCATTCAGCTCCGTCTATATTATTTGACCTGAAATGTTTTTAAAAGGAAATACCAATGCCACCAACTGTGGAATTTCTTTTTTATTAAGAGGCTCATGATAAAAAAAAAAAAAAAATAATAATAATAAAAAAAAAAAAAAAAAAAACTTGAAGATATGGAACCAAAGAATACAACCACTCAAAGAAGCAATGCCCTACTTGAAATTAAAATGCCACCACTAGATGCCTCCTAACAGACCAATTTTGTGTCGGCTACAAATTTCACAATGCATACCCTAAAATTTAAAGTTTGATTATTGTAGTTGTGGACCTATCTATCTATCTATCTATCTATACATAATATAATTTCACATCTCTCTTCTTAGCTTCCAAGTAACAACTAGGATTCTTCATTAAATGCTTCACATCACATGCACATTCACCTATCACTTGCCCTTCTTAGTTTTGTCCGCTTGCCAAACAGCCCCATATCCCCCCATTCCTCCATCGGGTCCTTCGGTTTCCTTCTAACTTCGATTTGTGATCCGAAAATAGATTTTTTTTCTTTCAAATGATAAGATATTAAATGACAAAATTAGACAAATATAGATGGACATAATCAATTTGGTGAGACCTAGATAATATAATGGAGGCTATGAGAGAGCTAACATAAATAGGGAAATTAATGTTGACAATATATGGTGTCACTATAGCAGAAAAACAAGTGCATGTGCAAGTATCACCAACCATAACAATTATCCATCTATAGATTTTTATTTTTTATTTTCTCAAATATTGTATAAATTAACTAACATTCCCTCACTATAGAAAAGCTCTATATACTATTTTTACTGATTTTTTTTAGCAGAAATAAATAAAAATTCCTTCAACTTTTGCTCACAGTATATGAGTCACATAAAATGCCTGTTTTTGAAAAAAAATTCTTGCAACTTTATTTGGGTTTGGCCCAAATCATTCCAAGATTGTGTTTTTCCAACAATTCTTGTGAGTTTATGTTCAAAGAAGTACCATGCTCTAGGAGTTTTTGAAGATGAGATAAATATTTTTTGTTTCTTCAGGATACCAAGTTTTTCAACAAACAAATAGTTAATATGACATATCATTTCTTAAGGCAGCGGTAAGCTGCGAATCCAGTCATCCCGGCATGGCATCAACATAATGAGTAATTACTAATGAATTACAATAATTTTGTTTATCTGTTTGTTTCTAGACCTTAATTTGTTTAAGTATAGTTCAGGGAAGGAAATGCTACCAAATTGATCACTACAATAATGTATGACAAGATTGGAAACAAAATGATAACAGATACCAGCAGTTAGTAAAAACCTGCAATCCTCAAAAATCGGTTTATTTTCGATGAGCTTCCAAATCTGACATCAGCTTTGGTGGTTTGCTCTTCTTCTGCTGATATTTGGCATATGAATACCATACGCCACCAGCTGTGTTGATAACCAATCCGGTCACATTCAAACCATGCACTGGTACACCACCCAGCAAAAAAAAACCGAGGGTCTGAGCACAGGAAAAAGCAGTTTCATTGTCACAACCTTGAACGTTTATGAGATTAAAAAAATAAAGGATGACTGAAGAAAAAGGAAGTAAAAAGAAGAGAATTGAAATCCTAGATTCCTAGTAAACCACTGTGTATGGGAATAGTTTACACATACCGTGGACCCCACGCCTTTGAGGACTCCAACAATGGTTGTCGTTAGTGCAGAGTTGACAATGGTACATAAGAACATAGTAAAGTTGAGAGCGATGCCCATCACCAAAGAAAGAAGAAGGATCGCCAAAAATGAGAAGGAATTACTCTGAAAAAAAGGACAATTTCCAAGTAAGAAATGCATATATCATTTAGTTCAGTTGAATAATGTTGCACAATACAAGGAGGACACGGTTCTTTAATTTCATGAATAGCACTAACACAACCAATCCACAATGCAAAAAAAGAAGCAAAATTCAATGGTTTAGAATCAGTAAAATTGCATACATCTGAACCTTAAAAAAAAAATGGTGTGTATGATTGTATTCCAGATATTAATGAAAATTAAGGTATGAATTGAAATAGTAAAAATACATAGTTTGGAAATTTTTCTTACTACATATTGTTTTCAACAAGTTCACGGTTCTAATATGACTTAACAATCATGAGAAGGAGTCCATTTGCAAGTGCACTTGATATTTCAGGCAGTCTAGACTCCAGCATGGCATCCCAATGTGAATATATAATCACTTTCCTACTATCGAGAATGAATTCTGATAAGAGAATTGATAAAGATTCTAACCTTCGCAAATAATAATGACAAAGAATAGGGAAACTCTCCGGTTATTATTATGAGAAATAGCAAAAATGGGAGGGAAAGAAAGCTGTTATAGAACATGATCTCAATCGAAGAAAGCCCATCCTCTGCACCGGACTTCTCCACCAACACAAGGTACATGGTCTGCATTTGACATCAAACACTTCTATCAGTAAAGCTAGCACTACAATGGAACCGGTAGATAGCTCAGCATACAATTTTGAAGTTTTTAAGCATATTCAGATACACGAGCAAATAGATGTTTTGGCACATAACCTGGAAAAAGACAGAAGTTAAGGCCATGCTGTATCCAAAAAGGTCAAAAGAAAAATCTCCAATCCCTGCTATTATGCAACCAGCAGCAGTCAATACCACTGAAAGAATCACCTGAAATATGACAAAGAGATGGTCAAATTTATAAGAGGATTTGGTCAAATTTATAAGAGTATTTTCAATGAAGATGCTTCTTCTCTTTAGGCATTTAACATGATATTTATTATATTACATTATGGATTACAAGAAAAAAAAACATAACACTTTACAACCAGATGATTTCCAATCTAAGACCAACTCCCTAAAGCAATAATTCCCAACTTGTTTCAATTTGACTATCAAATTAATATGTTATTTCAAAGCTAAAGCACTAGATATCTAGACATCAAGTGTTAATAGAGTCCTATACTTCACGCCTGGCCCTAAGCCTAGAGGTTGAGCCCCAAAAAATTACAACCTGAGAAAATGGTAAGCAATAAGGGTATTGATTCTTCTTTCAACAGAGCTTAGCTCATGCTTTGATACAGATAAGTGGTGTGGACTTTACATAATCATGTTATGTCATCAATAACTTCAGTCAATACCAGAAAATGAAAATTATGAATAAAAAAAGCGAACAAACCTGAGTTGTAGGTTTTCTCTTCCCTTGAAAGATCCCAGCAACTAGTACAGCAAGTGGTGTGAGTCTTTTTATTGCAATATACATAGGAATATTAACTCCTTTCAAGCTTGCTAATGCAAATGCCACATTAGCATTGTAGAAAACTGAAACTGGGAAAAGTTTTTTAGCGGTTGCCATATCAACTCCTCTGGCTTTAGTATATCCCATTCCTCGACTAAAGAGAATAAGCAAGGCAGTTGCCAATTGCTAAGACAATCAACATAATAAATAATGATACCATAATCAATAAATGTAACCACAGATAGATTAAGTATAAGAATGAATGTAGCTTTCTCTTTGTTCATTTTTGCCTCATAATTTGGTACCTGAAAAGTAAGAAGAGTCATCGAGTGTGCATACTGCATAAGAACCGCCTTATTAATAAAAACCATGGCCATCGAAGCGATCCCATATGACAAGGCGGCGAACAAACTGCATTTCGATACAAAGATGTAAACAACATTAACATACCCGAATGTCCAGAAACCAAACATTGAATATTCTGACGAAAAACTAATGCAAAATCAAAGAGAAAATGCCTTACTAATGTAACAAAGATCACACAATAATCTTTAATTTTACCATAAAGTCGAGGAACTTTCTCCAACCCTTTTGAGAGAAGAACCCATAATAGTTCAAATCTTTAAGAACCAGAGCTGAATAATTTGAAACACAGATTTGAACAATGGAACACCAATCCAAATGAGTTTTTAAATGTACCACCTTTACTGCTTTTGGAAGCAAAATTCTAGCTTAAAGAAAGCAACAAAAAAAGTAGTTTCTAAATGCTGACTAATTACAAACTACAGCATTTAATATCAATCACAATAGTAAATTAGTAAAAAAATATATATATGAAGAGAGAGCAACCAGAGAAATGGAGTGGTTTCTGCATCACTGCGATTCTCCATGACTTTGAATTGAATCAAAAAGCTTGTAAAATTTCAGTGGCAGTTTACAGTCTCAGCTTGAGCTCATTCAAACAAATTGGAAAGCCTGAAAAGCAAACAACAACATAGAGAGCTCAGAAATCAAAATCAAATTGCCATTTGAAATAAAAATAAATAAAAAATAACAAGCAATAAAATTACCTGATAGAAATGGTTATTCGATTACATAGTCAAATCAAAATTTAAACATCGAAAAAACAATTGAATTTCAAATAAAGGGTTGTTGGATCAAGAGAAAAAGGTTTTTGTCTTCGAAGTTTGAATGAATGCGGTGATTTGCGTGGTACAAGACCTTAGACTGTATAGACTATCATCCAGAAGAAAATTAAAATTTCCAAATAATAATAATAATAATAACATAAAAAGTAAAAAATAAAAAATCGACATATTGCGATGGGCCTGGGCACGTCACGACATGGTGACGAACCCGACTTACGAATGACGGCCCAGGCCCAAACTATAGGAGGTATTGTTCGATTCTTTTTGAAGTTTTAAACGTATTTATTTATTTATTTATTATTATTTATTTTTTTTAAGGGGAGGATTCGAATCCGTAATCTCGAGATACAAGAAGTATTGTTTGATTAGAGCTTGAATTCATTTGTGAAACAATTTGATTCGATGGAATTCTAAGGGCTGAAGTTGAATTAACATAATTACATAACCATATTATATAGCAACTTATCAATCTAATCATGTAATTAATTAATTAAACATAACCAAATTCCAAATGAATGAATTGAATGCCGTGCCATTACAAAGCAGCAATAATTGTTCAACTGAAAGGCCACAACTTTAGCAAGATTTTGTCTCCTTTTTTCTATCTTCATATTTGGCCGGCCCGTCTACCATAATTATTATTAAAAAAAATAAAAATAAAAATAAATTAAAATATTAAATATGAGATTGCATTTAAATTAAATTATGAGTTTTTGTCTTGATTTTTTTGTTAAAAAAAAATTATTTTTTAATACATAAATAACTATAAAACATTCAAGGAGGTCTGGCCAAATCATTCTCTATTAAGTATAATATTAATTTGACTAGCAATTATAGATTATAACTGATGCAATTTTTTTCAGAAAAAAGTATCTGAGTCACCAAACTAGATTATATTATTTATGGGGTTGGATTTGATATAGAAGTAGGAATTTTTATATAAAATCGGACTGACTTAGAGGGTAAAAGCAGATTAAACTGGATTAAACAATTTTTTATAAAGAAAAAGTGTCAAAAAATATTTTCGAATAAAATAGAAATGCTAAAAATTCAATGAATAATAAGGATGAAAGTAGCATCACTATAGTTAAATTCGTGTCACATTTGAGTCGTGCTTATCATTGTATCACTCTAATCAAAGTAAATTAAAGTCTATCTAAAAATTTGGCACAATTGTATCTGTGATTTCTACAAATACCGAAACCCAGATAACAAATAATATTCCTACATTGGCCTCTCTTCCTTTGAAGATTGAGATCCTTATAAATTATATGAACCCAAAAAAAAAAAAAAAAAAAAAAAAAAAAATAGTGGAAAATGTACCAATCCAGGTTGAGATCATCATCATCATCCTGATATTCCAGCTCTTTTGACTCCGTTTCGGTCTCCGGCTTCCAGACCGTTTAAGGGTGATTCGTGTTTCCAGTTATGAGTTCCAGCTGAACATGTCTCACTTAGATGACAACTTGTACCGTTGCAAACCTTATTCGTATCCTTCGCAACAAATGAACTTGAGTTGGAAGTAACCTTATTCGTGTCTTCTGAATCGTTTATCAAAACAGCTTCGTGTGAATTATTATTACAGGGAGAAACCTCTTTAGAAATGGATAAACATGTCTCCGAATCAACCATATCGGCGTCTTCTCTTACAGATATCGTTTCGGAATTATCTTTTCCGTTGCAGAGAGGTCGGTCCTTGGTATTGACCAAATCCATGTCCTCTGGATCTTCTCTTAAAGCTGCAGAAGTTGAGCCAACTGTTGAAGTTGACACAATATTACCCACGTTATTAGTATTCTCAAACTGTTCTGTTACGATAGATGATTCATTTTCACAACGAGAAACTCTCAAGTGTGAATCATCACCGGGTGAGAGGGGCCCAGGCGCTGTGCTGATGGGAATAATTGACTCAGCGGTGGAGATGTGTTCAACTTCTTTTGAGCTTGGCTCTACTTCCACATCCATAGCATTCTGTTCCTCCTTCGATGGTTCAGAAGTTGTTAAACTTGATGATCGTGCTGAAACCCTGCATAACAACCAGCAAAACGCAACAGTCATGTAACCATCTTTTCGTAATAAACAATAAAACGAACAGTACTTTCACATCCCACTGTATTACTTCAGTTGTTCAATGCAAGGAAACATGTAATCCTGGTTTTCATTTTCATTCTGATATTTATATGCTCGTCTGTGTGCATTTGTCGCAGCAATGCACAAGAGATTATGCATGTTTACAGAAGATTATAAAATTTCACAGTTGAAGAAACGAAATTTTCAACAATTCGATTCATATATCATATCAGACATCAGAAATTACTGAATGCACCCAAATCCTAGATCATCTTTGACAAGTTAAGACTGGGCAACGAATCCCCACGAGAACTAATTGGTTGAATTTTCCAAGAAATATAAGAAAACCTTGGGTTAATCTGATAATTGTTTTCTAACTATGATAATAATCTTCTATAACTTTGGATCTTTTGAACGGGCATCCATTTACATGCCCATTCGAGCATCAGGACAGCTGAACTTTGGGTTGATGGTTGTCATTTGTCAACAAAGCACCATGCAACTACTTCATAGCAAAACTGTGTGCTAATATGCAAAGTGAATGTAGAGAACAAACATTAAGATAAAAAATATTATCAGATTAGGGAGAAAGAGAAGGAACCTGCTATACAGAAGCATATATGCTCCCTGAGAAAGTACCTCTTCTATTTCAACACTCATAACCTAAGAAAAGTCATTAAAGAGGTTAGAAGAAACTGAGAATTTCAAGTACAGTACAAGATATTCATAAAGATGTGTATCAAGAGTAAATTCCTCATCCACCCTATCTTCTAAGGCTTTATCGGATAAATACTATATTTGGATCATATGATCCAACAGACGTCTCTCATCACACACAGGCTCCCATGTTGAGCTTTATAGGGGTGTGAAAATACGAGTACACGTACACAAACTCATACAGACAGGGAGGGAGGGAGAGATTATTTATACCTTGCAGTCATCAATTCTGTACCAGTTTCCACGAAAATCCTTGATATAGCAGATGTAATGACCAAAAAATGAGGCATTCAGCATATCAACATGAACAACAACCGCATAAAGCTTGTAAACATCTGAACCATCTCCATCTTCACTCATGTAAGGGCTAAGATCCAAAGTGGCAGGAAAACTAACTCTTTTGTTAAGTTTCCCAAACCTCCCACTCTACAAATTTTAGCCGACAGGATAATTTCAGAAATTAGAAGAAAAAAGTATCATTAAATGGATGTTTAAGATGAATAGGAGTAGTTATTAAAACAAAAAAAGAAATTGTTCAAACTTTTGGAGGTGAAAATCTTCAATTCTTTATCATACCTTATCCAACTTTATGGTTTTAAGAAAACAAGGGAATCTAAAGTATTCTAGAAAATAATCTATAGGTTACAAACTTACAATACTCTACAAGATTAGTATATCTCTTCAAGGGCCTAAGATTAAGATATATGAAATGAGTATGGCTCAGACCTGAAATCTTTTTAAGGCAATTGTGAGAACGTTCGGAGCCCGTTTAACTGTAAGACGCTTCCATGCCTTGACATAGTCATTGCATCTGTAAAGAGTAAGATATCATTTTGATGTTATATCTCAAGTTGGGGTCAAATCTAGAAGTATCATAATTCAATTACATTCCAAGCATCAAAGCAACATCTGCTGCATACGAAAATATAACAACCCTCTTAGAAAGGAAGATCTAAACGATGGCCATTGAAGAGCATGCCAACTCTTGTCTTGTCCACACGATAAGAAATAAGTATGCATTACAATGCATGCAGCCAACAGAAGCAGACAAGAAGCACTTTGTATTAGTAATTTACAGTTTTAGAAAATGAGAACAAGGAGAAGCAACCATACCCGTCACATTTATACATATTATCTCCATGAAGCCACTCTTTGGCAGTGAACTGTTCAAGGCATTCCTCCAATGATGCAGCATCCCCATGAATTTCAACAGTCAAATCCATCATATTTTCATATTGATTTGACACGTTATTGCAATTTGTACATATCACCTAAATTTGAAAAAATAAAAAACAGAATGAAATAAGATCAGAAAACTAAAATTTAAGATAGGAGCCTAAATATACACTAGAAGACAATATACCATCAAACAGAATTTATTATTAATAAATAAAACATATCCAAATGGAAGTCTCTAAAAAAATCTTTGGTATACTAACACCATCCAGCCACGTGAACAAGCACATATAGTCATTTATTAAGTTTAAAATCTCACAATAAAAGGATCCACGGGCAAGTGCATCATATATTGAAATGAACAACCACACTGCCCAACATCTTTTCCTGTCCCTCAATTCATCAATTCCATATGGCACTTTCATTCTCTATCAGGATTCTCAGCCAATCAATTGCATTCAGAAATGTAACAAGACATCAGTGTTAGTGTCAACAGTTAACAACTTCTTCAAGCTTGAGAAGTATATTCACATTTGCTATGAGTAAGAAAAAAAAATGGAGATTACAATATTAGGGAACTGCCCAGCTCAGAATGGCATCCTTCACTAAAGAGAGAGAAAAGAAGAAACATGTTTGAGATATTGACAACATGCTGACAGAAACTATAATACTGTAATTCAGAGGATCACAAAATTTTCACAAGAAAGAAGTAAAAATGTTAGGGATTAATACTAATAAGATGCATCACCTGGGATTGAAGGTGGCCACCAAATATATGTTGAATAAGCGTTGTCTCTTGAGAGCTGGGATCAACATCTTTTTCTCCACCAAATTCATCAAGGCAAATTGATTGCATTGTATCAATGGCAAACCTGCAATAAGAGGAATAAACTTAACAAAATAGAACTGACAAGTCCTACAATTTATTATCAAAACCAATTAAATAATATGTCAATAAGATGTAACCTCATGAGCTCATGAGCATCCTCTTGTCTTCCATAACCAAGATTGCCGCCAATGTTTGGCAACCGTGAGAGAATACTCGTTGGTGAAAAGGGCTGCATACTTTGGCTTGTTTTTTCAACATGTGTCTGAAATTCACATAGAAAGCACCAATCATCACGTCTACCTGAAAGATAAGAATCAACAACCATATGAATCATTGTTTAAGAAAATATCAGGAAAGGAAAAAGAAATAAAGAAAGAAGCACAAAGATTCTAGTCTCTTATTTTACATTCTCTACGATGTCCTTTCTCCAATAAGTAAGCAACCAGCGGCCTTGTGTATGCAAGGCATTGCAAAACCACATTGGCAAAGCAGCTGCGTATAAAACAATAACATTATTAGGAAACAAAAGCTACCACTGACAGTCTACTATGTGTTTGTGAGGCTAGATGAGTTTAATGTGCAAGCAAAGTATCCACACGTGTAGCTCTCATGCTGCTGAAAACATCCAATTGGAGGTGTTATTACCAAAAGCACAGGTATGGTAAACACAAACCTGTTTCCACAATTTAGAAGTCCGCAAGGAGGAAATCCCGGTTTGTCCCAGTTGAAAAGTTTTACAAATTCATCATATGGAAATAGAACCTGGAACCCTAACAGTGAATTCTAGTTAGCAAATAAGTGCGTCAAAAGTAATTCAACTGACACCTAAAAAAAGAAAGGGCCCATACATTTACCTTTCTCGGCTTTTTAATAACCTTAGAGGTTCCACGAGAAGGGACCAGTGAAATCCCAGAAAAAGTTTTACCCCCAACAGCAGAAGCTTTCATCCCAAAATCCCTTTTCGCGGCCATTTCTTTGGCATGATCCTTGCATTCTGTTTTGTGCCGAGAATGCCAGTGTGTTTTTTGGCAATCCTCTGAGCTGGAAATGAGACCAACCCATAAAGTTGAATCATTTGTACAATTTTATTTTATTTTTAAAGAGAAAAATTGGACTACTAAAGGAAAAACATAAAGCGCCTCAAAAAACAAGAATGCTTAAATAGACACCTCTACAGAATCAAGAGTAAATGACTCCAATTACATGCAGAAGACTGTCACAGACGCACTACCATAATTTCTTGACAAAAAGATTGCAAATTTATAATTTCTAGATTTCTGATTATTTTCAATTTGAACCCTGGTATCCAACTAGAGATCAAGCAGAAATTATGTCTCTCAAACTAGCTACTAATATTGTCAGTGTCCCACAACAGAAAGAAATCAAAGTCTCTTCACTAAAAAAACAAGATTTGGATCAGCCCGAACAGTAGCAAAGACATTATGGACATTCAAAGCTCTATGATTTTAGATAAATCTACAGCTTCAAACTGTAAATCTAATCAAAATGAAGAACATATTCTGTCACTCGAATAATGAACCTGCCAATACTACCTGACAATGGGACCAATTGCAGCAAACATTTTACTCCAAAACCAAAACCAGTGGCTTATTTCTTGATTTTGGGAGCATTTTTCTTCGGTCTTCTTTTCCATCAAAAAAAAAAAAAAATTAAGATCAAACCCAAACTAACCTTTCCTACCCCCTACATCCAAAACCAAGACCTATGACAAAGGTAAACTTCTTTTGATTCTACCTTAATGAATTGCATCATAGCATCATTAACTACAAGCACTGTTTAACTAATAACCGGAACAGGGTTTAATAAAAAGTATTCCTCTACACCAAATTAGCCACTCTTTTCAAATTCACTGGACTTAGTTAGGTATTTTCCGGTAGGCATTCAAATTCGAACTTGTAGCTAGGTAAATTACTCCGTTTCTCTCTCAAGTCTCTCTTGCAATCAAAAGTCACTAACTTAAACACGGAACTGGTATTGCATACAAAAGTAGAATTCAATAGATACACATACATTAATAAATAATTATAAATTTTATCCTAATTGCTAAATATGAGATAAATATCTAATCAATGTTATTAGCATCTAATAATTATCTACAACACTTCTAAACTACTATAAAATTCAATCATCATTAATTCTAAAGGCTGATAAAAAAAAAATCACGAAAAAAATCAATACCAGTATCTAACAGATTTGCAGCGCGAGCACTTCTTAACGCCGGGGCTGCCGCAGGCGACGCAGGAGGGATCGTCGGCGGCGTCCGCCACGGGAACCGATGACGAAGGCGACATTGCTGCTGCGCGGCGGCGGTTACGATCAGAGGAGCCTTCGAAATTGGCGTCGACCTCGAAGTACTTCGACGCCGTGTTCTTCACCAAGTGTAGCAGCCCGAAAGCGATCACGAACACAGTCAGTATCAATTGAAGGAACCAGTTCAGATCCACTGTGATTCCTCCGACATGCATCTACACGAAATTCCTCTCAAATTTTGCGTTTTTGATTTCTCGATCAAGAGAGAGAGAAGCTTCGCGAATTTTTTATTTTTTATTTTCGAAAGATTTTTCTTTTAAAATTCGTTTTTTATTATTATTTTTTTCTTTTCCTGTGTTTAGAACTTAGAATTTTGTTTTGTTCTTGTTTTTATTACATTTTAAAAAAATGCTTTTGTAGTGAGAGCGTGATAGAGTCACAAGCGGTGAGAAAAAGCAGGAATGACTGGCAAATCAGATAGGGCTGTGAATTTGTGAGATGGTGTTCTAGAATAAGTGTGGTGGGGTCCACGGACAAAGCCAAGAAGCATCCTCCTATCTTATGTTAGAAAATTGGAATTATTCTCTCACATGCCGTATTGAGAACTGAGAAAGTGAGAAGTGAGCTTTTTTATTTATTTATTTGTCTGTTTTGTTTTCAACTTCATTATTATTAATAGCTTTAATCAAGGACATTATAGCACAATTATTTGAAAATTTATTGTTCAATATATATGCTTCAAAGAAATTATCATTGTTTCCATCAAAAAAAAAAAAAAGAAAAAAAAGAAATTATCATTGTACTTTCATTTTACTTTTTTTTAATATTTAAATTACTATATTATTGAAGGATAAAATTTGGTCAAGTCATAAGTGCTATGATTTTTCAAGACAATTATATCATTTTATAAGAGTTTGCATCTTTTTATAAAAGTGGTATCTTTTCTTAAAAGATATGTTTTTCTTCTTTAAAGATATGTTCATTCGAAATATAAGTCACCTCAAATAAGTACGAGGATGTCTATAAATATGAATGTCCTCTAACCATTTGTTGTCTCTGCATAAAAATAAAGTGTCTTAAAAATTTCGAGTACAAAATACCAATTTGAGTTCGACGGTTTTTTAAATTTGAAGTGCCGCTACTTAAAGAACGAAATCTGTTCTATCCTGTAAGACAATTGTTCATAACCTTAAGCACCATTCGTGGAGGGGGCAAAATTGTCTTAAGAAAATTGTGAATATCATAATGCTCAGATTATTTTAATTTTTACATCTCTACAAACCGTAAGTTTTTCTGTATTTAAATTTTCTTTCATTGTGGTGTACTGTATATGAGTTTATTGCACTCAATATATATTTATATAATAAACATAACATAGGTTAATAACCTTTCTTTTTAAACAAAAAATGGCACAAAACCAAATCAAATTTTCCACGAATTTATCGGTATCATTATATCAACCTGTTCTCGAAAGCTAAAGCTACTTACACAACATAGTTTACAAGTCCCCTGATAAATGCATTTTGGAAAGATATACTATCAATCATCATTCAACTAATAGCAAAGAATTTTGATATATATATATATTTTTTAATTTTTTTTTTTTTTTAATGGGAAAACTTTAACGCATGTTGTTTTTGGATATATAGTTTCTTCCTTCCTAGAGATTATAGCCTCCTCAAGGGTTTTATATTGTAAAGTGTTATTTATCTTAGAAAATGTGTGGAAGTCGATTTTCTTGTTTAAGGAAGTTTCTTTTTTGAGATTTATTGTATAGTTGGTTTTCTTATTTAAGGAAAGTTTTTTATTTTTTATTTTTTATGATTCCTTATTTAGGAAAACAAATTGTTAAGGAGATCTCCTGTTGAAACCTTTGACTACAATAAGAAGGTAATCACAAGAACTTCTTAAAAACAATTCAAAAGATGAAGGATGAAGTCAAAAATATCAAACATAGTGGTCTTGTGCAAACTAACATTGAAGTACTTTCTTGTTCATAAATATTATGTAATATATTTTGTACTTTTATGAAATTATTAATTATTCAATAGGGGGGTTTATTAATTTTTACATAGCCCTGAGTCAGGACCGTTATATTTTTTAATATAGAGAGGTTATTAATTTATAGGAGATTAATTTACAGGGTTCTACTGAATCAAAAAAAAAAAAAAAAAAAAAAACACTTGAATTAATAATAATTAGAAAATTTGACTCTTGTCTTAATAAGTTCCAATTTCAGATCCATTCGATTCAATGGACAGGTCCAATGGGCTGTGGTATGATTAGGATTCGATTGGGCCGGGCCGGCTGGCTCATATTGGATCTCCTTCTAATTTTGGGTTAATATAAATTTAAGGTCCTAAACTTTACAATAAATACTAACGTTGGGTTGAGTCAGGGATTTATCGCATGTACTGCGATCAAATAGTACTTGTACTACCCGAATATTTACTCTCTAACTAGGGGAAATCATACATATCGAGTTATCGGTAAGTCAGTTTAAGTTTTTCTTGTGAATCAGTGTAACAAATATTAGGGTTGAAACACAATTTGATCAACCAATTATATGTGGTGATCTAACATTGATTAATCAAGGGGCGGCTGCTTGTTTTGTTTGAGTAGCTATTGAATTGATTGGAAGCAACAAGCAATAATCATCGATCGAAAAAGTTTTTGACATTATTCACGTAAAGTGTAGCCGCTTGCTTCGTTGCTCTTTTCAACATCCATTTATTTAAAATTGTATGTGAGCTTATCATTTGTAACACATTTTCTTATTCTATTGCTTCCACTTGCAAACCTTAATAGCTGCCTAGCTTCTCTTATTCAAATGTGTGTATCTTCCCTTTTGTGCTAGAGGTAGGGGTTTGAGTTATTCGAGTCTCAACATACCTATTTTATAAGTATGTGTGAGACGGTTTGTTTCTGGTGTTGTGAGATTATATATCTGGACATTTAATTTTATACATAATCTTGGCAGGTTGTGATGGATCCTTAAACCGTTTGATAATAATAAAATAAGAAAAATAAAAAAACTTATTTATATGAACCACCGTACCCCACGTGGAGGACACCGATGATGTCTTCCTCGTATACTCTTTTTAGTGCTTGAAATCTTTTCGAAGTGCTTTCTTCATTAGATTTTAACCGCTTCTGATCAATACTTTTTTCCAAAGTGATTTTATAAAAAGTGCTTTTGACTAAAAACATAATTTATGGATAAATTCCATAGCCTTCTATCCCCTCAACAAAATTTTAAGTCTATATTGAAACTTTAAAAAATTTACCACTAAATTTTATTATTTTTTAAATAGAGTAACATAGTTGTAAAATCAATTCAACAACCTTATATAAATAAACGTCTAGTTTGATAAAAATAATTTCGATCTTGAAATAAAATTTCAATCAACCGACATGATAGATAAGGAACCTTTTGCCAATGGCCTCTTGCCTTGGTGGTTAGAGTCTGCTAAGGGAAGTTCCATCACTAAGGTTCAAACCTTGCCATATACATATTTGTCCCACCTTTGGTCTTTAAATCCCAAAGTATGGGGAATCTTCTTCCGATTCAGTGGGAGAAGCCCTCTCTCCAGTATAATTTCATAGAGTTCCGTCAATTGTAATTGTAATTCAAAAAAAAAAAAAAAAAAAAAAAAGATAAGGAACCTTTTAGTATAATCACCTAGAGTCTGAATCTATACACCGATATCCTTATTTTTACTTTTTAGTATGGATCAATCATAAAGTACCTTTAATTTTTGGTTACAAATTTAATAATAATAATTAATAAATAATACATGACAAGTTGTCTGTTCTTGTGCATTATAGAGTGGAGACCCTTCCTCTTTGTGTGTGTAATTATTAAAACAGCTAACTCCAACCCAATAAAAGCAGCCAACTCCAATCCAATAAATGCACGTGTCACCCCAAAAAGTAAAAGTTTCCAACTTTAGACCCAAAATCATTTTCCCTCATTTAAAATAATAATAATAATAATGTTTGTTTAAAGTAGGTGGAAAAAAGGCTACAATGATATTAGATTTTGTAACTTACACGGGACGAGGTTAGTGTTATGTATGATGACTATGATACCGTTGAATCGAATCGCATACTTCCACGGCATTGTGTAATATGTTTCATAATATCATGGAATCGAATCTTACACATAGCATTCGATCATTTTCGGTGTTTGAGATATTTTTTTGTGGCTTACATGAGATGATGATGATGATGATGTGTATTAGTGCCTTGCGTTTGTTGATTTAGATTTTTCACTTTTGTATAATCAACATTGGAAACCCAAAAAATACTGTGAAGTGCGACACTTTGGAGAATGACTATTTGTTGAGATTGCATGAAAACCCGGAGTGGTGTTGTCGACCGTCCTGGTTTTGTGCAACCAAAACAAATGATTTTCAACTATTTGTGAAATTGACCCTGACATGATGGATGTTGGTGATTTCGGTTTTGAAATTGTACCTATACTGTTCAACTAAACTGGATGTTTCTTTCATAAGAAGGTTATGAATTTATGATAACGATTTCACACATGATCAATGAGACTTTTCTTGAGTTGAAAGTGATGATATTATTGTATATGAGAATTCGAATCCGTTCTCTTAACGGATAGAAATGAGTAATATATAATCCTGATTCACTGAAATAACATTAAACACCTTTAGATTTAACATTCTTCTAATAACGTCGTAAATTTGACATTATTACGAACTTAACGTGGACATGGCCGGTCCCTTAATCAGACTATATCAAACTTCAAACCCATAAAATCTTCGAGCCTATAGATTATGCTACACTTTTCTTTGTTGTTTGGTCTATTTTGTCTTAGAGTTGTCTAACAGAGAAGACTTGGTATGTACTTACTTGTATGGTTCCTGTGGATGAGAACTTAGTGGAATCCCAAGTTTGCTGGTTTTAGAGCATCTCCAATAGGCCGGAATTGGAGACCTCCTTGACTATATTTAGGGAGCCATGATCGGAAAGTGCTCCAATAGGCTCCCTATCTCGCTCCCTATTTCTAATTCCGGCCAAAGCCTCCCTAAATTTAGGGAGCCAAATACATCCTCCCTATTTTTGATTCTCTCTCCTCAAATGAAATAGATGGTGAGGATGAGTCCACATCACTCATTTTCAATGGTCCAAATTAATTCTCCTTATTTTTTATTTAACTCAAATTCTTTTAATTTAAACATAAATAATTAATTTATTTTCCTCCATATTAATTCTTTTCCAACGGCTACCAGTGCAAAATTCAGTTTTATTTTTTTTTAACCCAAATTTCTTGTTTGCAACAGCTTTGTTCATTAGCTATGTCTGGACTCTTGTGCAGTAGAACGACTCCTTTTTTTTTTTCAATTTTTTTTTTTTTTTTTTGTATAAATACAATTGAACTACTTCAATTTTTATTACACTTTCAACTATCAAATTTTCATATGACCGTTAATTGTAAATAATAATATTTTAAATTTATTTAAAAATAATAATTTTTTAATTTAAAAATAAATAAATAATAATAGGGAGCCATTTTTAGGGAGGCTTGTTGGAGTCTTCACTCCTTATATGGCTCCCTATTCCTAAATAGTACAATTGGCTCCCTAAATCTAAGGAAAAAATAGGGAGCCTTATTGGAGATGCTCTTAGAGACTTTGGAATTCTTTATGCTTGTACTTGTACGGCTCTATTATTTACTTTGTTTAATTTGTCTTTTAGATGAGACAATGTTCCTCAACTTCTGCACTTTATTTACATTATTTTGATGTGCATGTCACATCATTTGCATAATTTCCTGCTCGATTACCTTTTCAAGTCGTCTCATTAATAGTAAATAATTCAATAAGTTGGTGTTATTACTACACGGATAAACTTAACTGAAATATAATATTGTTAAATTTATACCTTTTAATAATATTTATATATAGATGATAGATCTGTTCAACTATAATACTGATACCAAATGAGTTATGGGTTTGTCGGAATCAGATTAATCGTTACATATATGATATATATATATTCCCACAATAGAAAATATCTACTCTCATAATATCAGAAAAAAATAAAAAAAAATCTCCAAACATTCTTATAAAATGTGTATAATAAAACTCAAACCTTCAACAATAAACGTCAAATGAGAGGTGTATCACTACATGTGCAAACAAGTGTGTGTAATCTAACATATTCGGATATGCCCTTTGTTTCTTGAGCATTTTTTTCTCTTGTTATTTTACTTTGTGATTTGATCTTAGATGAGAGATTGTACACCCACAAAACTTCATTGGAAATTTTGATATAAAATAGACCCTTTTAAAAAAACACTAGAATATATATATATATATTAAATAATCTATTCTATAGCATGAATTAAGTTCCAATTTTATAAAATAGTTTTAGATAAAATTTCGAGACATAAATTCAATTAATTAAAGGGAAATTATTATTCTCCCCCTGTAATTTACCGTATTCTCCAGTCTTCCCTCTTTAGTTTTAAAATTCTTCAATTTTCCCCCTCTCATACATAAATATAACCAATTTCACCATATATAAATAGACATGAAAGGGGGAAAATTGGAGAACTTTGAAACTAAAGGTGGAAACTGGAGAATATGACAAATTACAGGGGAAAGAATGATAATTTCCCTTAATTAAAAGAAAATTCGATGACTTCTTTACTTAAAACCACATCACAACCGTTGACCTCCAATGAATCAAAATTAACAGGCCCCACAGTGCCCCCACTCAATGGACCCCACTCATATACCACAATATAATTTTATTTTATTTTTAAATTGTAATTACTGCGTCAGCAAGCAGTTGTATAAACATGATTGAGAGTTGAGAGATAATGGAGTAGAGCTGTCTGAAAAAGTGCTTATGACAAGAAGCAAGTGGGTCCCACATCAAGCATAGACTCACCTGATTGGCTGCTGCCTATGCTAAAAGCTCCAATCCCGACCCAATAGATTTGATTATATAGGAACGTGTCGTCTAAATAGTTTTGGCCTTGAGTACACAACATCCAATCAAATGACTCCAATGTTGTCTAAATACAACCACTATAAATCGGCCACGTCGATAGAGTACCATTAGAACCTAGGCATGTGCCACAAAGGAGGATTACTCCGATCCATGCAAAAACCTCACATGCGTTTTGGCGTCTACTCGACCGACCTCTCTATTTAACTATGCATTTTCCATGCAATACATTTTCAATGTTTGATCATTAACTTCCTGCTTTTAATTAACCATTTAAGCAACTTTAATTTTAATAATTATAAATAATTAGTATCCGCTTGATCCAAAAGTTGAAATTCGAAGATAATAAAGCTCGAACACTAATGTTTTCATCACAAGATTTAGCATTTTATTGAGCTTAATTAATACAGTTTAACATTTTATCGAGATTCAAGATTCATAATCAATGTCGTAGTTATAAAATTTTGTTTGGAATGATCAATGTAGTAAAATACAATATTTAGAGATGCAAAGTAAATTTTTCCAAAACTTAAATTAATTATATAACTTTTTAAAAGAGATTTTAATCATCGTTTATTTTTGTTTAGTGGGTATGGCCCTGTCGGCCCCTGTGCCTTTACCTATGGGTTCGGTATTTGGAGCCATGACCTAGCATGCCTAGACACAAATCATGTAGCATAGATATAAATCACTTATTTTTAAGTAAAAGTTAAAATGACTATATCTCATATATTTATATATATATATATATATATATTTACACCAAAATATTTTCAACAAAATTTTCAAGTATAAAATTGTCATAATGTGTTATATAGGTAAATATATCCCTAACCCATCATTAAAAAAAAAAATAAAAAATTATAAACATAATTATTGCCTTTTAAAGTTTGATCTAACCAATATATCTAAAAAAGTTTGATATAAGGCAACATCGGTAGCTATGAGCACGTGATCATAACCGTTTAAAAAAGAAATTATTCATATGTTCCTGTTTAATAATGTATTTAATGAATAGATATCATGAAAATTATTAACCATGATCACTAAAAAATACTGGATGTGATAGATTATTTATTTAAGGAGTAAGTTCATTTTGTGAGACATGTAACATAGATGTTTCGGATATTCGAGGTCGAACTCACCATCAATAAGATAATTTTACAATTAAACAATGTTGGTGGGTATGTCTATATTTTATGTTGCAATTGATTCTCAATTACAAGAATTAAATATGAGTATAGATTCGATTATAAATGATTTTTTAGATTTTATGAGAGCATCATCTTGATTCATAAAACTTATGTTTATTTTATTTATTAATTTATGAGACTAGGTATTATATTTGCATTTTTTTTTTAATAATTTAGTTTTTAAAAATTAATATATTTGTCCTGCACAAACTTAAATTTCTTTTTGTCTCAACCCCGAAGCCAAAATCCTAGCTTTGCCCTTGATTAGTAGGATTCGAGCCGCTGACTTGAGTGTCATTTATTAAAATCTCAAACTCGTCTATCTACACTTCTAGAGCTACACTTCTAGAGGCATATATCATATCTTGTTGTATGAAGAATATGTTGGATTGTGTAGCGTCGGTATTAGTCCGGTTTAATTAACATTTATACAACTCTACGAGCATACTATGATATTCATATCATGTTAAAAAAAAAAAAAAACATGTCATATCAATGCATTTGACCAAAAAAAAAAAAAAAAAAAATCTTACTAAATAATAAAATTCAAATGTCCACACTTGAAATTTGTCAAGTATGTGAACATAATTAAATCTAAATTATTACCTGAAAACACACACTAGATTGACCTTTTTTAACTACAAAAAGGCAATTAGTGAAAGCCTAAAATTAAACATAAATTAATAAAAAAAATTGGAAATTAATTGTTTAATATCTGGTTCCGGATCGGTCCACTTCCAGGTTTTTATGTGTAAAGATATTAAACAAATACAATACCTATCTTTCACAAACCCAGTGAAAAGGAACTGTATCACATTTACCCAAAAATTTAATTAA
Organism: Acer campestre; assembly: GCA_954870605.1. Taxonomy (NCBI): domain Eukaryota; kingdom Viridiplantae; phylum Streptophyta; class Magnoliopsida; order Sapindales; family Sapindaceae; genus Acer; species Acer campestre. Next base: position 39,467,453 of record OX940804.1, on the reverse strand, counting down.
TTAATTAATTTAATCCTTGTATTATGGGAGTTGTCCCTCCCAATCACTCTCTCCTTTTGCCACCTATATATACAATTGTGATCGTGCCATGTGTTAAACATATCTACGTGTCATGATCACAATAGGGATTGATGTACATCGTACTGCACCCTAGATTTTTCTCTGATCAACCGACCTCGCTTTTTGCCCACTAATAAACTGTTTAATTAAGCTTTTTCAATTAATTAATATGTGTTTTTATTAAGGAATCTGGAATCAGTGGATTAAAATATTTGTTTGAGAAGCAATTTGATTCCTTTTTTTTTTTATATTTCTTTGTAGATGCAATGAGTGAGTACTTGATGTATTAAATTGAATCAAATTAAATTTTGTTCTCAATAGGGGAATCATCATACTCATCAGTGCAAAGTTGACGCAAAATTCATTTGGTGATATAAAAAATATGAAATTGAAGAAAAGAAATTAAAAAAAAAAAAAACTTTTAAAGTACGTGTTTAGGCATAAATTGCCATGATTAGAGATTTGTACGAACTAATATGATTTTACATTAGAGAGCTTCTTTTGACAATCCATTTTTTTCTTTTTACACTTTTTTTCTAAAAACACTCCATTCTCAAAATTTAAATTTTAAAAAATTCTAAAGACACTTCATTATGTTACAAGATTATCCTTTTGATCTTTTTTGAATTAAATTATTAAAAAAATAAATTATCTCTCCTAAATCATTAAAGATTAATTATTACATATTAAATACTATCTCCTAAATTGTTAATTACCATATTAAACTCTCTTTCCTCCAATATATATCTCTAATTTCCTATCTCCATTCTTTCTCAAGCAAGACTAGCAGTTAAGAGAAAAAAAAAAAAAAAAAAAAAAAACTTACTAATAAGTTTGATTTTTAGGAACCATATGTATGTATATACTAAAAATAAAACTCAAAAAATGAGTATCTTTATATATATATATTACTGTTAGTAAAAAACTAAAATATTCATAAGATTTATTTATTTATTTATATATTTTTTTAAGAGTAATTCTACATTGCCCAAATTTGGTGCCCAAATGATGTAGCAACAATATAGACCATTTATTTAAATCATGCAATTTAATACAATTTAAATGAATGGTCCACATTGTTGCCATATCATTTGGGCACCAGATTTGGGCACCAAATTTGGGCAATGTAGCATTACTCTTTTTTTAATTATTGATCAGAGATTGATAAAAAAAATATGGAAATATGATTTTTTTTTTTTTTCAAAAATGGAGAGAGATTAATTAGAAAAGAGTTTTAATATGGTAATAACAGATTTAGGAGAGAGAGTTTAATACATAATATTTAATCTAATGATTTAGGAGAGAGAATTTTTTTTTTTTAATAATTTAATTATTTTGAAGTGTCTTTAATTTTATTTTTTTTTTTGTCTTGTTTAGTAATTTTAATTTAGGTTAAAATTGCCATTAATAAAAAAAATATTAAATTGGAGTGTGAATAGATAATCTATGGATTGTAAGGAGAAACTCTCTTTACATTATATGTTTACACAGTTTAATCGTGAATATATTATATTAATACTTTAATTCAAATAGTTATAATTAGATTTTATAAAGTTAAATACTAAATTTACATAGTTTAACATGAAATTTGTTGAACAGGTTCAAATGGTGTATATGTGCATATATATATATATATATGTATATATTAATGGATTAGATATCCAGATCGTATATGTAATGCTTGATCATGATAAGTTTAGGTGGATGTCTAACCTGTTCAATATCAAAAACTTCTCTATAATCTATGACCCATATTTTTCGTCTTGATATATTTATTGTCAGGACGAACTGCAAATAGAAAGACTGTATATATATATAGTACAAAACACAGTAACATTGTATATAAACAAAAAAAAAACACTATATAGATACAGATCATTAACAAACAAACAAAAAAACTTATGAGAGATCCAACATCACAAATGACAAATATATTCATATTAATTATTAATCATGTGTTAACATTAATAAAATATATAATACAAACTGAATTTATCTATCTAACCCAGTTGCCCTATAATCCATTTATCTATCTAATGACTTCATTTTTACTCCTTTATTTTTAACTTTATTCTAATTTTAATTTAATTTTTGTTGACTCCAATACACTAGTGAAGTATTGTTAAAGAAAGCAAATATTAGTAGATCAGTGATAATTTTAATTAATATCTTCTAAAAAATTAGAATGCTTATGATTATAATTAATTTTTTTATATACCAAAATTTCCACGTTTATTTTTCTTTTTAAAGGCATGAGCTGTTAGCCTATTAATTTTGAGAAAATAAAATAAAATAAAAAATAAAGTAACTACATTAATGGTTTTATAATAAGAAATCAACAACCCATCTTTCCCTCTCTTTCTCTCACTAATACATATGTTTATACAAAAATAAATATAAAAATGTCCTAAATTCAGTAGTTAACAAACATCTGACCATACCACCACTTAATTTGCCTTTGTGGCTAAAGGCACTCCTTCAACTTAATAACGTATGGATAAAGCTTGGGTACTGAGATACTGACCCACTAATAGGGTGTTGGCATGTGACATTTTTTTTTCTTTCACTTTTTACATTTATCACCTTGCATTTTTCCAAAATAAGTCGCGTGCCAATACCTCATTGGTGGGGTCAATACCCAAGCATTGTCCATAATGTATTATGTTCGAAGTCATCGTAGGTAGTATATATATAAAAAAATAAGTATCTAATCATTTTCTCGTTTTCTTATGTAACAGAGGTTCGAATCTCACTTTTATTTATCATTACGTGGAGTTTGAATTTTACTAGATAATTAAAATTAGATTACAACCATCCATTTGTTTTTTTCTTTTTCTTTTTCTTTTTCAAACAAATAAGAAAATAAAAGAAAAGAAATGTGCAACGTGGCTCATGGACTCCATCATTTTTTTTTCCATATAAGAAAACCAGTGATGAGCAAATGTTATCTGGCATTCATATATTAACATATGCAGAGCATGGTGAGTTTAGAAAAATTAAAGCAAGCAAACACACAGCTGACAAAGTTCCACGTGTCGCCGTTCTAAACACTTGTGTGGCAGTCCAAGGATGACGTGGCAACTTTTCTGTCTATGTGTCTTCACATGGAAGAATTGCAAAAAATAGACAATGTCCAAATGTGGACAGTGAAGCGGAGAATATCGCTTAGTTGTTTTAGTTGTATAAACTATAAAAACCACTGTCTTTATATATATAATTTATAATAATTATTAATTTATTATTAATATTATTAATTTATTATAGAGTAGACCTATTTATAACACACCATGTCTCTCCAACTAATTTTATTCAAACAGTTGGTGTGCAATTAAATTATTATTAATTCTTTACATAATTTTTTTATAATTTTTTTAAAAAAATTTATTTTCCCCTTTGTAAAGGTGCAAAAAAATAAATATTATATATATATATATATAAACCACCCCAACAATGGTATCTTCAACAACATGATTAGCAAATGCTTAAGCTAATTATAGAATATATATATTTTTTATTAGATGCGTACGTATATCCATTCTCTATCTTTCGTGTTACAAAACCAGTTATCTAAATCGAGATATCGAATAAGAATTGCAAGGACTAATCTGCCTCGAGATGGTTTAACAAATGTTAAAAAGCAAACTAAAACATCTAATTAAGTACCTAACTTCGTTAAACTACTCCATGTATAAATTTCATCGGTTTATAAATATAATTTCTTTTAGTGAAGTAGATAGATAGTAGTAGCTTTATTGTGTAATTTTTTTTAACCACACGACATACGTCAAAGTGTGTGGAAACCACTCCTCTACGGTGAGAATTGTGTTCCGAACTAATTTCGTTAGTTCTGATAAACCCTCAACTCCTTTATAAAAAAATTAAAAAAAAATCGCCAAGCTAGAGCGTGAACCGCACGCGCCGTCCCAACAAGTCACCTAGGAATAGTAAAAGGCGGGGAACAGCTTCTCATTTAAAAATAAAATAAAATAAAATAAATAAATAACAAAACAACCAAAAACTCAAATCACCATTTTCTCTCTGAACAAAAAATCTCAAAAGTGAAGATTTTTTTGAGAAAATTTTGGATAATGGATTGAATTTCAGTGTGATTTGAGAGACTGATGAGTTGGGATTTTCTTTATTTTTTTATTTTTTTATTTTTTGCAGAAGAAACTATGAATGTAACCTCTTACAAGAGCAAACAAGACAGTCACAGAGAGATAGAGAGATACAGAGATATATAAAAAATTGTATTTGTATATGTGAATATAAAAGAAAAGGCCAAAAGAATTCTCTAATATTTTTGACCTCCAAATGCACATGGCTTCTTGAGTTTCTGTTCTCTTCTCTCCACAATTTTTTTTTTTTCTTTCAATCACATGCTCTCCTCTCCCTCTCCCTCTCTCTCTCTCTCTCCTCCATTGGTTAGCTAATTCTTCTTCAATGCTACCCTCATTGAAGGGCTATTGACTGAACTCTGTTGAAGAGATTCTCCTCTCAGATCTACAGTGAAAGGATCTTTTTGTCAACTCTGCTGCTTCTTCTCACTTCTTATTCAGAGTTTGTTCTTCTCTGCTGGGTGGGTTGGTCCTGGTTCAATCATAAAGGTTAGCAAAAACTTATTGAAATTGGAAAAGTTTTCATTTTTACTGTCAACAATAAGAAGAAAGTTTGTTTGTTTGTTTTTTTTTTTTTTTTTTTTTTTTTGTTTTTTTTTGTTTTTTTGTTTTTTTGTTTTTACCAATTCAGGAAATGCTCTAGTTCATGAATTGTTAGTTGATAAGTTTTGATTTTGTTGATTTCTTCTGATTGATGGGATCTCCGCTTCATATGGATTGAATTCAAATTCCAATTTTGATTCAAATTTCACTTGTTTTCTTCAAAATGTGATCAATTCAATGTTCTGTTCTTGTTTCAAGTTCGAAGATTGATTTTTTTATTTATTTATCATATTTTCAATAACTGCAATATTTTTGTTCTTATACAGGTCCTGCTCTACTGATATATAAGATGTTGAACAGAGTCAAGTTGAGACTACTACCATGGATGAACCATCATACACTTGAAGATTGAAGAAGAAAGGTTTACTTTTTTGTTTTCTGATGTTCATCAACGATTCAAGACATAAAAAATTTGGATGCGAGTGATATTCTTTTAATGGTTTGCAAAATGGAGAACGATCAAATGGATCATAATATTGATCATATCGAAGACATGGACATCGAAGGCCTCACTTCGATGTGGCCTGAAGATATAGGAACTGATGTCGGGAAGCAATTCAATGTCGAAAGGCCAGGTGGGGATCAAGATATGTTGGAGGAGGTCACAATTCCTGAAGAACCAACCATTGTTGATTTCAAACGGCTTTTAGAATTGACAAATTACACTGACAAGGGCTCTTCTCAGTTAGCATACCTTGTAAAGAATTGGGAATACAAGCAGTCGAATGCTGTTCGTCTTCTTCGAGAAGAGCTTGATAACTTGAGTAGGCAGAGGGAGGAAGCTGAGCTGAAGAAATTGGAGATTTTGGAGGAGCATAGGTTCGAAGAAGAAGGATATGGAGGCGATAAACGTCCAATTTCTATCATGGAAGAGGTCTATGATATATGGCAACAAGATGTTCTTCCTAGGAGGAAGAATGATGTTGTTGTTCAAAAAAAGAGAGTTGAAATTGATGATTCCGAGTATGACACTGCCGCGTACTGGAAACAGCGCACGTTGGATTTGGAGAAGATGCTTGAGGCCAGCGTGCAGCGTGAGCAAGCATTGATGGAGAAATTGCAAGAGAGTGTCACCAATCTTGAAAAGCAATCCTCCCCAGTTGAAGAATTGTCTCAGATTCTCAAAAGAGCTGATAATTTCTTGCACTTCGTACTTCAAAATGCACCTGTTGTTATAGGTCATCAGGTAATTTTGTTGAAAATCGCTCACTTGTACTAAGAAAAGCAAGCAACAAGTTGATTGATTAACTTTGTTTGTTCTTCTTTTCAGGATAATGAGCTTCGCTATCGCTTTATCTACAACCATTTTCCAAGTCTTCATGAGGAGGTAATAATTTACAACTGAAAGAAGTTAAATTTTTAATGATTTAGTTGGTTGATGTTAAAGCTTCAAGTGGTCCTGATTAACGTTTTACAGGACATTTTAGGAAAAACAGATGTGGAAATTTTCACTGGAGCGGGTGTCAAGGAGTCTCAAGATTTCAAGAGGGAAGTTTTGGAGAAAAAGTTGCCTGCAAAGAGAGAAATCACGTTCGAGACACCATTATTTGGATCAAAAACGTTTTTGATTTATGTGGAGCCTGTCTTCAGCAAGGCAGGAGAGACAATTGGTATAAACTATATGGGAATGGATGTAACTGATCAGGTAAATCCATTTCTTTTCGAATGCTCATTCGAGGTCTTACTTTGTTTTTTCAATCAAGGGAATGAACAAGTTCTCATTGTTCCTGATTGCACACAACAGGTTAGAAAAAGAGAAAAGATGGGGAAGCTTCGCGAAGAGATAGCAGTACAAAAGGCCAAGGAAACAGAATTGAACAAAACCATTCATATAACAGGTATATTTTTTTATGTGGGAATGTTGAGTGTTTGTGAATTTGAACATTAGACAGGCTTATAGAGCATTAAACTTGATTTTTTAGAGGAGACAATGCGAGCGAAACAAATGCTAGCAACCATGTCACATGAGATTAGATCTCCATTATCTGGGGTTGTTAGTATGGCAGAGATTCTTTCTAACACGAGACTTGATCGTGAGCAACGAAGCCTGTTAGATGTCATGATGTCATCTGGGGATTTGGTTCTTCAGCTGATCAATGACATCCTTGACCTTTCAAAGGTTGAGTCAGGTGTTATGAAGTTGGAAGCTACAAAGTTCAGACCTAGAGAAGTAGTAAAACATGTACTCCAGACTGCAGCTGCATCATTGCAAAAAATTCTTACACTAGAAGGACATATAGCAGATGATGTTCCTATTGAGGTGAGCTTTTGAATCACACATTGTCACTACACTACCTCTGCAAGTCCTTATTTTGAAACTTATGCATCAATTTCAGGTCATTGGAGATGTTTTACGAATTCGACAAATTCTCACCAACTTGATTAGGTACTGTATTTATGTGGGTACCTGTTGTTGTTTTTGTTTTTGTTTTTGGTTTTGTATTTCCACACTCAAATACTTTCTACATTCTACGCAGCAACGCGATCAAGTTTACTCCTGAAGGGCATGTAGGCATTAAGCTTTATGTGGTTCCTGAGCCACCTTTTGCACAAGAAGAATTACATCAGAAGTCCAATGCAAATCAGTCAACAACAAATGCAGCAATAAAAGAGAACCACCACCAGTCAACAACATCTCACACTAGCAGCAGTGACCAAAAAGGTTTTCATGGTAATGATAATGAACCTGGAACCCCTGTCAATTGTGGAAACTCCATGGATGCAGACTCAGAGGAACAACACCCTCAAGTACCCGAAACAACAGTTTGGATTCGCTGTGATGTATATGATACTGGAATTGGAATACCGGGTATGTTACTAGTACCTACCAATGTCTGTTGTCACTCTTAATTGTTCTTCACATATTCATTGCTTTATAGAGTACTTATTATTAGTTGCTTTTGTTATACAGAAAATGCTTTGCCAACTCTATTCAAGAAATACATGCAAGTCAGCGCGGATCATGCCCGGAAGTATGGTGGAACAGGACTTGGCCTTGCAATATGCAAACAGCTGGTAAAGTAGTACATTTGAAGTTGCATACTACAAGAGTTCATGCCTAATATTGCATTGAAAAGCTATGCAAATTGAATTTTTGCTAACATATCTATGCCATTTGAAATAGGTTGAGCTGATGGGTGGTCGTCTCACTGTGACAAGCACAGTGCACCGTGGTTCTACATTTACATTTATACTTCCATACAAGGTTTCACCAATATGTGATCATTCTGACGACCCTGATGAGCTCTCAGATATGTCTGATCATGATTCTGCACATGATGACTTAACCGCTGGCTTTTTCCAATTCCAACCGCGTACTTTAGGATCTCTCTTCTCTTCTAATGGATCTAGTAGGACTCAAAAGCTATTACCAAACAGTATTGGTTTCGCTAGTTCGCATAAACAGAATGGATTCTCAGAGGATTCGTACTCATTTCCTTCCAGCAATGTTAGACCAAAAGAGACTTGTTCACCTGAAGATGCATGTTCTGTGGTGGAGACAGAAACATCATCTGAACCTGAAAGTTCATTTAGTGACAGTCCGGATCCTCATGGTGAAAATGAAGTTTCACGAGGGAAACAATGTCAAGTTGACAAGAATAACCGATTGCAGAATCATGTTCCAGAGTCCAATGGTCACCCAGAGGTTAAAAAGGAGATGGGCCCGGTGGCAAAGACCAGTGAAATCCAAGGATCATGTCAGAGGCAAGAGAAATCTGAAACAATTTCCCTGTGTACATCTAATAGCAGTCCAGCAGTACCCGAAACAAAGGCAAAACCAAAGATCCTTCTTGTAGAAGATAACATGATCAATGTGATGGTGACAAGGTCAATGATGAAGCAATTAGGCCATAGCATAGATGTCGTGAATAATGGAGTTGAAGCAGTACGTGCAGTTCAACGACATACTTATGATCTCGTTCTGATGGTACTTACTAAGTTGCTTTCTACTATTGACGTTCACTTACTCAAGCATGATGAATTTTATGGTAATTAATCATTACTATATGTATTTTTGCAGGATGTTTGTATGCCGGTTATGGATGGCCTTCAAGCTACAAGAATCATTCGTTCTTTCGAAGAAACCAGGACATGGGATGCTGCAGAAAAAGCTGGAATTGAGAAACCTGTGGCTTCTACAGATTCATTACAATGTTCTATGTCTTCTACACAACGGATTCCAATCATCGCGGTAAGCACTCCACTCCACTCTTTACTTACACCCCTCAAAGTTTTGAATTGATATAACCAAACATTTTCTGCATACCAATTTATTATAAATGCTGATATGATAAGAAACTGTTTGGACACAAATGCAGATGACAGCAAATGCATTGTCAGAGAGTGCAGATGAGTGTTTCGCAAATGGTATGGACTCCTTTGTTTCGAAGCCTGTCACTTCCCAAAAATTGAAAGAGTGTCTTGAAAAGTATTTGGCATGATCTCTCTTGTAAATTTTTATGCTTGTGTACAAAAAAGAAAAGTTGATAGGAAAGTTTTGTAATCAAATGTATCATGTTCTTCACAGCCATTAGCTTCCCTTTGTAAATAGTACAGATTTATGTCATTCTTTCTTGTCTCTCTCCCTACGAACGTTTTAGCATTATCTTCCGAAAATTACTGCTTCGAGTTAGGAGTTAGGACATGGAAGCAAAGGGAGAGATTGTTCAAGTCAATGCAGGTATGAAATGAAAGGTATTTCGACATCTAATATGGGTATTCAGTATTATTACTGGTATATATCGCGATTAATCCAGAAATACATAAAATTCACAAGTCTTTTTCTGGTTTGTTCAATGTAAAAACAAGTCGAGTACTAGACTTAATCTTTGTTAAATATCTATTTTCTCAGTTCATGCTTATAGCTTTTAATTCATGGAAGAGCTAAGTGAAACACATGAGCAACATTAAACTGGCTCAAAATACTACTTCTATAACTATGTACAATCATTTGAGAAATGAGAAATTGTTAAAGAATCGTAAACTCTGATACCGTGTTAAATAATCTCATGCAAAATAAATAATGAAAGAAAATAAGAAAAACTAGGGTTCTTATTGCCTAATATTGAATATTAAGTTACAATAAAAATAACTAAGAAGAAAGAGAACTTAGGGGTCGTTTGTTTTTTCCACTTAAGACTTAATGGGTCTGAATCATAATTATTAAGTTGTTTTGTTTGTTTTTTTAAGTGGTCAAATAACTTAAAAATACCAAAAAACAACTTAAAATAAAAAGTAAAAAATCCTGACTTTTCACTTAATTGTAAATCATTGAATTGCATTAAATGCAATCTAAAATCTTTTCTTCCGATACTATCCTCCATATATAACATATTTCCAATTTCATCATAATTATATATTGTGTAGAAATCTTTATTTTAATATATTGTTTATTTTAAATAGCTTTAAAAATAAAATAAAAAACCCTATCTCATATTGGTATTTAATATCAATACTTTATTATGATATTAGGGTGATGTATTTATACATATATATTTTTTAGAGTGTTTTGTGTGAGTTTTCTAGCTCCCCCTTTTATTTATTTTATTTAAAAAAAAAAAAAACCTTTTCTTTTCTTAGTAAAAATAAAGTTTGTTTGTAATCGAAGAAGAAGATCATGATCATATGTGTTTATACATAATTATTATTTTTGGATTGTTTTTATTCTATATTATATGTATAATTGTTTAACATGGGTATAAATGTAAAATTACTTCTTTTCAGACAATTGTATTTGTAAAAAACAAACATGTTGACAGTACATTCAGATGTGAGGAAAAAAAAAACAAACATGCCATTCAGATTCAGGTTTCAGTCACTATTCAGTCTTCAGTAAAATTCAGGACTATTCAGTCTTCAGACAAAAAAAACAAACGACCCCTTAGATAGGCAAGACAATAAAAGACTAATATAATTCTTAATAGGAGTACCAATCCTAATATAACTAGGAATAGGAAATATAATATAACTAGAAATAGAATCCTGACATAACTAGAAAATATAATATAATTCTAACGTCCCTCTCAAACTCGTGATGCGCAAGAAGGATTGATAGTTTGCCAACCGAGTCAAAACAATAACTTGGGGAGAGATGTAATTCGAGGGAGATTAAACAACAACTCCCCAAACGAGTTTTCCCTCGACATGCCTGTTGCTGAGTGGTTGCTGCTAGTGACATCATTTGTATCATCAGATCTAGTTATGTTATCAAAAGTGTTGTTCAGATGAGCATTACTTCCAATTCCATCATCAGCGTTAACCTGAAAGTTTTGAGCTATGTCATCATGTTCCTTGTGGAGGAGGCAATCGAGAGAATTAACTCTTGACATGCGGGATTTCTCATTAGAAGCCGTTGGTAATTGTGTGTCACTGAGCATGCACTGTTCAATCTCCTCTAGAATTTCATGGTCAGACGAAGGTTGATTTCCACAAGTCATATGTTCCGAAATGCAATAATATCCAATGTGGTTCATGGGAGAAGGAGCTTGATCCCTTGACATATGTTCCGATGAATGAGTTAACGTTGCAGCTGGTGATGACAGATTTTGGAAGCCAGAGATAGCATAACCAAAATATGGTGAATCCAAAATCATCTCTGGTTGTTGGCTTAAGAAATTCAAACGGGTGTCACATTGGATGAGATTTTCGAAAGTTTTGTTCAATAGGCCTTGTGGACACTGCATGAAATGTTGCCTGTGTATGCTAGCTTGTCCATCCGTAAAATCTGCTGTGTCCTGCCACAAGGTATGTTTTTTAGGCCGTGGATTAATCTCCTTAAAGAAAAGGGGCCGTCTAGCAAGCACAACATTCAATGTCCCGGGTCCATCTCTAGGTATATTTGCCCTAAGATCCATGATATCCGACCATTGGATCTCTATTTTTCTCTTGAGACCACCTTCAATAACTTCCCATACAAGCTTCTTCCTAGCAAAGTAACACTTGACCACCAAATCGCCTTCATACCTTGGTTTAAACTCCCAACTCCCGATCCTCAGAATCGAAGCGCGGAAATGGGAAGCCTTTAGCTTGCCCGCAGTGGCTTTGCTGCTCTCCTCTTTAGTAGTAGTCAAGGCACTGTCCTCCTGCGAGAGCCTCGTTTGAATCAAATCCAACAATGAAGGGCTCTTCCTCAGCCGCAAACCCAACTGATGCTGGTAAAGTAGATTGTATTGTGAAGATGGGATCAGAAGCTTGGCCAAACCATCACAACCACTCCATGAAGTTGTCGAAGACAGCTTGGATCGCTTGTTGAGAGGTCCATGCTCCTCCTCCAACGAGTCCTCTGCCATATCCAATTCCACCACTAGCACCTTGTCTTGATACCACATCACTTCAGGCTCTGGCCTTGGATTTCTTGATTTCATTTTCAATTGCAGCCGTAAATTTATCAAAATTAAATCTTTACTTTCCCACCAAAAAAACTCGCATAAACGAAGAGAGTTACGAAAGATACGATCTTGATCGTAGAGGGAATGTTAGAAAGCCCAATATCAATAAGAAAAAAGAAAACTAAACACCAACTAGAATATCAAGCGGGAGAAAAAACTTGCAAAACACATGAATGATTTAATAAAAATAAATTAGACTCTGATACAATGTTAAATAATCTCAAGCTGAACTTAATTAGGAAAGACGATAAAATCTCAATCTAAATACTTTCCTAATAGGTGTAGTGATCCTAACTTATATATGCAAGACAATAAAAATACTTTCATAATAGGAGTAGTGATCTTGATTTATATGAATTTGGATCCTCGAATCTTTTTTCAGATCTCACATAATCTCATGACACATAATCTTATGACACATAAACATTACAATGAATGTGTCCACAACCAATCACATGTTTTAAAAAGGTCATAAAAAAAAATCAGATTAGCAGAGGAAACAAATCCAACTTATATAGGCAAGACAATAAAATACTTTCCTAAGTAGTAATCCTAATATAATATGAATAGAAATAGGAAATAAACTAGAAATATAACCTTGACATAATTAGTAAATATAATATAATTCTACCAGAAATATCTACAACAATTTCCTTTTTTATTATTATTATTATTTTTTTTTTAATATTTATTTATGGAATTTTTGAGATTTCAGGATTCGAATTAGGGATCTGAATAACATGTACAATCTATTGGGTTGCTTGATCATTAAGATTTGGATTTGGATCATTATTTTCCGTTGAAGGCGTTCCTTGCCCTCCATAAAGAGCAAAGTCTGTGTGCTGTGAATAGCTTGATGGACTTGCTGGGTAGTGATGAGTGATTGGAGAGGGCTCATGATCAGTCACACCAATGCCACTTTTGTCTTTGAAAGTATGTGCACCGAGGTCTCTTGAAATGAAGATTCTTGAAAGAACTCGAATTCTTGTCCATATCGAGGTTCTTGGATTTGATTTCTTTAAGACATTCTAGTGCTCGTAGATGAAAATGGCCATGAATATGATCAGAACTAAGATTGCAGCAATGTCGGCTATGAGAAACAGTCCCCAGAAGCTGTTCAAGCCAAGACCGTTAGAAGAAACCAAGATGCTTGATTTAGGACAACTAGCAAGTTTTTTGAAATACGCATCTTCAATTTCCTTCATTTTTTCACTCTCAATCACATTCAAGATTGCTCTCGAGACATCCGGAACTAGTTGTGAATGTAAGGGGAAGACCTAAAAGCAAAATGAGAAACAAATTCAAGCAGATTATATAGAGAATTGACTGTAAATTTAGAGAGTTGAAGAGTACTTACAAAGCCAAATCCAGCAATCTTGAAAGTTGGTCTAGTCATGGTATATTTGGAGCAATATTGTCCAATAAAAAGTCTCGTGAATGGAACTTCATCGAAAGCAGTTGCTATGCCACCCTTTGCACTTCCTTTCTTAAAAAACTCATCGCATTCTTCCGATGAATTGTATTCGATTAGCTTGTTTTCATTGAATCCTAATTGTTTTAGGATTCCAGAAACAAATGAACCCTTTTGGTACCCGACATTCTCTTCTCTCTTAATCAGCTCGTGAATGTCAGTGATAGTAGGCTTGAGCTATTGCACTGTGAGATGAGAAGTCAAGCTAGTAATGTAACTTTGGGTGAGAATCAGGACCACAAAGTACCACACAATCACCACAAATCAACCCAAATTACTTATCACTCTCTCCCCTACAAATACAAAAGCAAATTTTGTCAATGTAAATGTACGTCCGTTGCATTTATTGCTACACAACAGACACCAGTTCAAAAAATTACTCTGAGAGAAAACCATGGTTGAGAAGGAGAACCAGAAATTTGTTCCAACTTGATATTTGACGGGGCCTCGAAAGTCTTCATTGATTCTATGTTCAAGAACCCAAACAACAAATCCAATGAAGACAAAGAAACAAGCACTTGTCACCCAAAGGTCCCATGTGAGAGGCTTCAAGAACACCCAAGCATTTTTCTTTTTGTTGTCTTTGATTGGCACAATCATTGACACCTCAGATTCTGTATATGGTAGTGTGAAATCAACATTTCTTGATCTGTGGGCCACAATTGTTGTATCTCCCACCACATCATCAAATTTCTGTGCATATTTTACAAACATATCCATCACAGTCATATTGAAATAACCTGAAAGTGATAAGAACTCTAGGAAGGATATGGAAATTTACCTTAAGATAGACTTGATAGATCAAATCGTCGTATGTACCGGCACTCATGCCATTAGGAAGTGCAAAGGGAATATACTCATAAGTTACAGCAAAAGGCAGTGTTTTCATTACAGCATCAAAAACATCTATGCAGTAACCGGTAACTGTTGGCTTATTAGTTTCAGTGTCAAATTTGACCTTTACAAAGTCACTGAAACCACTCTTCATTGATACTCCTATATGCAATTTCTTCTGATTTGTGGGGATTTCTCAACCTTTAGGTACAGAAGTAGAATCCCCTGGCCATATAATAGGTCCAAGATTCGGTTTCGAAGCAGAATTGTTGTTGTTACTTGTTGAAGAAGTCATCAATTTCTTCATCAGTACTTTTTTTTTTCTGGTGTCCAAAATCCAATCCCTCTAGTTCCATAACCATTTACATTAACTATCTGAAAAGCTAATGCTGCAATTGACCATCAACAAAACTGTAATCACCAGTCAGACCTCTGAATCTAGTACTTGACAATGCTTTGACAAGATTTGGGCCATTTTTAGACACCCCAATTGCTTCAAGATCTGTTGAAACATTATTAGTGATTTGCTTATCAAAATTTAAATTTCCAACACCGGATTTCTCAACTACCATGGCCAATGCCACTGTAACATCATAAGCTAATAGTCCAAAAATGTTCAATTTAGCATCAATAATGTCTGGATTCTCCTGCTGGAACTTCTTCCACCAAACCTGAAAACTTTTAAGCTTCTTGGTTTTGGGAACATAAGGCCTAACACCAAGAACACCTTGCATGGAATCAATCACAGATTGCTCCAACGTATCGAAAAAATCAGCTAACCTATCTGTGACAATCCAAACAAAGCCTTCCTCCATCATACCAATCTATTTAGCTTTTGCAAAAATCCTGGAACCTAGAGAAGGCAACATGTGGACTATAAAAACTCTAGTTTGCATTGTCATTAACTTATAAAGCTCTTCAACAATCTGATCACTAGAGGCCATTGGAGAGATCACACTCTTGTAAGGAACACGAGTGTCTATGGCCTGCAATGAGTCTGTGAGGTACAGTATCATGCCTCGTCCGAACTCGTTGTCAACGTAAATGGGGACAGCTTCTCACCACCCAAAAGCTTGAATGAGTGCAGTTATGGCGCCAACTTGGGAGTAGTTGTTTGTAATGCCTCTGAAGAAATATGGAGTCTTGATTGACGAAGTGAGAGATGGGTTGGTTGCAGAGAATGATAAAATGGGGACTTGAGACTTGTTTCCAAGGTCGATGACGAAGTTGGTCTGCATTGAATTCTCCGGTTCGATTATAGCTTGCACCTGTACGTTTTTTATCAAGTCCAGAGTTGAGAAAATTGTGCAGAGAAGAAAATACTGGTTCAGTTTTTCAGGTTTTGGACACATGAACAGTCACAGAATCCTTATGAGAATTTTAAGTGGCTGTTTGGTTATGTAATTAATTTTGCAAGAAAAAAAAGTACTGAAATTCCACACCCGATAATAACAATCATATATAATAATCCTATAAATTATAAGGTGGTCGGTTCTTTAAGAAGTAAACAAGTTGATTAAAAAAATCCATTTGATGATAAGCCAAACTCAAGATTATTCTACCAATTGATTATCTCTTTGATTGCTTATAAACAACTATCACTATCTCTATCTCTTTCATTATTTAATTTTCTTTTGAAATGATTCCTTCACTTCATCACTTTTTCCTTATATATATTAGCCTATATTTTTAAAATATAGGTTGTATAAATTTTATTATAGTTATATATTCTCTAACAGCAGCATTTTCAACTATTTTTCAGTTTTTAACTTTTTGAGATAATATTTAAATTTATGCCGGTTTAACTCGTGAATGTGGTGTACAAGTTAACATGATTCTTAATTTGTTATTATACAAGTACCGTAATTAAATAGACTCTTTTTCTTTCAGAAAGTAACTATCGAATTACATTTTCATTCAATTCAAGAGTGCTACTCATCGTAAACTTATCGACACAAGAAGGTAGTATAAATGACCCATATCATTTCTAGCTATAACAAGGACTTCTACGATTCCCACAAGGCTGTGTTTGATTGTAATTTTCAATTTCATACATGGTTTAGTGTAGCTGTATATTGTTGAATCTAAAGATATTTGGAAGACAATAATTGGACTTTGGGTAACTAAAAAACGAAACTGACAATTATCTGTTTGTATAGTGCTACAAAACTGACTATTCAGTGCAATCACATGGAAAAAAAAAAAAAAAAACCTGACTAGAGAAAGACACTATGTATACGGCGCAAAGAAAGAGATGTATAGTAAGTAGTAGTAAGTACCAGCAGCAGCTGCAGCAACAACATCTCTTTTGGAGTCGCTGACGTTGAGAAGCAGCCTGGTTTTGTAGTCATGAGAATTGGTGTAGAAATCTGAAAGAGACATGTTGATGCAACTCAACCAAATTTTTCCAAACTCATCATTATTCACATCAAGAACCACACCCACATTAACTGGGGTTGTGTTCGTGTTTGTGTTTGTGTTGTTGTTCTGCTGAGCCATGGCTGTGTCTGCTGTGAAGAAGATCAGTAATAATACTATCATCATCATCATGTGAGAAAGAAACAAGAGGCAAGAGGAACAAAAAACCAGTTTTGGGTTTTGTCTCATGTTTTGAAGAAGATATGTATGCTTTAGAAACCTTTGATAGGAATATATGGTTTGATTTGAAAATTGAAATGTGGGTTTGTTTTTATAGTGAGTTGAGATTTGAGAAGTACGAGTATAAAATGTTCAACACACACGTTAAAGTCAATTATCGATACAAATATCTATAATTTTTGTAAATTTAAGAATCTATATGATTTATTTTTATATCAATTATGGGTATCAATATATAATTGGTTCAACGGTTAAGCTCCTCACACCTACACCACGAGGTTGTGGGCTCGAGTCTCCCCCTATTCCAAAAACCCGAATTATTGTAAAATTTCAATATATATATATATATATATAATCGGTCCAATGATTATGATCAACTGATAAGGATCTCTTAAAGAAAGCTTAGAGCATCAAAGACTACTCTATTCTCACTCTTCAAATGTCTATTTACTTACTTATATGGCAATTTGATGAGTGAAAAAAGAAGAGTCCTTCCAAAAGATTCTTCAATTAGAAATAGGTTTATATTATTTTAATGAAAGAATTCAACTTTTCAAATGCACTAGTTTTATACATGTGAAACTACTATTACTTTTAGATGGATATGAAATTATTTGAATGACCTTTCAAATTCTTAATATATTATTATTAAATATTCATTATTAGTCTCATTTTAAAGATTTAGATAAGATCTTTCTAATGATATAATTTTTATGATGATAAAATTTATAAATTAAAACTTATTATATATTAATTGAATTTAATTAAAAAGATAAAAATGTTAAATATTAATGATGATGTGATATAAAAAATAATATAATAATAATTGAAGAGAAAGAAGAAGATGCTTTTCAATATTAAAGAGAGAAACAAAATCTCATTTGAAAAATCTTATATAAAGAGTCTATTGTAGTCAAATATGTGTGTCTTGTTTGACTTTTAAGGATGCTCTTAGAAGCTGAAAAAATTTGTGGTCTACATATGCATGGTAATAACCGACTATTATTCCAGTTAGTGTTTTGAATATGGGAGGAGAAAATCTCTTTGGTGACTCGTAGTTTCAAGGAAATTTCATGCTATTATTATTATTCTAGAACCATAAATACTAAGCAATTGATATAAAGTTTAATAGAATATATAATTGATATAAAGTTTAATAGAATATATATACGAGTGATTCTCTAGTAAGGATGTCCTGTGATTATAAAGTAAGAATGTGGTTAAGTAAGAACGTCTAACCACAGCCACACATTCACATTGGGTTTAGGTATTTGTTAATGTGTAGCTATGACCCAATGTGAATGTATGGCTGTGGTTTAACGTTCTGAAATTATAAAGTCAGAACGTCATGACTAAAGAATCACCTTATATATATATAATGTCATATAAAAGTATCTAGGAGTCAGATTAATTTAGCTTACATGAGAATAGGTTTGACAAATAGAAAATGTATATAATTGGATATTTTATTTGATAAATATAATAAAAAATACTTTTTTATTATATATTAAAAAAATAGTTAGACAAGAATCACAAGATGTGGTTTGTATGCCCTTCATACCTAAACCACAAGGTCATGGGTTTGAATATCTTCCCCTCCCCTAGAAACCTCCAAATTATTAAATATTTCAATATATATATATATATAAATATAAAAGATAAATATTAAAGATTGTAATCATCACAATTTACTTGTGGTAATTTCAATTGAATTGAACAACACAAAATATAGGTATGCTCTCCTGTATTATTCTAAAAAAAATTATTTTATTTGACCGTAAAATAAATAATGATCACGCTAACATATGTTTTTAATTAAAGTGATATCTAATGATCGAAATCAAATAATTAATTTTTTTTCTTCATAGAATTGCAAATATCTTTCTTAACAGTGTTCTAAAGCAGCATTATTATTGATAAATACTTCACCTGTCTGTCTTTATAGCCTAGCTCTTTATAGTATATTGAAGCTGGACTTGATCTATCAAAAAAAAAAAAAAAAAAAAAAAAAAGCTGGACTTGTCAAAAACTCAAAGATATGTTTTGTCTGAATTCTGAAATTCTGTATTTATAGGAATGTAACATGTCTAAATTCTTAGAGCATCTCCAATGCAAGCGTGGCTTGTGAAAAATAGAGATGCCACGTAGGATAAATAGACATTATGTTAATAATTGTGTCTCCAATGCAACCGTGCATATTCATCCTCAAGCTGACGTGGCAAAAAAAATATTAGACATTGTCAACATGACCGTCCACTTTCAGACGGTCTGTTGCATACCTATTTTTTAGGTTGACTCAGCAAATATTTAAAACTGACATTAATTTTTCATATATTTTTGGTAAGGAAATAAAATATAAAATAAAAAAGGAAAAAAAAAGATAGACACGTTATTAAAAAAATTGTGTTTTAGACGGAAGCATTGGAGACAAAATTTTGAATTGATTATCTATCAAGTCTATTTTTATGCCACATAAGAAGTAAGTCTCTTGACATTGTTGCCATGTCAATAATTATTGGTATGCAAGCCACTTTTGCATTGGAGATGCTCTTAGGGCATCTCCAATGCAAGCGTGGCTTGTGAAAAAAAGAGATGTCACGTAAGATAAATAGATGTTATGTTAACAATTGTGTCTCCAATGCAATCGTGCATATTCAACCTCAAGCTGACGTGGCAAAAAAAGTATTAGACATTGTCAATATGATCGTCCACTTTCAGACGGTCTATTGCACAGCTATTTTTTAGGTTGACTCAGCAAATATTTAAAACTGACATTAATTTTTCATATATTTTTGGTAAGAAAATAAAATAAAAAATAAAACAGGAAAAAAAAGATGGACATGTCATTAAAAACATTATGTTTTAAACGGAAGCATTGGAGACCAAATTTTGAGTTGATCGTCTATCGAGTCTATTTTTATGCCACATAGGAAGTAAGTCTCTTGACATTGTTGTCATGTCAACAATTATTGGTATGCAAGCCATTTTTGCATTGGAGATGCTCTTAGAGCATCTCCGAGCATCTCCAATGCAAAAGTGACTTGCATACTAATAATTGTTGACATGGCAATAATGTTAAGGGACTTGTTTCCTATGTGGCATAAAAATAGACTTGATAGACAATCAACTTAAAATTTGGTCTCCAATGCTTCCGTCTAAAACACAATTTTTTTAATGACGTGTCTATCTTTTTTTCCTATTTTATTTTTTTATTTTATTTTATTTTTTTACCAAAAATATATGAAAAATTAATGTCAAGTTTTAAATGTTTGCTAAGACAACCTAAAAAATAGCTATGCAACAGACCGTCTGAAAGTGGACGGTCATGTTGACAATGTATAATATTTTTTTTTGCCACGTCAGCTTGAGGTTGAATATGCACGGTTGCATTGGAGACACAATTGTTAACATAACGTCGGTTTATCCTATGTTGCATCTAAGAGCATCTCCAATGCAAACATGGCTTGTGAAAAAAAGAGATGCCACGTAAGATAAACCGACGTTATGTTAACAATCGTGTCTCCAATGCAACCGTGCATATTCAACCTCAAGCTGACGTAGCAAAAAAAGTATTAGACATTGTCAACATGACCGTCCACTTTCAGACGGTCTGTTACACAACTATTTTTTAGGTTGACTCAGCAAATATTTAAAACTAGCATTAATTTTTCATATATTTTTGGTAAGAAAATAAATAAAAAATAAAATAGGAAAAAAAAGATGGACACGTCATTAAAAAAATTGTATTTTAGACGGAAGCATTGGAGACCAAATTTTGAGTTGATTGTCTATCAAGTCTATTTTTATGCCACATAGGAAGCAAGTCTCTTGACATTGTCTATGTCAACAATTATTGATATGCAAACCATTTTTGCATTGAAGATGCTCTTATACTAGAAGATATTGATTTTTTAAGATATATAAATCAATCTATCTTTTTTGGATGCCGATATTGACACCCAATAGAAATTTACTAATATGGACAAATTACTTTAATTAAAAATAAATCAAATACTATACACACTCATTAATTACGCTAATATCTTTAACTATATTTCTTTATTAAAAAAAAAAAAAACTTACCTTTCAAAAAAAAAAAAAAAAAAAAAAAAAAAAAAAAAACTTATGCTAAACTCTAACTTTTATGATAAACCCTAATTAAACTCTAATTTTATTTCAAGTTTCAAACTTTCTCATTATCATATGATTATCATATTGTTTTTATTTTTCTTAATATATAGTTATGAACTCTATCAATAAACAAAATATTTTTTTTAAATGATAGCTATAGATATCATTAAGTTTTTTATTTTTATTTTTATTTTATTTTATTTAAGATAGTCGTGGATATCAGTAATTTTTTGTCTTTCTTTAATGTATAGTTAAACACTATCAATAACACAATTTTTATTTTATTTATTTATTTATTTATTATTTTTTTTTTTTTTTTAACAATAGCTATAGATATATCAACATGAAAATCTTTTGACTCTATATACGGTTCAACATATTCCCTTTTATAAGGCTCCTACATTCAAGATATTTCTAAAAGTAAATTTAACCATCATTAAAAGTATTTAATTCCAAAAATAATATGATTATTTTAATAAATTGGGGTGTGATAATAATTTAAGAGTGTTTATAAATAATATATATTAAAATGAATATATTTATTTCAACGAGGGTACTATTGGCATTAGGATGAGTGTTTATAGTAATATTTATTTTTAAAATTTTAGACATGAGTGTACTAATAAGTTTTATGGGTGTCAATATCAGTATCCATCTTTTTTATCAATCATATAATATGCTTGTCCAAAAAAAAAATGAAAAAAAAATACAAGCTTCCAGTCTTCCACATCCACAAGCCACATCCACAAGCTTTTTCTACATATGAATCATTTCCATTCCATTGGGTGATTTCTTTTTTAATTTTTTCTATAAAAAAAAAAAGAAAAAATCAGATTCTTTCCTTCTGATTTTCTTCCCAATTTCTTCATTCACTCTTCTGATTGTCAGCATCAAGTAAACCGATATATCATATATGTAGATTTAGTTTCCTCCATCTAATACTAGATTATATTAAATTATATATTAATTAGGACGTTCATTCTTATCTTTATTTTCTTAAGGGTGTCGACCGATGTAATTTGAGTGAGAATAATCTTAGCAAGACTTGTAAGTTAATCTAGAGGAATTAGGAAGGATAAAAAATTGCATATATTTCAGGGTAGTTCGCTCCAGGACTCCACTCCCTCGAGAGCAGGATGCCGGCCGAGATGGAGCACTCTGCTGGGCCGACACTGACCACTGAGGGATATTTTGAATAGGTCTAAGAGTAGACAATGCTTAATCACTCAATCACAGCTTCATTTCCAGGAAGCATCCTTTGTTATATCAAGAAAAATCAAGATTTGGTGATCACTGATGTGTTAATTAATTTAATCAAATTTGAATTCAAGAAATTAATAATGAATGAAAATCTTATTCACTTGTTGAGACAGAAAAAATAAAAAACACCCAAAATGATAACATTAATTAACTAATTTCTCAGTAGTTACCTACTACTAAAATCCCCATCATCAGATTCTATAAACTACAATCGATTTATTGAATTACAACAACATATGTAAATAAAAGAGCTAATTAATAAAAAAAATTATCAAGGTTCGACTTCATTTTAATTAAATACATTTTATATAACATAGAAACAGAGCTGGAAAAGGTCTATTTTTTAAGTGAATGAGAGTGAGTGACAAGGATTCCAGAAAACAACCAAGTTGGGTTTTTAAATTAATTAAATGATTGTGTTGAAAATTTTGTGATGAACACACATTTCGAGAGCATTATTTGAGTATGATTGATTCCATGAAAAAGATCAAATCAGCATAGAATATAAATCTAACTTATATTGGCAAGACAATAAAATACTTTCCTGAGTAGTAATCCTAATATAATATAAATAGAAAAAGGAAATATAACTAGAAATATAATCTCGACATAATTAGGAAATATAATATAATTCTACTAGGAATATCTACAACAATTTCCTTTTTATTTATTTATTTTTTTTTCTTTTTTTTTTATGGAATACTTGATATTTCAGGATTCGGATCAGGGATCTGAATAACATGTACAATCTGTTGTGTTGCTTGATCATTAAGATTTGAATTCGAATCATTATTTTCCGTTGAAGGCATTCCTGGCTCTCTACGGAGATCAAAGTCTGTGTGGTGTGAATAGCTTGATCGACTTGCTGGGTCGTGATGAGTGATTGGAGAGGGCTCATGATCAGTCACACCATTGCCACTTTTGTCTTTGAAAGTATGTGCACTGAGGTCTCTTGAAATGAAGATTCTTGACAGAACTCGGATTCTTATCCATATCGAGGTTCTTGGATCCGATTTCTTTAAGACATTCCTGTGCTCGTAGACAAAAATGACCATGAATATGATGAGAGCTAAGATTGCAGCAATGCCGGCTATGAGAAACAAACCCCAGAAGCTGTTCAAGCCAAGGCTGTTAGAAGAAACCAAGGTGCTTGATTCAGGACAACTAGCATGTTTTTTGAAATATGCAGCTTCAATTTCTTTCATTTTTTCACTCTCAGTCATATTCAAGATTGCTCTCGAGACATCCGGAACTAGTGGAGAATGTAACGGGAAGACCTACAAGCAGAATGAGAAACAAATTCAAGCATATTATATAGAGAATTGACTGAAAATTCAGAGAGTTGAAGAGTAGTTACAAAGCCAAATCCAGCAGCCTTGAAAGTTGGTTCAGTCATGGTATATTTGGAGCAATATTGTCCAATAAACAGTCTTATGTATGGAACTTCATCGAAAGCAGCTGCTATACCACCATTTGCACTTCCTTTTATAAAAAGCTCATCGCATTCTTCTGTTGAATTGTAGACGATTAGCTTGTTTTCGTTGAATCCTAACTGTTTTAGGATTCCAGGAACAAATGAACCCTCCTGGTATCCAACATTCTCTCCTCTCTTAATCAGCTCGCGAACGTTAGTGATAGTTGGCTCGAGCTGTTGCACTGTAAGATGAGAAGTCAAGCTAGCAGTGTAACTTTGGGTGAGAATCAGGACCACAAAGAACCAAACAATCACCACAAATCTACCCAAATTACTTATCACTCTCTCCCCTGCAAATACAAAAGCAAATTTTGTCAATGTAAATAGTCTCTTTCATTGATTGCTACACAGCAAACACCAGCTTGTAAAGAAAAAAATTACTCTGAGAAAAAACCATGGTTGAGAAGGAAAACCAGAAGCTTGTTCCAACTTGATGTTCAATGGGGCCTCGAAAGTCTTCATTGATTCTATGTTCAAGAACCCAGACAGCAAATCCAATGAAGACAAAGAAACAAGCACTTGTCACCCAAAGGTCCCATGTGAGAGGCTTCAAGAACACCCAAGCATTTTTCTTCTTGTAGTCTTTGATTGGCACAATCATTGACACCCCAGATTCTGTATATGGTAGTGTGAAATCAACATATCTTGATCTATCGGCCCGAATTGTTATATCTCCCACTACAGCATCAAAATTCTGTGCATGGTTTACAAACAAATTCATCACAACAATTGTAATATTGAAAAAACCTGATAAATGATAAGAACTCTAGGAAGTATATGGAAATTTACCCCAAGATAGACTTGACAGACCAAATCGTCGTATGTAGTGCCATTAGGAATTTCAAAGGGAATGTACTCATAATTTACAGCATAAGACAATGTTTTCATTACAGCATCAAAAACATCTATGCAGTAACCAGTAACTGTTGACCTCTTGTTAGAATCAAATTCGACTTTTACAAAGTCAGTGAAACCTCTCTTCGTTGGTACTCCTATATGCAGTTTCTTCTGATTTGTGGGGATTTCCCAGCCTTTAGGTACAGAAGTAGAATCCCCTGGCCATATAATAGGTCCAAGATTCAGTTTCGAAGCAGAATTGTTGTTGTTACTTGTTGAAGAAGTCATCAATTTCTTCATCAGTACTTTTTTTTCTGGTATCCAAAATCCAATCCCTCTAGTTCCATAACCATTCACATTAACTATCTGAAAAGCTAATGATTGCAATTGACCATCAACAAAACTGTAATCACCAGTTAGTCCTCTGAATCTTGTACTTGACAATGCTTTTACAAGATTTGGACCATTTTCAGACACCCCAATTGCTTCAAGATCTGTTGAAACATTGTTAGTGATTTGCTTATCAAATTTAAAATTTCCAACACTAGATTTCTCAACCGCCATAGCCAATGCCACTGTAACATCATAAGCTAACAGTCCAAAAATGTTCAATTTAGCATCAATGATGTCTGGATTCTCCTGCTGGAAATTCTTCTTCCACCGAACCCGAAAACTTTCAAGCTTCTTGGTTCTTGGAACATAAGGCCTAACACCAAGAACACCTTGCATGGAATCAATCACAGATTGCTCTAACGTATCGAAAAAATCAGTTAACCCATCTGTGACAATCCAAACAAAGCCTTCCTCCATCATACCAATTTGTTTAGCTTTGGCAAAAATCCTGGAACCTAAAGAAGGCAACATGTGGACTATAAAAACTCTAGTTTGCATTGTCATCAACTTATAAAGCTCTTCAACAATTTGATCATCAGAGACCTCTGGAGAGATCACACTCCTGTAAGAAGAGACGAAGCCAGAATTTCAATTTAATTAAGTTTGGGAAGCCAACTAGTAAAATTTTCATTTTATAATAAGCAAATATAAAAAAATTAAACAAAATACGAGAATTAAAAGAAAATTTTTCAAGAGGCTGGGGCCACGCCGCCACGGCCCCTCTAGGCCCCTTTATAGCTTTGTCCCTACCTATAAGGAACACGAGTGTCTATGGCCTGCAATGCGTCGGTGAGGTATGGTATCACGCCTTGTCCGAACTCATTGTCAACGTAAATGGGGACAGCTTCTCGCCACCCAAAAGCTTGAATGAGTGCAGTTATGGCACCAACTTGGGAGGAGTCGTTTGTAATTCCTCGGAAGAAATATGGAGTCTTGATTGATGAAGTGAGAGATGGGTTGGTTGCAGAGAATGATAAAATGGGGACTTGAGACTTGTTTCCAAGGTCGATGATGAAGTTGGTCTGCATTGAGTTCTCTGGTCCGATTATAGCTTGCACTTGTATGTTTTTAATCAAGTCCAGAGCTGAGAAAATTGAGTAGAGACGAAAATACTGTTTCAGTTTTTTAGGTTTTGGACACATGAACAGTCACAAAATCCTTATGAGAATTATTTTTGAACAGTCGATTATATTAAAAAAGCCACAAAAGGGTCACAAAACCAAAGGAACCTGGACAACACACCAGGAACACAACAACACAGTAGCAAAACAACAAGAACAGGGACCCAATCCGCAAAAAAGCACCATAGGAACAACCCAGAAAACAGCAAAACAAAACGCTAAAGGGACACAAAGAACAGAAAATCAACTGATATCACTCCATTCCATAAAATCCCAATTTTAAGTGGGTGTTTTGTTATGTAATTAATTTCGCACAAAAAAAGTACTGAAATTCCGCACCAAATAATAATAACAATCATATATGAGGAAATTGTTAGAAATGATCAAAAAGTTTACTGATTTATTGTTTTTAGCCAATTTATTTATTTATTTATTATAGTTATCACCTTTGGGCTTGAACCGACAAAAGTGCCCTCCATTTTGTTTTATTTCCCCCACCCAAAAATTTGGAAATCAACTGGTATGTAACTTAAAAATCATTGACATGTAAGTTGAAAGTCAATTGACATGTAATTTAAAACTTAATTGGCATGTAACTTGAAAAATCAACTCGCATGTAACTTAGAATCAAATAGCATGTAACTAAGTTACATGTCAGGTGAAGTAAAATTTAGGGGTAATTTTGTTCAAAAATGGTCAAAAGTGAGAAAAAACAATAAAATATAACTTGGTGGCTAAAAACAATAAACCAATAATTTTTTTGGCTCTTTATGAATTCACCCCATCATATACAATAATCCAATAAATTGAAGGTGGTCGGTTCTTAAGAAGTAAACGAGTTGATAAAAAAAAATCCATTTGATGATAAGCCAAACTCAAGATTATTCTACCAATTTAATATCTCTTTGATTGCTTATAAACAACTGTCTCTATCTCTTTCATTATTTAATTTTCTTTTGAATTAATTATTCCTTCACTTCATCACTTGTTTTCTTATATATATATATATATATATAAAAGCCTATTTTTGAAATGAAGGTTGTATAAATTTTATAATATTTTAGCGCTGCTAAGTCAATTATATATTCTCTAACAGCAGCATTTTCAACTATTTTTCAGTTTTTAACAAATTACTGACTTTTTTTTTTGAGAATCATTCAGCCCGTGAATGTGGTGCACAAGTTAACAGGATCCTTAATTTGTTATTTTAAGTGAATTGTAATTAAATAGACTCATTTCCTTACGAAAAGTAACTATCAAATTACATTTTCATACGATTCAAGAGTTGCTACTCATCGTAAACTTACCGACAAAACAAGGATGACTACTACAATTCTCAGTTTCTTACAAGACCGAGTTTGATTGTAATTTTCAATTTCATACACTGTTTAGTGTAGCTATATATTGTTGAATCTAAAGATAATTGGAAGACAATAATTGGACTTTAGGTCACTAAAAAACGAAATTAAAAACAGTGAAGTTTTACTTATTGATCATTACCGGCCTGATTTTTCTCCGTGCAGGAGTACTGATTATCAGTTTGCAGAGTGCTACATGCAATCACACGAAAATAACCTGACTAGAGAAAGACACTATGTATTTGGCGCAAAGAAAGAGATGTATAGTAAGTAGTAGTATGTACCAGCAGCAGCTGCAGCAACAACATCTCTCTTGGAGTCTCTGATGTTGAGAAGCAGCCTGGTTTTGTAGTCATGAGAATTGGTGTAGAAATCTGAAAGAGCCATGTTGATGCAACTCAACCCAATTTTGCCAAACTCATTATTCACATCAAGAACCACACCTACATTAACTTGGGTTGTGTTAGTGTTTGTGTTGTTCTCCTGAGCCATGGTTGTGTCTGCTGTGAAGAAGATCAGTAATAATACTATCATCATCATCATGTGAGAAAGAAACACAAGGCAAGAGGAACAAAAAACCAGTTTTGGGTTTTGTCTCATGTTTTGAAGAAGATATGTATGCTTTAGAAACCTTTGATGTGAATATATGGTTTGATTTGAAAATTGAAATGTGGGTTTGTTTTTATAGTGAGTTGAGATTTGAGAAGTAGGAACATAAAATATCGGAGAGATGATGTTCAACCCACGTTAAAGATATCTTTAATTTTTGTAAATTTAAGAGTCTGTATGATTTATTTTTATATCAGTTATGGGTATCAATATATAATTTGTCCGATGGTTAAGTATTTAAACCCCTTACATCCACATCACGAGGTGGTGGGTTTGAGTCTCTCCCCCATCCCAAAACCCCGAATTATTGTAATATTAAAAATATATATATATCGGTCCCGTTCGCATTAGTGTGCATTGATGTAAATATATAAGGATATTGAATGTGAACCATTCATTTTGGAGAAGTTTTGACAAGTGCAGACACACTAAGTCAAAGCATGGAAAATGAGTGGCTCACATTCAATGCCCTTAAATATTTATATCAGTGAACACTCACTTGAACATTTCTAATATATATATATATATATAATTGGTCTAGTGATTATGATCAACTAATCAAGGATCAATTGGTCCGGTGAGTATGTATTCCAGTTATTGTTTTCAATATGGAAGGAGAAAATCTATTTGGTGACTCGTAGTTTCAAGGAAATTTCATGCTATTATTATTAGGGATATTATTGTTTGAGAGAAAACCAAAACTAACCACTTGAAACATTAAACTTTTATTACTAACCACTTTTGAAATTTTAATTGTTAATAACCACTTTTTTAAAAAAATTTCAGTGTATGTCCATAAATTACCAGAGTACCCTGAAAATAGTTTTATTTTAAATCTCGAAGAAAACTTAAAATCATGGGTAAATTGAAATATCAAAACTTGAAATCGAGGGTAAATTGAAATGTTAAAACTCGAAATCATGCCTAAATTGAAATGTCCAAACTTGAAATCTGGACTAAATTGCAATTTTCCCTTTGTTCTTCTTTTTCTTCTTCTTCCTCAAACCTAGGGTTTTTTTGTTTTGTTTTTGTTTTGTTTCCCTTCTTGCAGATCACCTTGCCGGCGAAGGGGGGGCGATTCCGTCGCTGACGAAGCAGCAGCGAACGCCAAGAAGGTCGCCGGTGCCACGCCTGGTCGCCCGTTGCTCATGCTTGGTCATCGAACCAGTGAGCGAGTGAGATCGGCCAACCACCAGGCCACTGCCGTGAAGCCCAGGAGGTCGTCGGCGCTTGGCGACACCTTCGCCGGTGCTTGGCGACCCTCTAAACACCCCGACGAGAGAGATTGGGTAGAGAGAAATAGAGAAATTAGGGAGAGAGAGAAAGAAGAAAGGGAAAAGAGAGAGAGAGTGGGTTTGGGGACCCTTTTTATATGAGGGTTTTCCAGTAATTTTACAAAAAAAGTGGTTATAAACAATTAAAATTTCATTTGTGGTTAAAAACGAATTTCTCCTAATATTTGTGGTCATTCTGGGTAATTTCCACTTATTGTTTTCCCCTTGACTTTTAAGGTATTGGTCATTTTGCATCATTTAGTTTCAATAATGGCTAAAAAAACACCCAATAATTTCAATTAATAGTCTAAATACACCCTCCCATTAGTCATCTATTAGTCAACCGTTAAAATTTCAAAAATGGAAGGGTAAAGAGGTAAATTTACCCTAAAACATGAATTAAAATAAATTTTATATAAAACTAATTAAAATAATGATAAAATAAACATTAAAAAACTATCAAACTTTCTCTTTCCTAATCATCTCGATCTCATCATCATCACTGTTTCTTAGTTTTACTTTTCACCATTAGTCTTTTTTCTCCACCTCTTATCTCTCTTTCTCTCCCTGTCATCTATTTTATCGTAGGTGAGGAGAGCCGATCTCTTCCACCCATTTCTCTCTCTCTTTTCCATCTCTCGTTTCTCACTCTCTCTCTCTCTCTCTCATTTTTCTCTCCTGACTCTAATGGTGGTTGTGTCATTTTGGGTTTGTTTAGCCATCGGAATGGTGGTTTGCATTTGAGTGTTAATTGTTGATTTTAAGGGTGGTTGTAGTTGTGTTTAAGTTTGGGTTTTTTTTTTTGGTCACCGGTGGTTGTGGTTGGATTTGAGGGTGTTTGTTGATTTTAGGAATGGTGGGGGTTATGTTTGGGTTTGGGTTTGAGTTTGAGTTTTGTTGGCCTGTGGTGGTTGGATTTAGGAATGATGGTGGTATTTGTGAGTTAGGGTTTGGTGATTGAGATGGATGGTGGTGTGTTGATGATGATGATGGCAAAGAGATGAGTTTAGGTTTTAATTTCCAAACCTTATTTTGTTAAAAAAAAAAAATTCTAGATTTTTTTTTTTTTTTTTTTTTTCATTTACTAGAGATCCATTGTTTATTTTTGTTAGTTTTTAAAAATTTGATTATTTTTTTTAAAGGTGAATCTCCACTGTCCATCTATAAGATGGACAGTGGAGATCTTTCTCCTTTTAAAAAAAAAGGTTTTTAATTTTTTCCATTTAATAAGAAGGGTAAAATAGTACTTTTGCACAAAAGTTAACATAAGTTAATAGAAGATGTAAAATGGTCTTTACTTAAACTAGAGGGTATAAAATGACGAATACCTCAAAAATTGAGTCAGGTTAATTAATTGGCTTACATGAGAATAGGTTTGACAAATAGAAATGTATATAATTGGAAATGTTATTTGATAAATATAATTAAAAAAATATTCTTGAATACAGTTTTATTGCTTTCAAAAAAAAATAAAAAAAATAAAAAAAATACAGTTTTATTATAAGATAAAAATAGTTAGACAAGATGAGATTGTTCTGGTGTATGCCCCTCGTACCTAAATCTTGAGGTTTTGGATTTGAGTCTTTCTCCTTTTCCTAAAAACTTTGAATTATTGTAATATTTCAAATATATATATACAGTCTTTTTATTGTCAGTTTGTCCTGATAATAAATATATTATGACGAAGAATGTAGACCATAGATTATGGAGAAATTTTGACAAGTGCATACACTTTGAGTCAAATTATGTAAATCTGGTGGTCCACATTCTTCGTCATGACATATTTATTGTTAGGACGAACTGACAATATAATATATATATATATATATAACTTTTCTTATAAGCACAATGAACACCTTTGATGAAATTGTATGTAATTGAATGTTGTTCGATGAAATTTTTTGTATGCATCTTAAAAAAAATTAAAATATACATTTGGTAAAAATTTGGAAATTTCTTGGAATTGAGAACTATTTTTTCTTATATTTCCTTATTTTTAAATGTTTTATCTTCAAAAAAGTCGGAAAAAACTAATTCTTGTACCCAAAAAATTTTCATTTTTTTTCCACAAATGTATTTCAATGTTTTATCATCCAAACAAAAAATCACATCAAAATTCAATATATTCCATTAAATTTCATCAAATGTGCTTAAAGTGTACATTGTAAAAAATCCCCATTGGAAAATTTCTCTATATAAGAACTTTTCCTATCAACACTCCCTTATTTTAATACAATAAGCAACTTTGATGAAATTATATGCAATTGAATGTTTTTTGATGAGATTTTTTGTATGCATCCTAAAATATTTTTTGGAATTGAAAACTATTTTTTCTTATATTCTCCTATTTTTAAATGTTTTATCTTTAAAAAAGTCGGAAAAAAACTAGTTCTTGTTACTGAAAATTTTTCAATTTTTTTCCACAAATATATTTCATTGTTTACAAAAAATCATATCAAGATTTAATATATTTAAATGGGTTCAAAAATTAAATAGCACTTTTTGGGGGAGGGCTTGTGCAAATAGCACCACATTAATAAGTCATGTTTTAATAGCACCAAAATAGGTGATGAGACCAAAATACCCCCACTTACTCTTTTTCCTTTGCTTTTTTTTTTCTCGAAAATTCGAGACTTATTGTGACATTTTCGAGACTTATTGATGCGTTTCGAGACTTAATCCCAGTTTGTTGCTTCTTTTTTTTCTCGAAAATTCGAGACTTATTGTGACATTTTCGAGACTTATTGATGCGTTTCGAGACTTAATCCCAGTTTGTTCGAGACTTATTCTGTTCGACCTCCATCAATGGTGACAGTGCCGACGACGGCGCCGGTTGACTCCGGAGATAATCGGATCTGGAATATTGGACGACGTCAAGTTCATTGGTGCCATCGATTTCGTCAGATTCACGACGGATCGTCGCAGATCTGACGATGAAGGTTCGAAAACTATTCGGGTTTGGCTTCGTTTCTCTCTCCATACAGCTCGAAATTGAAAATGGATACTTCCGTTACAATCGGTGGCGCACGACGGACGTTTTGCCGGTGGTTTTGTCCATCAACTAGCCGGTCGACGGTGACACCTCCATTGAAGCTCCATCAATGGAGGTTTGGGGAAAAAGAAGAAGAAAGAAGATGAAGGATAGATAAGAGAAAAGAAAAGAAGCTGATGGGTATTTTTGTCAAAATTTCATTTTTGGTGCTATTAAAACATGAGTTATTAAAGTGGTTGTAATTATACAAATCCATTTTGAAAAAGTGCTATATACCCCTATTTCCTCTATTTAAATTAAATTTCATCAAAGGAGTACGTTTAAATTTTAAAGTGACCATTGTAAAAAGTACTTGTTGGAAATTTTTATATATATATATATTGTCAT
Organism: Acer campestre; assembly: GCA_954870605.1. Lineage (NCBI taxonomy): Eukaryota > Viridiplantae > Streptophyta > Magnoliopsida > Sapindales > Sapindaceae > Acer > Acer campestre. The sequence continues at coordinate 39,434,545 of OX940804.1, read as the reverse complement.
CATCACTATTCACTTGCGGTAATTTCCACCACTGAAATTGAACAACACAAAATATAGGTATGCTCTCATGTATTATTCTAAAAAAAATTATTTTATTTTACCATAAAATAAATAATGTTCACGCTAACGTATATTTTTAATTAAAGTGTTATCTAATGTTCGAAATTAGCATTATTGATAAATAATTCACCTGCCTGTCTTTTAGCATAGCTCTTTAATAATTAGTACATCGAAGTCAAAAACTCAAAGTCGAAGATATGCCTTGTCTGAAATTCCAGATTCTTAGGAATGTGACATGTCTGGATTCTTAAACTAGAAGATATTATTTTTTTTAAGGTTTTTTTTTTTTTGATATCATTTACCTTGACCAAATAAAAGTATCTTTTTTATCAACCATATCATATGCTCTTCCTACGTACGAATCACTTCCATTCCCTTGGGTGATTTATTTTTTAATTTTTTCTAAAAAATGCAGTTTCTTTTCTTCGGTTTCCTCCACCTAATACTAGATTATATTAAAATTATTGATTAGGACGTCCGTTCTTCAAATATCAAATTTTATCTTTAAATAATTTCTTTCATAACGTATACAAAACGGTTAATAATTTATTTTCTTAATGATGTCGATAGATATAATTTAAGTGAAAATAATCTTAGCAAGACTTGTAAGTTAATCCAGAGGAATTTATGTTTTGAATAGGTCTAAGAGTAGACAATGCTTTAATCACTCCATCACAGCTTCATTTCCAGGAAGCATCCTTTGTTTTATCAAGAAAAATTGAGATTTGGTGATGTGTCAATTAATTACTTTAACCAAATTTGACTACAAGAAATAAATAAAGAATAAAAATCTTATTCACTTGTTGAGACAAAAAAATCACCCAAAATGACAACATTAACTAACTTCTCAGCACTACCTACTACGTACTAACTACTATTGATTTATTGAATTACAACAATATATGTAAATAAAGCTAATTAATAAGAAAAAATATATATATATACCAATGGCCTCTTGCCTTGGTGGTTGGAATCTCCCAAGTGTGGTTCCACCACCAAGGTTCAATACCTTGGTATGTAAATAATTATTGTCCCATCTTTGGCTATTAATTCCCAAAGTGTGGGTAGCCCTATCCTAGAGCTGACCACGGTTCAGTTAAACCGTCGGTTTTGTCCGCGGTTTAACCGGAACCGGATTGGCCAAACCGGAACCGGAACCGGAACCGAAACCGCCGGTTTGGAAACCGGTGGTTCCGGTTCCGGTTCCGGTTCCGGTTCCGGTTTTGGTTTTGGTTTGGGATTCCTCCAAACCGTCCGAAACCGACGGTTTAACCGCCCAAAACCGGCAGTTTAAACCACCGGTTTATAAAAATAAAAAAAATAAAAAAAATCAATCAATCAAAAGTTGCCACGTGGCACTTTTTTTTTTTTTTTTTTTGAAAAACCGTCCAAAACCGAAACCGTGCCCAAACCGTCGGTTTTGAAACCGGAACTGCCAAACCGGCTGTTTGAAACCGGTAACAAACCGGTTTTTCCGGTTTCGGTTTCGGTTTCGGTTTCGTTTTTAGGTGGCCTCAAAACCGAAACCGACGGTTTGGAACCGAAACCGGAACCAAACCGAACCGGGGTCACCTTTACCCTATCCCGATATTATGGGATCAGCCCTTTCTCTATTTAACTGTGAGACTTGTAATCCAAGTTGTAAGTATTCTGGGCTGTGCTTGTAGAGTCTTATCTCGTCAGGTCCCGCTGTTGTTGTACTTTCAAAAAATATATATATATATATATATTTTTACATTAATTGAAGTTCAAAGTCTTTGAGACATTAATTTGAATTAAAATTCTCAGTCATGGTCACAGACTCACTCACAGTCAAACTAATTTATTTTTACAAAGGGGATTGAAGTGAAATATGCAGCTGAATCTGTTAAAAGTCTAGTACACAGAAGAATTTTGATACCTTGAAGAATAAGAAAACAACCGCAGCCCAATGTGGTTTGGTCAGTCCGACAATGTCTTGGGTCCGATGATTCGAATTCGAATAACCACATTGGAGGACCATGCATATGTAGAACACAGTCTCTATCAGCTAAATATATATAGGCATCAATAATTTGGAGAACTTATAAACTTGACCAATAAAATTGATATCAGAAGGTTGATCAGATCAGCTATAGAAATACTAGCAGTAATATTGATATCAGAAGCATACGAGACAGGATCGGCGATGAAGAACTTGTTGTGCGAATTCAACCCTAGCTCATTCCTCTCTTGAAGCAGGATCTATCCCGGTTGAAGGGCTATCAGCAAAATACTCCTGGTGCTTTACATTCACACCGGACTAAAATCAGAAATGGTATCGTAAGATTGATATTTTTTTTTTCTTTTTTCTGGAAAATACAATAAAATCATATATTAATTATATGTATCAGATTCGAGATTACAATCCTATGCGGCTATACACATGACTAATTGACTACACTCTAAATATCCAATTAATAATTAAGATTCATATATTATAAATATACCCAACACGGCAACACGGCAACACGGCAAACACCTAATCGAATATCCACAATTCATAACAATATAATACTATCTACTTTTATATTTCATTGAACAAAACAAGATAATTCAACACTAAAAAGAACAAGTTCTCTTTCATCAAAATAATAATAATAATAAATAACAAGTCCTCTTGCAAGGCAAAATCCGGGTCAACCAGGCTGACTCGATCTGATCACGATTAACTGACCAAACTCCAACAGTCCAAATGTCTAATTTCCCATTTCCATTTCCAAATAAAATACAATGACTCAATGGGTATAAGACCAAATAAAATAAAATAAAAATTAAAAACAAAATTACCTGAGCAGTAAGCACAAACACAATGAGAGTGAGAACTGAGAACTGAGATTCGAAGACTTGATGCTTGAATGGATGAGACTTGAGAGTATAAGACTGTGACAGTGTTAGACTTTAGAGTTTAGAGAGAGAGAAACTGAGAGAGATGCGCAGGGCCGCAGCTGCGTTTGGTACTTTGGTGGAGGAAAAAGAAATAAACGAATAGATGACAGATGATTGATGAAAATATGAAATGAAACCCTAGAAAAAAAGGGAAATTATCATTCTCCACCTGTGTTTTTCCCTATTTTCCAATTTTTCCCTTCCCATGCCTATTTTTATATGGTGAGATTGGGTTGTATTTGTGCATGTGACGGGGAAAATTAGAGAATTTTGAAACTACAGGGAAGAAATTGGAGAATAGGGAAAAAAAACAGAGGAGAGAATGATAATTTCCCGAAAAAAAGAGTCTTAAAAAAAAAAAAAAAAAAATTGAAATTGGGCCTTATTGAAGACTTGAAGTGTGGGCCGCTTTTTTTATGGCTTCATTGGACTTGTTTTAAAACAAAGAATATGGCCTCATTGTAATTGTCTGTAAAATATTTATTGGGCAATATACATGTAACTCATTAAAAAATGGCCCTTAAAATTATGGGCCCTGGGCGGCCGCCACTCGTCCAGGCCCAGGGCCGGCCCTGCTTATAAGAATATTAGATTGTTATTGAAGCTGAAATGAATGTTTGGCATCCACTACAAATTAGAGAAATAAATCTTACACTATCAAATTTTTAAATCATTTGATAATGGTGACAGGGTGTTGAGAAATATTCTGCTGTTTTTCAATTATGGCAGATTTAGTTTTTTCTAGTCAACGTGCTATTTTTTGGGAAACTAGATTTGCTATAATAACTATTTTTTATTTTTTATTTTTATTTTTTTTCCTTTATTCATTATGTAAATACGACAGCTATAAATTTCTTAGAATAGTTTGTGGGTGTTTTTAGGAAGTTTCCTAATTAGTTTCTGAAAGAGTTATAATATATATATATATATATAAATGTTCAAGTCAGTGCACACTGATACAACTTCATCACTACGTTAGTTGTGGACCATTAGATTTACATACTTTAACTCAAAGTATATGTATATGTACGATACTTTTACCAAAGAAATAGAATATAAATTATAGAATTTCTCACTATTATCTATACTTTCTTAGGGCCAGCAGAAAAACACGATTATCAATACAAGAGTGATATGAAACTCTTCTGGATGTCTCTTAACATAAAAGCGTAATCGAAGCACCTTCTGCTGCTTGTCTCTTTTGTCCTTGACCACTGCTGACTGCCTTGCCTTGCATTGCCTGCATTAGGTAGCATAACAGGTTTTAAACATCTTTCTTTTACCATTTCAGACTCCGGCCTCGGATTTCCTGATTTCATTATCAATTGGAACGTAAATTTATCAAAATTAAATATTTATTTTCCCACCGAAAAACTCACGCAAACGAAGAGATTTGAGAAATTTACGATCTTGATCGTAGAGGAGATGTTAGAAAGCCAAATATCAACAAGAAAAAAGAAAACTAAATACCAACTAGAATATCAAGCGGGAGAAAAACAACTTGCAAAACGCATGAAAGATTTAAAAAAATAAAATTAGACCCTGTTTGATTTTTCCACTTAACACTGAATGACACTTAATGTGTTCCATTCAATTATTTTGTTTGATTTTTTAAGGGTTAAAATCACTTAATGAACAGCTAAAACCACTTGTTTTGAAAGTTCACTTAACAAAACTCCAGTGGAATTTAATACAAAGTTTTACTTCCAAAACTATCCTTACTAATTTAATCTATTTCCAATTTTGTTTTCTATTAAAACCCTAATAGTAATTATTAGATTCTATACAAATTAAAGTGTGGTACACTTATAGATTTTCAAGGATACAATATATATAGAGAGAGAGAGAGAGAAATTTTCCAATGAAGACTTTTATAATGCACACTTTAAGCACCTTGATGAAATTGCATGTAATCAAATGATTTTTGATGAGATTTTTTTGTATGCATCCTAAGAATTAAGAAAATTAAAATACATATTTTGTACAAAATTTGGAAATTTTTTGGATATGAGAACTATTTTTTCTTATATTTCCCTATTTTTAAATGTTTTAACTTCAAAAAAATCGGAAAAAATTAGTTCTTACACTTGAATTTTTTTTTTTTTTCCATAAATGTATTTCAATGTTTTCACCATCCATACAAAAAATCAAATCAAGATTCAATATATTTCATGCAATTTCATCAAAGGTGCTTAAAGTGTGCATCGTAAAAAGTCCTTATTGGAAAATTACTATATATATAATATTATGGTTTGTCTCATTTAACATCATTGAGTGTATAATATAAATTAAAGTGTGGTACACTTATAGATTTCCAAGGATATAATATTTATTATATATATATATAAAGAGAGAGAGAGAGATGTGCTATTGACACCCCCATTACTGAACTATTTATGCCCCATTTTTAAATTTTTTTATTTTATTATATAAAATTAAATGGTTTTATTAACTTTTTATTTATTTATTTCCAGGACTACCCTTTTACTTATTTTTCAAACTTAACACTCCATATCTTTTTCAAGAAAATAATATATAAAAAAATACATTTATCTTTATATGCAGTTTTCTCACATCCATTCGCAGAATTTTTTTTGTTCTTCTAATTTCATGGTGAAACCATCCTTATAATATGCGTATTTTTTTTTATTTATTATTTTTTTTTTTTTTTTGTAGTCGATTGGATTGTTGTTGGTAGATTGTGATTGTGATATAGATTGTCTCATGATTTTTTTTGAGCGATTGAGTTAGGGTTTTGGTGTGGTTTCGTTTCATTAGAGATTAGGTTTTCTTGGTTATGATTCTTGGTGCGATTTTGTTTTTTTTTTTTTTGTTTTTTTTTTTTTGTTTTTTTTTTTTTTGTTTTTGTAAATAACATTAAACTAACTTTGGAAGTTCCAGAATAAAATCTATAAAAGAATTGATATAAATCATAAAATGCATAAAAAGATCTGAAAGAAAATAAACCGAGAGAAAAAAAAAATAGCAAACATGGATCTGGAATTTGAAAAGAAAAACAAAATAAAAAAAATACTAAGTATGGGAAACATGAGATCGAGATGTAAAATAAAATATAAACAAAAATAGCAAACATTAAATGATTTGAAATAATCTATGTCATTAGGGTTTTGAAATAAGGAATGTGGTGGGGGGGTTTATTAGTTTTATTTTGTATAATATTTTTTTTTAATAAAAATTGTATATCTCTTTAAGTAATTTTATAAAGGAAAAAAAAATATATTTAAAAAGTGAGGTAAAAATAGTTTAGCAGTAGTTGTGCCAATAGCACCACTCATATATATATATATAGATTTTCTATTGTCAGTTCGTCCTGACAATAAATATATCAAGACGAAAAATGTGGACCACTAGATTTACATACTTTGACTCAAAATGTATGGACTTGTCAAAACTTCTCCATAATCTATGGTCCATATTCTTCGTCCTGATGTATTTATTATCAGGACGAACTGATAATAGAAAAACTATATATATATAGTATTATGGTTTGCCTCATTTAATTTCATTGAGTGTACAATAGTACATGAGCATTTATCAATTAAGTAGTACCGGTGGGTATTTATCAATTAAATAGTATTGGTGGATGTAATTGATAATGATAATGATAATGATATTCAATTTAAAAAGAAAAAAAAAAACTACCTACCCAAAATAATATAAATTTGAAATATTATTAATAACTAAATAAATTTATTTTAGAATTATTAATTTACATGTTAGAGTTGTCATTAATATATTAAAATGTAAATATATAACAAAATAATAGTTAGAATGACATAAATGTAAAAGTATTTATTTTCATATATTTATAACTTAAAAAAACAAATGATTATCACTTATATTCAATTTTCAGTGAAAAAAAATAAACATGTTTTTCGGTTTCAGTTTTTAGTCACTATTCAATTTTTATTAACATTCAGCACTGTTCAGCCTTCAGATAAAAAATCAAACGGGACCTAATACAATGTTAAAGAATCTCAAGCTGAACTTATTTAGGCAAGACAATAAAATCTCAATCTCAAGACAATAAAAATACTTTCCTAATAGGTGTAGTGGTCCTAACTTATATAGGCAAGACAATAAAATACTTTCACAATAGGAGTAGTGATCCTAACTTATATAGGCAAGACAATAAAATACTTTCACAATAGGAGTAGTGATCCTAATTTATATGAATTTGGATCCTCAAATCTTTTTTCCGACCTCACATAATTTCATGACACATAAGCATTGCAATGAATGCGTGGTTAAGATGTGATTGGTTTCCACAACCACTTCATCAACAACCAATCACATGTTTTAAAAAAATCATGAAAAAGATCAGATCAGCAAATGATACAAATTCAACTTATATATATAGGCAATTAAGACAATAAAATACTTTCCTGAGTAGTAATCCTAATATAATATTAATAGAAATAGGAAATATAATCTTGACATAATTAGGAAATATAATATAATTCTACTAGGAATATCTACAATAATTTCCTTTTTTTTAATTTATGGAATTTTTGATATTTCAGGATTCGGATCAGGGATCTAAATAACTTGTATAATCTGTTGGGTTGCTTGATCATTAAGATTTGGATTCGGATCATTATTTTCCGTTGCAAGCGTTCCTTGCCCTCCATAGATAGCAAAGTCTGTGTGCTATGAATAGCTTGATGGACTTGCTGGGTAGTGATGAGTGATTGGAGAGGGCTCATGATCAGTCACACCAATGCCACTTTTGTCTTTGAAAGTATGTGCACTGGGGTCTCTTGAAATGAAGATTCTTGAAAGAACTTGAATTCTTGTCCATATTGAGGTTCTTGGATCTGATTTCTTCAAGACATTCCGGTGCTCGTAGATGAAAAGGGCCATGAATATGATGAGAGATAAGATTGCAGCAATGCCAGCTATGAGAAATAGTCCCTAGAATCTGTTCAAGCCAAGGTTATTAGAAGAAACCAAGGTGCTTGATACAGGACAACTAGCATGTTTTTTGAAATATGCATCTTCAATTTGCTTCATTTTTTCACTCTCAGTCACATTCAAGATTGCTCTTAAGACATCCGGAACTAGTGGAGAATGTAACGGGAAGACCTACAAGCAAAATGAGAAACAAATTCAAGCATATTATATAGAGAATTGACTGAAAATTTAGAGAGTTGAAGAGTAGTTACAAAGCCAAATCTAGCAGCCTTGAAAGTTGGTTCAGTCATGGTATATTTGGAGCAATATTGTCCAATGAACAGTCTCATGAATGGAACTTCATCAAAAGCAACTGCTATACCACCCTTTGCACTTCCTTTCTTAAAAAACTCATTGCATTCTTCAGGTGAATTGTATTCAATTAGCTTGTTTTCGTTGAATCCTAATTTTTTCAAGATTCCAGAAACAAATGAACCCTTCTGGTACCTGACGTTCTCTCATCTCTTAATCAGCTCGTGAACATCAGTGATAGTAGGCTTGAGCTGTTGCACTGTGAGATGAGAAGTTAAGCTAGCAGTGTAACTTTGGGTGAGAATCAGGACCACAAAGTACCACACAATCACCACAAATCTACCCAAATTACTTATCACTCTCTCCCCTACAAATACAAAGGAAATTTTTGTCAATGTAAATGCTCGTCCCTTGCATTGATTGCTACACAGCAGACACCAGTTTAAAAAATTACTCTGAGAGAAAACCATGGTTGAAAAGGAGAACCAGACACTTGTTCCAACTTGATATTTGACGGGGCCTCGAAAGTCTTCATTGATTCTATGTTCAAGAACCCAGACAACAAATCCAATGAAGACAAAGAAACAAGCACTTGTCACCCAAAGGTCCCATGTGAGAGACTTCAAGAACATCCAAACATTTTTCTTTTTGTTGTCTTTGATTGGCACAGTCATTGACACCCCAGATTCTGTATATGGTTGTGTGAAATCAACATATGTTGATCTGTGGGCCACAATTGTTATATCTCCCACCACAGCATCAAATTTCTGTGCATAGTTTACAAACAAATTCATCACAACAATTGTAATATTGAAAAAACCTGATAAACGATAAGAACTCTAAGAAGGATATGGAAATTTACCCCAAGATAGACTTGATAGACCAAATCATCGTTTGTAGTGCCATTAGGAAGTTCAAAGGGAATGTACTCATAAGTTACAGCATAAGACAATGTTTTCATTACAGCATCAAAAACATCCATGCAGTAACCAGTAACTGCTGACCTATTAGTTGTAGAATCAAGTTCGACTTTTACAAAGTCAGTGAAACCACTTTTCTTTGGTACTCCTATATGCAGTTTCTTTTGATTTGTGGAGATTTCCCAACCTTTAGGTACAGAAGTAGAATCCTTTGGCCATATAATAGGTCCAAGATTCAGTTTCGAAGCAGAATTGTTGTTGTTACTTGTTGAAGAAGTCATCAATTTCTTCATCAGTACCTTTTTTTCTGGTGTCCAAAATCCAATCCCTCTAGTTCCATAACCATTCACATTAACTATCTGAAAAGCTAATGACTGCAATTGACCATCAACAAAACTGTAATCACCAGCCAGGCCTCTGAATCTAGTACTTGACAATGCTTTGACAAGATTTGGACCATTTTCAGACACCCCAATTGCTTCAAGATCTGTTGAAACATTATTAGAGATCTGCTTATCAAATCTAAAATTTCCAACATCAGATTTCTCAACTGCCATGGCCAATGTCACTGTAAGATCATAAGCTAACAGTCCAAAAATGTTCAATTTAGCATCAACAATGTCAGGATTCTCCTGTTGGAACTTTCTCTTCCACCGAACCCGAAAATTTTCAAGCTTCTTGGTTCTTGGAACATAAGGCCTAACACCAAGAACACCTTGCATGGAATCAATCACAGATTGCTCTAACGTATCGAAAAAATTAGCTAACCCATCTGTGACAATCCAAACAAAGCCTTCCTCCATCATACCAATCTGTTTAGCTTTAGCAAAAATTCTGGAACCTAGAGAAGGCAACATGTGGACTATAAAAACTTTAGTTTGCATTGTCATCAACTTATAAAGCTCTTCAACAATCTGATCATCATAGGCCATTGGAGAGATCACACTCCTGTAAGGAACACGGGTGTCTATGGCTTGCAATGAGTCTGTGAGGTACGGTATCATGCCTTGTCCGAACTCGTTGTCAACGTAAATGGGGACAGCTTCTCACCACCTAAAAGCTTGAATGAGTGCAGTTATGGCGCCAACTTGGGAGTAGTCGTTTGTAATGCCTCTGAAGAAATATGGAGTCTTTATTGATGAAGTGAGAGATGGGTTGGTTGTAGAGAATGTTAAAATGGGGACTTGAGACTTGTTTCCAAGGTCGATGATGAAGTTGGTCTGCATTGAATTCTCTGGTCCGATTATAGCTTGCACTTGTACATTTTTTATCAAGTCCAGAGCTAAGAAAATTGTGCAGAGAAGAAAATACCAGTTCAGTTTTTCAGGGTTTGGACACATAAACAGTCACAGAATCCTTACGAGAATTTTAAGTGGGTGTTTGGTTATGTAATTAATTTCGCACGAAAAAAAAGTACTGAAATTTCGTACTTAATAATAAAAATCATATATAATAATCCAATAAATTATAAGGTTGTCGGTTCTTTAAGAAGTAAACTAGTTGATTAAAAAAAATCCATTTGATGATACGCCAAACTCAAGATTATTCTACCAATTGAATATCTCTTTGATTGCTTATAAACCACTCTCTCTATCTCTTTCATTATTTAATTTTCTTTTGAAATGATACCTTCACTACATCACTTTTTTTTTTTTTTTTTTTTAATATATATATATATATATATAAGCCTATATTTTTAAAATGTAGGTTGTATAAATTTTATTATAGTTTTTTTTTTTTTTTTTTTTTTTTTTTTTTTTTTTTTTTAATATATATATATAAGCCTATATTTTTAAAATGTAGGTTGTATAAATTTTATTATAGTGCTGCTAAGTCGATTATATATTCTCTAACAGCAGCATTTTCAACTATTTTTCAGTTTTTAACTTTTTGAGATAATATTTAAATTTATGCCGGTTTAACTCGTGAATGTGGTGCACAAGTTAACATGATTCTTAATTTGTTATTATACAAGTACCGTAATTAAATACTCTTTTTCTTTCCGAAAGTAACTATCGAATTACATTTTCATTCAATTCATGAGTTGCTACTCATCGTAAACTTATCGACACAACAAGGTAGTATAAATGACCCATATCATTTCTACCTATAACAAGGACTTCTACGATTCCCACAAGGCTGTGTTTGATTGTAATTTTCAGTTTCATACATGGTTTAGTGTAGCTGTATATTGTTGAATCTAAAGATATTTGGAAGACAATAATTGGACTTTGGGTAACTAAAAAACGAAACTGACAATTATCTGTTTGTATAGTGCTACAAAACTGACTATTCAGTGCAATCACATGGAAAAAAAAAAAAAAAAAAAAAAAAAACCTGACTAGAGAAAGACACTATGTATACGGCGCAAAGAAAGAGATGTATAGTAAGTAGTAGTAAGTACCAGCAGCAGCTGCAGCAACAACATCTCTTCTGGAGTCTCTGACGTTGAGAAGCAGCCTGGTTTTGTAGTCATGAGAATTGGTGTAGAAATCTTAAAGAGACATGTTGATGCAACTCAACCAAATTTTTCCAAACTCATCATTATTCACATCAAGAACCACACCCACATTAACTGGGGTTGTGTTCGTGTTTGTGTTTGTGTTGTTGTTCTGCTGAGCCATGGCTGTGTCTGCTGTGAAGAAGATCAGTAATAATACTATCATCATCATTATCTTCATGATGTGATCAGAAAGAAACACAAGGCAAGAGGAACAAAAAACCAGTTTTGCATGGGTTTTGTCTCATGTTTTGAAGAAGATATATATGCTTTAGAAACCTTTGATCTGAATATATGGTTTTGATTTGAAAATTGAAATGTGGGCTTGTTTTTATAGTGAGTTGAGATTTGAGAAGTACGAATATAAAATGTTCAACGCACGTTAAAGTCAATTATTGATACAAATATCTATAATTTTTGTAAATTTAAGAATCTGTATGATTTATTTTTATATCAATTATGGGTATCAATATATAATTGGTCTAACGGTTCAGCCCCTCACACCTATATCACGAGATTGTGGGCTCCAGTCTCCCCCTATCCCAAAAACCCGAATTATTGTAATATTTCAATATATATATATATATAAGCGGTCCAGTGATTATGATCAACTGATAAGGATCTCTTAAAGAAAGCTTAGAGCATCACCAAAAGACTCCTCTATTTTCACTCTTCAAATGTCTATTTGCTTACCTATGTGACAATTTGATGAGTGAAAAAAGAAGAGCCATTCCAAAAGATTATTCAATTAGAAATAAGTTTATATTATTTTAATGAAAGAATTCAACTTTTCAAATGTACTAGTTTCATACATGTGAAACTACTATTACTTTTAGATAGATATGAAAATTATTTGAATGACCTTTCAAATTATTAATATATTATTATTAAATATTCACTATTAGTCTCATTTTAAAGATCTAGATGAGACATTTCTAATGGTATAATTTTTATAATGATAAAATTTATAAATTAAAACTTATTATATATTAATTGAATTTAATTAAAAAGATAAAAATGATAAAAATGATAAAAATGTTAAATATTAATGATGATGTGATATAAAAAATAATATAATAATAATTGAAGAGAAATAAGAAGTTGCTTTTCAATATTAAAGAGAGAGAAACAATATCTTATTTGAAAAATCTCATATAAAGAGTCTATTGTAGTCAAATATACTAACGTATAGCTCGTTTGACTTTTGAGGATGCTCTTAGAAGATGGGAAAAAATTTGAGGTCTATATATGTATGGGAAGAAACGACTATTATTCTAGTTAGTGTTTTGAATATGGAAGGAGAAAATCTCTTTGGTGACTCGTAGTTTCAAGGAAATTTCACGCTATTATTAGTATTCTAGAACCATAAATAGTAAGCAATTAATATAAAGTTTAATATAATATATATACGGGTGATTCTCTAGTAAGGACGTCCTGTAATTATAAAGTAAGGACGTCTAACCACAGCCGCACATTCACATTAGGTGTGGGTATTTGTTAATGTGTGACTGTGGGTTCAATGTGAATGTATGACTGTGATTTGACATTCTGAAATTATAAAGTCAGAACGTCATAACTAAAGAACCACACTATATATATATAATGTCATATAAACGTATCTAGGAGTCAGATTAATTTAGCTTTCATGAGAATACGTTTGACAAATAGAAATGTATATAATTGGATATTTTATTTGATAAATATAATAATAAAAAAAAAACTCATTAATACATTTTTATTATATATATATATATAAAAAAAATAGTTAAACAAGATGAGGTTTGTCTGGTGTATGCCCCTCATACCTAAACCATAAGGTTGTGAGTTTGAATCTTTTCCCCTCCCCTAAAAACCTCCAAATTATAGAAATATTTCAATATATATATATATATATAAAAGATAAATATTAAAGATTGTCATCATCACAATTTACTTGTGGTAATTTCAATTGAATTGAACAACACAAAATATAGGTATGCTCTCCTGTATTATTCTAAAAAAAATTATTTTATTTGACCGTAAAATAAATAATGATCACGCTAACATATGTTTTTAATTAAAGTGATATCTAATGATCGAAATCAAATAATTAATTTTTTTTTCATAGAATTGCAAATATCTTTCTTAACAGTGTTCTAAAGTAGCATTATTATTGATAAATACTTCACCTGCCTGTCTTTATAGCCTAGCTCTTTAATAATTAGTATATTGAAGCTGTACTTGACTACTTGTCAAAAACTCAAAGATATGATATGACATAGGAATGTGACATGTCTGAATTCTTAAACTAGAAGATATTGACTTTTTAAGATATTTTTTTTTTTGATATTGTTTACCTTGACCAAATCAATATATTTTTTTTTAAGTGTCGATATTGACATCTATAAAACTTATTAATACATCTATATTTTATTAAAAATTTTAATTACAAAAATATCTTAATAGAAATTTACCAATAAAGACAAATTACTTTAATTAAAAATAAACCAAATACTAAATGCACTCATTAACTATATTTCTTTATTAAAAAAAAAAAAAAAAACTTATGCTAAACCCTAACTTTTATGATAAACCATAATTAAACTATAATTTTATTTCAAGTATCAAACTTTCTCAGTATCACATGATCATCATATTGTTTTTGTCTTTCTTTAATATATAATTATGAATTTTATCAATAAACAAAATATTTTTTTTAACGATAGCTATAGATATCAATAATTTTTATTTTTATTTTTAGCTTTATAAATAAGAGAATTCCAGATTGAAAATTTTTTGACTCTATATACGGTTCCACATATTCCCTTTTATAAGGTTCCTACATTCGAGATATTTCCAAAAGTAAATTTAACCATCATTAAAAGTATTTAATTCCAAAAATAATATGATTTTTTTAATAAATTGGGGTGTGATAATAATTTAAGAGTGTTTATAAATAATATGTATTAAAATGAATATATTTATTTCAATGAGGGTACTATTGACATTAGGATGAGTGTTTATAGTAATATTTATTTTTAAAATTTTAGATATGGGTGTACTTATAAGTTTTATAGGTGTCAATATTCGTACCCATCTTTTTTATCAATCATATCATATGCTTGTCAAAAAGAAAAAAAAGAAAAATAAAAAAATACAACCTTCCAGTCTTCCACATCCACAAGCTTTTTCTACATACGAATTACTTCCATTCCATTGGGTGATTTCTTTTTTAATTTTTTCAATATATATATATATATATATATAAAATCAGATTCTTTCCTTCTGATTTTCTTCCCAATTTCTTCATTCACTCTTCTGATTGTCAGCATCAAGCAAACCAATATATCATATATGTAGATGTAGTTTCCTTACTAGATTATATTAAATTATATATTAATTAGGACGTTCATTCTTATCTTTAAATAAATTCTTTCATAACGTATACAAGACGGTTGATAATTTATTTTCTTAAGGGTGTCAACCAATGTAATTTGAGTGAGCCTTTCAAAAAAAAAAAAAAAAAAAGTAATTTGAGTGAGAATAATCTTAGCAAGACTTGTAAGTTAATCTAGAGGAATTTATGTTTTGAATAGGTCTAAGAGTAGACAATGCTTAATCACTCAATCACAGCTTCATTTCCGGGAAGCATCCTTTGTTATATCAAGAAAAATCAAGATTTGGTGATCACTGATGTGTTAATCAATTACTTTAATCAAATTTGACTTCAAGAAATTAATAATGAATGAAAATTAATCATATTCACTTGTTGAGACAGGAAAAAAAAAAAAAAAAACACCCGAAATCCCAACATTAACTAATTTCTCAGTAGTTACCTACTACTAAAATCCCCATCATCAGATTCTATAAACTACAATTGATTTATTGAATTACAACAACATATGTAAATAAAAGAGCTAATTAATAAATTTTTTTTTATCAAGGTTCGACTTCATTTTAATTAAAGACATTTTATATAACATAGAAACAGAGCTGGAAAAGGTCTATTTTTTAAGTGAATGAGAGTGGGTGACAAGGATTCTAGAAAACAACCTAGTTGGGTTTTTAAATTAAATAAATGTTTGTGTTGAAAATTTTGTGATGAACAAGCATGTTGAGAGCATTATTTGGGTATGCTAAATAAAGCTCTCAATATACGTGTTCATCACAAAATTTGGATATGATTGATTCCATGAAAATGAAAGATAAAAGTATATTCTAATTCTCCTCTGTGAGAGTTTTGAAATAGTATACTCAAACTCATATAATGATCGATGGGTGAATGAGAAATTGAGTTTCAAGGTGAGCCCATAGTGTAGGGAAAATTGTACATTCCACATTGGCTAGGGAAAACACTTATATGTGATATATAAGTGATTGTGTGATAATAGCTTAATTATCAACATGTGTAGCATAGAGACTCTCTCTCGCACATGCGCAGGGATGCAAATCATGGACCTCAAACCTTCGGTCACACGACCCGTGTGTGGGCGCGTACACGAATGCAAGCTCCGATTGGACCGTGAGAGTACAACTCTACCTCCCTAAGTTAGACGTTTTTTAATTGATAAGGAAAGTATTAATTGTTTTGGATTCTGATTTCTTATTTGATCAGTAAGAAAACAAAATCGGTGTTTAATTAGGAATAGATATCTTTGGAGTTAATGTTCAACACATCCACTATTTAAATGGAGTATTAATTGTTTTGGATTCTGATTTCTTATTTGATCACTTAGAAAACAAAATCAGTGTTTAATTAGGAATAAATCTCTTTGGAGATTATTCTCTAATTAATTTCCTTTACCATTTAATGTTCAACACATCCACCGTTTAAATCGTTGTATCTTGGGAGACAATCGCCATACATAAACGGTGTTAGCCGGCGAAATTGTATTAAGGACACTATGTGAAACACGGGCCTCGATTTCCTTAACGTGTTGTTTTTGCTCATTGTTTTTTGTCTCTTGCAGATTCAAACCAGATTGTTTTTGAGCAATACAAACAACAATAACTATATATTATTACACACACCAAAATATTTGACTCTAATTTAATCTTATATGTGCCTACTGCCTAGAGACCGAGACACCGAGTAAACATGAAATTGGAGTTCAAAGTCTGAGACATTAATTTGAATTCAAATGTTTGGACTGTAAGGTGAAATTTGAATTAAAATTCTCAGTCATGGTCACAGCAGTCAAAGTAATTTGATTTTACTAAAGGGGTTGAAATGAAATATGCAGCTGAATCTGTTAGAAAAATCTAGTACACAGAAGAATTTTGATATCAAGAATAATAAAACCACCAATAAGAAAACAACCACAACCCAATGTGGTTTTTGGTGGTAAGAGACGCTCATTCAGTATAATAATGTCTCGGATTTGATGATTCGAATTCGAAGGACCATACATATGTAGAACACAGTCTCTATCAACTAACTATATTTAGGCATCAACAATTTAGAGAACTTGTAAACTTGACCAATAAAATTATCATGATGTTGCATAAAGATAATCGATGGTTCAGAAAGTAGTTAAGTCTGCTAAAACTGAAATGGCATGGAGTATGGACTAAATATACAAGATTTCTGGCTAACTACTTCGAATATGTTAATTATCTCCTTGGATAACAAACAAAATGCGGAAGGCTGATCAGCTATAGCAATACTAGCAGTGATACAGATATCAAAAGCATAAGTGACAGGATCGGCGATGAAGAATTTGTAAAAACCTAATCATATATAATCATATAATAATAGACTTTTTTTCTACTTTTGATGTAGTTGGGACATGTGAAAATCATAAATGTTATTAATATTTTTTATTTTTTTAAAATATATAATATAATAATAATCATATTTATATAATATACTAAAGCTGAACCTCAAGGCGCCATGTGTCACCGTGAGAGAGCTCATCATATAATATTATATATCTATATAATATATAAAAAACCGACTCTTATAGTGCCACGTGTCGCTGTGAGGAAAGTTTGGACTTAAATGTTATATATTAATTTCTGTTTTTATATTTATATAATCTACTATAATAGAGCTATTAATTAGTTTTTATTTTTTTATTTTTAACTTAACTATTAATTAATTGTTTTGTCTAATCCACGTGCTACACTCCCATTGTAGGGTCAGTATTTTTATTATTGACTAGTCAGTACCCAAGCATTGTTCATAATTTAGAATGACATATAACATTAACTTCACAATCTTTAATCCAATAGTTATAGTTAAGGTTAATAGGTTTAGAATATTTGTTGGTAGAATAATCGTATATTATTATTCAACATAAACATGAATATTTATACACATTACAATAATAGGAAATTGAGACTAAATACAAGACCTCAATACTAGCTGTACAATCCTAATACAAATGGGAGAGCTAGAGGGTAGCTATGTAATCTCTTTATGTCTATCATGCCCCCTTAAGATAGAGCTTCCGTCAAGGACACCTATCTTGGAACGATGATCAGTTAATTTTTTGAGAGGCAGAGCCTTCGTGAGCGAATCCGTTAACTAATCCTTTGTATGAACATGAGCTACCCGTAGCTGCTTTCGAGCCACCTGATCTCAAACAAAGAAGAAATCGATGGCAACATGCTTTATGCGGCTGTGGAAGATAGGGTTTGTACACACATAATTCGGTCCCACATTGTCACAGTAGATAACCGGAGCAGCTGGTACCGTTACCCGAAGCTCATAAAGAAGATTGCCAAGCCAATTTAGCTCAGCTGCCGCAGAAGCAATGGCACAGTACTCCGCATTCGTGGATGATCGCACGACAGTGTGCTGTTTATTGGAGCTCCAATTGACCGGGGTGGAGCCAAGGAAGACAATGTACGCTGTAGTTGATCTCCGGTCATTAGGGTCACCTGCCCAGTCCGAATCAGTAAAGGCATGAAGATGAGAGGATGTTTTCCGAGTAATGAGAATGCCATGGCCGAGTGAGCCCTTGAGATAGCGAAGAACCCGCTTCACCGCATTCCAGTGATTAGTGGTCGGACGATGCATGAACTGAGATAGCTTGTTGACGGCAAAGGAAACATCTGGTCTGGTGAAGGATAGATATTGAAGAGACCCAACAACTTGTTTGTACTGAGTGGCGTCAGTAGGAGTACTTCCGTCTGTGAGCTTCAAGGATTCTGTGGCAGAGAGAGGAGTAGATACCGGATTTGATTCAAGCATTTTGGTCTTGATAAGAAGATCACGAATGTATTTTTGCTGTGACAGAAAAAGTCCATGGGAGGAATGATGAGCTTCAACACTAAGAAAATAAGATAGCTTACCGAGATCCTTGAGAGAGAATCGTTGGGCCAGTGTGGAGATGAATTGATGAACTTGCATATCTAAGGAACCAGTGACAATTATGTCGTCCACATAAACTAGTAAGTATAGAGTGTAGGCAGGCCGATGACAGATGAAGAGTGAAGCATCACTGCGGGAGTTGACAAAGCCAGCGGAAAGAATAAAAGCACGGAGTTCATTGTACCAAGCTCTGGGCGCCTGGCGGAGGCCATAGATGGCTTTGCGGAGCTTGCAAACATGAGTCGGTATTGTTGGATATGCGAACCCAGGTGGTTGTTCCATGAACACATCATCAGTGAGAGTCCCCTGCAAAAAAGTATTATTGACATCCATTTGTCCTAGAGACCAACCGTTAGTGACAGCAAGCGTTAGAATTAAACGGACCGTGGTAGACTTCACTACGGGGCTAAAGGTTTTAGTAAAGTTTATGCCAGGTCGTTGATGAAAAACTTTAGCTACTAGATGGGCCTTGTATCGAGCGACTGACCCATCAGGGTGTCTCTTGATTCTAAAAATCCACTTGCACCTAACCACATTTTGAGAGGAATCAGTTGGAACCAGTTCCCAGGTTGAATTTTTGACTAAAGCATCATACTCAGTGCTCATTGCTTGACACCATTCCACATGTTTTTGGGCTTGGACAAGTGTGTTTGGTTCAGTTAGAGAGGATGTGGTCGTGGTAGCAAGTAAATCAAGGATGGGCTTAGGCTTGAAAATGTTTTTCTTTGAACGTGTTTGTATAACTCGGGTGGAGGACATGGGCTTCGGAACTGTATCAGTGGTGTGGGGACAATCGAAATCAGGTGCAGGCTGGATGGGATGGTTGACAGGCTCATGAGGATCAGATGACAGGGGAACAGATGTGCTTGCGGTAGTAGGTGGTAGAAGCGGAAGAGAGGTAGGCATGACAGCTGAAGGTTGTGACACATGGAGAATATCAGGGTAGGTGCAATCGGGTTGGGAGGAAGACTAGACTGGCTGGGTTGACTCATCCTCTAAGGGAGATCCTATCGTGGGGATCATAGACTCAAACCACTCATCAATATGGACAGACAGATTGTGGGGAACGTGGTTGACCTTAGTGGCAAACGGAAAAACCGACTCAACAAATACCACATGACGGGAGACATAGATTTTGTTTGTGTGATGGTCTAAACATAGATAGGCATGATGTTCATTAGAGTAGCCAACAAAGACACATGGTTTAGAACGTGACTCTAATTTGTGAGAAGTGTACGGTCTTAACCAAGGATAACAAAGACAATCGAAAACACGTAATTTGCAATAATTTGGGTCCTTATTGAAGATTACAGAATGTGGATTTCGACTGTGGAGAACCTTAGTGGGCATACAATTTATTAAATAAACTGCAGTTTGAAAAGCAAGAGACCAAAATTCTAATGGCATGAACGCATGATGGAGTAGTGAAAGAGCTGTTTCCACCACATGTCGATGTTTGCGTTCAGCAGTGCCTACGTGCTCAGGTGTGTGTGGGGGAGACTTTGGTTGTTGGATTCCAAAACTTTGTAATACATGACCAAAGGATTGTGCCTCCCCATTACCGTCTGCATAAACCGTTTTGATTTTGGTATTAAAAAAATTTTCAACTAAGACTTTGAAGCGATTGAACACCTACGAAACATCAGACTTATTTTTGAGAGGATATAACCAAGTATACTTCGAAAAATAGTCCACAAAAATAACATAATAACGATAGTTATCAAACGAAGAAATATGAGTAGGACCCCAGACATCATTGAATAAAATTTCTAATGATTTATTGCAATTCAATGATAAGACACCAAACGGTAGTTTGTGACAAGCTGGACAATGGGAAAATTGAGTCTCTGACTTGGAGACAGGAAGATCATGAGATATGATAAGCTTCTGAAGAACTTGGAGAGATGGATGACCAAGGCGGGAGTGCCATGCTAAGGATGAGACTCGCGGTTGGGAGGAAACAGAAAGAAGAGTGGCCGACTACTCAGATGGGTGGAATAGATTTGACTGTGGCCAAATGTAGAGGTTGCCCTCATTCCGGCCGCGGACCAAGGATGCCCTCGTGATCAGATCCTTCACAAGAAAATAATCAGGGAAAAACTCAATAGATGTTTGATTGGTAGTGCAAAACTTAGACACAGATATAAGATTATGCGATATGTGAGGTGAGCATATGACACGTGTGAGAGGAAAAGATTTATGTGATGAATGTAAGGTGGTACAACCAGTATAAGTGATAGGAATTTTGTTACCGTCGCCAACCATGATGTCCTCTGGGCCACCATATTCTGAGTGTACTGACAGATTTTGGAGATCAGAAGTCATGTGATGATATGCACCTGAGTCAAGAATCCAGTTGAGGCGATTGTTGGTCTGATCAGTGGTCATGTGGTTTGCCTGAAGCCATGTTTGAGCACTTGGATGAGGGCGAGAACGACAAACTCGAGCGGTGTGACCGATTTTATCACACAGCTGACAGATGGGCCTATTGTGGTTGGTATTTGAGGATGAACGCCATTGATTGTGAGAAGGATTCTGGTGGAAAACATGCTGCTGCTGTTGTGGGGACCGGAACTGACCACCTGGAGAGGAAGAAAACCCACGGCCATGACTGGAGAACTGATTGCCGTGACCTCCACTGTGTGCGGACGAGAAATTTCCCTGCTAAAAGGATGGATTGCCCTGCTGATTGCTTCCTTTCCTGTTGTATGTTCGTTGAGTAAACTGTGCCATAATTACCGGACCACCTTTCTTTGCTTCATCACGCTAAATAAACGCCTCGTGATCAAGTAATTTATCATAAAGCTCTTCAAAGGTTATCGGAGTGTCTCAGGCTCGGATTGTAGAGGCTAGAGGCAAGAGGCATGTAGGCTGGACCCAGGCCATTCAAGGTATGGATTACAGTGGCACCATCGTCAATTGGATGGCCAATCAGTTCAAGGTTGTCAATAATGTTCTTGATGCCTTGCATGTAGTCGGTTATAGACTTGTCAACTAAGGTAACATTGGTGAGGGAATCAAGAAGGCCGAGTTTACGAGTATTTGAGCGATTGGCATATGTGGCTTCAAGTTTGTTCCAGGCTTGTGGATCGAGTAACAATGGATTGCGCTGCACCCATGCAGGACACCTGAATAGCATGCAACAACAGATGGTCTTGATGGAGCCAAACTTGATGATCAGCGTTGGCAACTGTACTGCTTGAAGGCTGATCGGTGGATGTAGTGGTTGGGACAGTAGTGGACGCATGTGGGCATGGTTTGGTACCATCTAGGTATCCCATGAGACCATAACCAAATAGAAGGTTTTCAAATTGGGATCTCCAGGCTGCATAGTTCCCCCCTTTTGTGAGTTTGATAGGAACTTGAGTGGAGTTAATAGCAATGAGGGATTGGATTTGGTTGACGTTGTTGTTGTTGATGCCCATAAGAACAACTTGAGGAGCAGAATTTGTAGTAGATGAAGAATCAGGTGTACTTAGAGAAGTAATGATCGGCAGCCTGTAGTTTGTAGTAGAGGGTTGACAGAAAAGAAGAAAATAGGGTTTTAGGGTTGCAAGATCTTTTTAGTTTTTTCTTAGCTAATGCTCTGATACCATTATAGGTTTAGAATATTTATTGGTAGAATAATCGTATATTATTATTCAACATAAACATGGATATTTATACACATTACAATAATAGGAAATTGAGACTAAATACAAGACCTCAATACTAGTTGTACAGTCCTAATACAAATGGGAGAGCTGGAGGGTAGCTATGTAATCTCTTTATGTCTATCAAAGGTAATACAAAAAGTTTCTGAAAATATAATATTTAAAACGTTATAACATTTAACTTCACAATCTTTAATCCATTAGTTATAGTTAAGATAATACCAAAAGTTTCCAAAGATATGATATTTGAAACGTTTTTATTATTCTTTTTCTCAAATTTATGAACATGAAACATGACATGAATTTGACTCACGTTTTTTTTCCATCAAATTCATGATGAATTTGACTATTAAATATCCAATGTCATTAATAAAACAAAGACTCTTAATTTCCACTATCCTATTTAAATGAACAGACTCGTTGGCTGTATATATAGCTAGCAAAAAACTCTTATTTCACAAACAACATCTGGTCAAAATATTGATATGAATTTAGGTCATCGAATACATCATTAGAGATGGAATACATCATCAGACGCTTCAGAAGCGAGCATGCCGAAAGATTCAAACTATCGGATTACTTCATCAACACTTTAGTCTCAAGCTTGCCAATGGTTTCACTGACAGCGTTTGTTCCGTGTGCATGGAAGATATATTTCATATATAAGTAGAATTTTCGGTTTAAAATATTTTTGCACCAAAGAATTGTAAAAGATTGTGCGAAAAATGCTTGCTTGGTTGATTCAACAAAAATACCACTTTTTCGATGATCTTTAAATGAACTAAGAAGCTGATGCATTTTCGGAATTGTTATAGGAATGGTACTAATATCAGTCTGGAGTCTTAATGCATTTTTGACCACCGACACACACCAATCACAGATTCACAATCCCTACCAGCGTCGATCTCTTCACCGACGGCCAGGATGATAACAAGCGTCGATTTGACGGTGGAGATCGATTCCACAACAACCACCCACTGCCATCAAATAAACTCCAAATCAAAACCCAACAACTGCCACCAATGACATATCAAGAGAAAAGAAAAGGACCAGAAAGAGAATGGAGGGTCTGGTGTGATGGAGAAAATCTTGCATGAACTCGGTGTAATACACCCTAACCAATGGGTGCATGCCATGTGGCAGAGAGAACTTATTTGATTGGTTGTCCTTGCCACATGGTATGCACCTAGATTTTTTTTTGTTAATTTTTTGTTTTTATTTTATATATATTAATATATTATATCATTAAATGTCTACCATACTACTGGTGAATGTGTGATACCACAATCAAACTTACTTTCTTAATGATAATTTTTGCCCGTGTATATCCCTCACACTTATACCATTGAGGATAAAAGTTTAAGTCATCTTCTCCCCTAAAACCCCCCAAATTAATCGTAATTGTTCCAAAAAAAAAAAAAAACAATCAATATCAATTTTCATCAAGTGTTTTTGATCCAACAGCTTATTAGTTTTGTAGAAAGTGTCTTTAATTAGATGATTCATTCAACCCAACCTAGCCACAATTTAAACCATGTTCTTGAATCTGATAAAAAAATAAAATAAATAGTATTTATCACATCCCAATTTTGACAGGAGATTCATTTCCTAAAAGCCTAGCTCAAGAAATTATTAGTCAGGTGTCCATATGTTTTTCGGGTCTAGGACTAGGAGTTGATACAAAAATAAGTCACAAGTGATTACTAATGTAATATGAGAAATTTGTGGAATGTGTTGGTTGCAATTCACGAAGCTTATAAATCTTATTGTATTGTGGACAAGTTGTTGGGCATTATTTTATTGTCTATATATATATATAATAGAAATAAATATTTATTTTGGTTGCCATATCCTCAAGGGTGTGTTTGGTACGTGGGATGGGACAGGACAACATGAAATAACACTTTTTGTTTGGCGCGGTTTAAGCATGGGACAGGATAGGACAACGTGGGATAAAAAACCCAAAAAACTGACCCACCCTAAACCCTGGCCAGACTTGTCCCAAGTCTCAAAATGACATATTTGCCCTTCCAATCTTCATGAAATTACAACTTTGTCCAATATGAATTCAAACCACAGCTTTTCTCTCTTCTCTCCAACCCGATCATTGTTCTTCTCTCCAAACCGCCGCAACTCATCGCCGACCATCGCTTCGATCTGCAACGTTACCGCCACCTAATCCTACTTCAAGTCCTGCACTTCTCAGATCCTCTCTTTTCTCACCCATTTCCATCTCAGATCCTCTCTTTTGCAGGCCATGGAAGATGTTCAATCCTCTCTTTTTTCCAGATTTTTTTTAAAGATTTTGTGTATCTCATGAAGAAGAGGTTTGATGAAGATTTGGATGTGTTTGAATCTAATGATTGGTTTGATGAAGTTTGAATTTGTAAGTAAAAAAAATGTTGGATCTTGAAACAGAGTAGTAAAAAAAAGGTTGGATTTTGCTGCTTAAAACACCTACATAAGGGATGGAGATATTTTGTTGCTTACCTCAATTTTTCTGGTGTGAACAAGGAAGGAGCGAGGGAGATGTTGGTGGAGATCAATCCCAGATTGGATCTTCACCTCAATTATTATTTATATATATTTTTTTTGTTTTTTGTTTTTTTTTTTAATTTTCAGTTTTTTTTTTTTTTTTTTTTTGGGTTTAAAAAAATATAATGGATCCTGAATTTTTGTTGATGGGATCATGAACAACAATCCTGGAAGAAAGATTCCTCCACATAAGGTTTGATCTTTTGAGTTTCAGTTGTTATGATCAACGAAAAAACCCCAATTGATTTTTTTTTTTTCAAAATTGAGTCCATTGTTATGTTGTGCAGGTTAAATCATTCAAAACAAAAGGTGAGGTGAATAATTGGTTTATCAAAAATCCATTGTCGTCCCCAGCAGCTCTGCATTTTGAAGAAAGAAATGCAAACAAATTTTTCTCTCCTTTTTTCTCTGTTTAATTGATTTAAGAACAAATTAATTATCAAGATGAATTTTGTAGAATTGATTTGTTGTTTTTGTTTGTTGAATTTGATTGAAGAAGAATTTATAGTGTTTGTGAAGTGTGAAAATGAAAGAAAATATTAAATTTTTTATGATTTTTAATTAGTTTTAATTCAATAGTATTTGATATTTTTCAAATGCAAGTGCTGGGGAAATATTCAAGAGTCAAAAGAATCTAGAATTTGATTCCAGCATCTAGGAGTTTTATTTTCAAACTTAATAAAATTGTTATAAACATTAGAAAGGACAAGAGGGGTACTTTGGTCTTTTGAACATCTTGTCCCGTCCTTTCTCAGTCATACCAAACGCATAACAGTATAATTAACAGTTCTGTCTCAGACCTTCCAAACATAATACGGAACAACTTATTCTGTCCCGTCTTATCTAGTCTCATCTCCGTGCCAAACGCATCCTAAATTTTTAAGAGTATAAGAACAAAATAATTTAAAATATATTATTTTTAATTTAAAATACATTAATGGTTGAAGTTGAAGTTATATATGAATTTGGACCCTCGAATCTTTTTTCTGACCACGTCTAATCTCATGACATATAAACATTGCAAAGAATGTACGGTTAAGATATGGTTGGTTTTTACAACCACTTGATCAACAACCAATCACATGTTTTAAAAAGGTCACGAAAAAGATTAAATCAGCAAAGGATATAAATCCAACTTATATAGACAAGACAATAAAATGCTTTCCTTAGTAGTAATCCTAATATAATATAAATAGAAAAAGGAAATATAACTAGAAATATAATCTTGACATAATTAGGAAATATAATATAATTCTACCAGGAGTATCTACAACAATTTCCTTTTTTTTTTTTTTTTTTTTTTTTTTTTTTTTTTCTACTTATGGAATTCTTGATATTTCAGGATTCGGATCAGGGATCTGAATAACATGTACAATCTGTTGGGTTGCTTGATCATTAAGATTTGGATTCGAATCATTATTTTCCGTTGAAGGCGTTCCTTGCTCTCCGTAGAGAGCAATGTCTGTTTGGTGTGAATAACTTGATGGACTTGCTGGGTAGTGATGAGTGATTGGAGAGGGCTCATGATCAGTCACACCAATGCTACTTTTGTCTTTGAAAGTATGTGCACTGAGGTCTCTTGAAATGAAGATTCTTGACAGAACTCGAATTCTTGTCCATATCGAGGTTCTTGGATCTGATTTCTTCAAGACATTCCTGTGCTCGTAGATGAAAATGACCATGAATATGATGAGAGCTAAGATTGCAGCAATGCCGACTATGAGAAACAGTCCCCAGAAGCTGTTCAAGCCTAGGCTGTTGGAAGAAACCAAGGTGCTTGATTCAGGACAACTAGCATGTTTTTTGAAATATGCATCTTCAATTTCTTTCATTTTTTCACTCTCTGTCACATTCAAGATTGCTCTCGAGACATCCGGAACTAGTGGAGAATGTAATGGGAAGACCTGCAAGTCATTAAAAAAGAAGAAAATTCAAGCAGATTCTATAGAGAATTGACTGAAAATTCAAAGAGTTGAAGATTAATTACAAAGCCAAATCCAGCAGTCTTGAAAGTTGGTTCAGTCATGGTATATTTGGAGCAATATTGTCCAATGAACAGTCTCATGTATGGAACTTCATCGAAAGCAGCTGCTATACCACCCTTTGCACTTCCTTTCTCAAAAAACTCATCGCATTCTTCCGATGAATCGTATTCGATTAGCTTGTTTTCATTGAATCCCAACTGTTTCAGGATTCCAGGAACAAATGAGCCCTTTTGGTATCCAACATTCTCTCCTCTCTTAATTAGCTCATGAACGTCAGTGATAGTAGGCTTGAGCTGTTGCACTGTGAGATGAGAAGTCAAGCTAGCAGTGTAACTTTGGGTGAGAATCAGGACCACAAAGCACCACACAATCACCACAAATCTACCCAAATTACTTATCACTCTCTCCCCTGCAAATACAAAAGCAAATTTTGTCAATGTATGTAGTCCCTTTCATTGATTGCTACACAGCAAACACCAGTTTGTAAAGAAAAAAATTACTCTGAGAAAAAACCATGGTTGAAAAGGAAAACCAGAAGCTTGTTCCAACTTGATGTTCAACGGGGCCTCGAAAGTCTTCATTGATTCTATGTTCAAGAACCCAGACAACAAATCCAATGAAGACAAAGAAACAAGCACTTGTCACCCAAAGGTCCCATGTGAGGGGCTTCAAGAACACCCATGCATTTTTCTTCTTGTTGTCTTTGATTGGAACAATCATTGACACCCCTGATTCTGTATATGGTAATGTGAAATCAACATTTCTTGATCTATTGGCCACAATAGTTGTATCTCCCACTACAACATCAAAATTCTGTGTATAGTTTACAAACAAATTCATCACAACAATTGTAATATTGAAAAAACTTGAAAGTGATAAGAACTCTAGGAAGAATATGGAAATTTACCCCAAGATAGACTTGATAGATCAAATCGTTGTATGTACCAGCACTCGTGCCATCAGGAAGTGCAAAGGGAATGTACTCATAATTTACAGCATAAGGAAGTTTTTTCATTACAGCATCAAAAACATCTATGCAGTAACCAGTAACTGTTGGCTTATTAGTTTTAGTGTCAAATTCGACCTTTACAAAGTCACTGAAACCACTCTTCGTCGGTACTCCTATATGCAATTTCTTCTGATTTGTGGGAATTTCCCAACCTTTAGGTACAGAAGTAGAATCCCCTGGCCATATAATAGGTCCAAGATTCGGTTTCGAACCAGAATTGTTGTTGTTACTTGTTGAAGAAGTCATCAATTTCTTCATCAGTACTTTTTTTTCTGGTGTCCAAAATCCAATCCCTCTAGTTCCATAACCATTTACATTAACTATCTGAAAAGCTAATGACTGCAATTGACCATCAACAAAACTGTAATCACCGGTCAGGCCTCTGAATCTAGTACTTGACAATGCTTTGACAAGATTTGGACCATTTTCAGACACCCCAATTGCTTCAAGATCCGTTGAAACATTATTAGTGATTTGCTTATCAAATTTTAAATTTCCAACACCGGATTTCTCAACTGCCATGGCCAATGCCACTGTAACATCATAAGCTAACAGTCCAAAAATGTTCAATTTTGCATCAACAATGTCTGGATTCTCCTGCTGGAACTTCTTCTTCCACCGAACCCGAAAACTTTCAAGCTTCTTTGTTCTGGGAACATAAGGCCTAACACCAAGAACACCTTGCATGGATTCAATCACAGATTGCTCGAACGTATCGAAAAAATCAGCTAACCCATCTGTGACAATCCAAACAAAGCCTTCCTCCATCATACCAATCTGTTTAGCTTTCGCAAAAATCCTAGAACCTAGAGAAGGCAACATGTGGACTATAAAAACTCTAGTTTGCATTGTCATCAACTTATAAAGCTCTTCAACAATCTGATCATCAGAGGCCTTTGGAGAGATCACACTCCTATAAGTAGAGACGAAGCCAGAATTTCATATTTAATTAAGTTTGGGAAGCCAACCAGTAAAATTTTTATTTTATAAGAAGCAAACATAAAAAATTTAAACAAAATACGAGAATTAAAAGAAAATTTTTCAAGAGGCTGGGGCCACGGTCCCTCCAGGTCCCTTCATAATTTCGTCCCTACCTGTAAGGAACACGAGTGTCTATGGCCTGCAACGCATCGGTGAGGTATGGTATCACACCTTGTCCGAACTCATTGTCAACATAAATGGGGACAGCTTCTCGCCACCCAAAAGCTTGAATGAGTGCGGTTATGGCGCCAACTTGGGAGGAGTCGTTTGTAATTCCTCGAAAGAAATATGGAGTCTTGATTGATGAAGTGAGAGATGGGCTGGTTGCAGAGAATGATAAAATGGGGACTTGAGACTTGTTTCCAAGGTTGATGACGAAGTTGGTCTGCATTGAATTCTCTGGTCCGATTATAGCTTGCACTTGTACGTTTTTAATCAAGTCCAGTGCTGAGAAAATTGAGCAAAGAAAAATTTCAGGTTTTGGACACAAGCATGAACAGTCACAAAATCTTTATGAGAATTTTAAGTGGGTGTTTGGTTGTGTAATTAATTTCGCATGGAAAAAATGTACTGAAATTCCGCACCTGATAATAATAACAATCATCTACAATAATCCAATAAATTTTAATGTGGTCGGTTCTTAAGAAGTAAACGACTTGATAGATAAAAAATAAATAAATAAAAAAATAAAATAAAAAAATAAAAAAATTTCCATTTGATGATAAGCCAAACTCAAGATTATTCTAACAATCGAATATCTCTTTGATTGCTTATTAACAACTGTCTATATCTCTTTCATTATTTAATTTTCTTTTGAAGTAATGATTGCTTCACACTTCATCACTTGCTTTCTTATATATTTTTAAAATGAAGGTTGTATAAATTTTATAATATTTTAGTGCTGCTAAGTCAATTATATATTCTCTAACTGCAGCATTTTCAACTAATTTTCAGTCTTTAACGAATTACTGATTTTTTTATATTTTTTTTTTGGAGATAATATTCGAATTTATGTCTGTTTAACCCCTAAATGTGGTGCACAAGTTAACATGATCTTTAATTTGATATTATACGAGAACTGTAATTAAATAGACTTATTTTCTTAAGAGTTACTACTCCTCGTAAATTTACCGACACAACAAGGTAGTAATAATGACCCAAAAAAACCTATATCATTTCTAGCTATAACAAGGATGACTACTACAATTCTCAGTTTCTCACAAGACCGAGTTTGATTGTAATTTTCAATTTCATACACTGTTTAGTGAAGCTGTATATCGTTGAATCTAAAGATATTTGGAAGACAATAATTGGACTTTGGGTCACTAAAAAACGAAATTAAAAACAGTGAAGTTTTACTTATTGATCATTACCGACCTGATTTTTCTCCGTGCAGGAATACTGATTATCAGTTTGCATAGTGCTACATGCAATCACACGAAAAAAACCTGACTAGAGAAAGACACTATGTGTACGGCGCAAAGAAAGAGATGTATAGTAAGTAGTAGTATGTACCAGCAGCAGCTGCAGTAACAACATCTCTTTTGGAGTCTCTGATGTTGAGAAGCAGCCTGGTTTTGTAGTTATGAGAATTGATGTAGAAATCTGAAAGAGCCATGTTGATGCAACTCAACCAAATTTTTCCAAACTCATCATTATTCACATCAAGAACCACACCCACATTAACTGGGGTTGTGATCGTGTTTGTGTTTGTATTGTTGTTCTGCTGAGCCATGGCTGTGTCTGCTGTGAAGAAGATGATCAGTAATAATACTATCATCATCGTCATCATGATGTGAGAAAGAAACATGAGGCAAGAGGAACAAAAAAACAGTTTTGGGTTTTGTCTCATGTTTTGAAGAAGATATGTATGCTTTAGAAACCTTTGATGTGAATATATGGTTTGATTTGAAAATTGAAATGTGGGTTTGTTTTTATAGTGAGTTGAGATTTGAGAAGTAAGAACATAAAATATTGGAGAGATGCTATTCATCACACATTAAAAGTCAATTATCGATACCAATATCTTTAATTTTTGTAAATTTAAGAGTCTGTATGATTTATTTTTATATTAGTTATGGGTTTGTCCGATGGTTAAGCATTTAAGCCCTTCACACCCACACCACGAGGTTGTGGATTCGAGTCCCTCCCCCATCCCAAAACCTCAAATTATTGTAATATTTAATATATATATATATATAATTGGTCTAGTGATTATGATCAACTGATCAAGGATCAATTGGTCTGGTGATTATGTATATAGACCTCGTTTGAGATCTATATGTGCATAGGAAGAAACTGACAATTATTCCAGTTATTGTTTTGAATATGGAAGGAGAAAATCTCTTTGGTGACTCATAGTTTCAAGGAAATTTCATACTATTATTATTATTACTGATATTATTGTTTTCCCCTGACTTTTAAGGTATTGGTTATTTTGCACCATTGTTTTAGTAATGGCTAAAAAACACTCTATAATTTCAATTAATAGTCTAAATAAACCCTCCCTTTAGTTATCTATTAGTCAACAGTTAAAATTTCAAAAAATGGAAGGGTAAAGAGGTAAACTTACCCTAAAACATGAACTAAAATAAAATTTATATAAAACTAATTAAAATAATAATAAAATAAACATTAAAAAACTATCGAACTTTCTCTTTCCTAATCATCTCGATCTCATCATCATCACTGTTTCTTCGTTTTACTTTTCACCATTACTCTTTTTTCTCCACCTCTTATCTCTCTTTCTCTCCCTCTCATCTATTTCATCGCCGGCAAGGGGAGCCGATCTCTTCCGCCTAGAGGATATTGTTGCTCTCTTCTCCCTTCTCTCTCTCTCTCTCTCTCTCTCTCTCTCTCTCTCTCTCTCTTTTCTATCTCTCGTTTCTCTCTCTTTCTTCTCTCGTGTCTTTAATAGTGGTTGTGTGTAATTTTGGGTTTGTTTGGCCACTGGAACGGTGGTTTGCATTTGAGTGTTAGTTGTTGATTTTAAGGGTGGTTGTAGTTGTGTTTAAGTTTGGGTTTTTTGGCCACCAATGGTTGTGGTTGGATTTGAGGATGGTTGTTGATTTTAGGAATGGTGGGGGTTGTGTTTGGGTTTGAGTTTGAGTTTTGTTGGCTGTCAGCGGTGGTTGGATTTAGGAATGATGGTGGTATTTGTGGGTTAGGGTTTGGTGATTAAGATGGATGGTGGTGTGTTGATGATGATGATGGCGAAAAGATGAATTTAGGTTTTCATTTCCAAACCTTATTTTGTTTAAAAAAAAAAATTAAAAAAAAAAAAGATTTTTTTTTTTCCTTCAAGTAATTCCAGATTTTGTTCCATTCAAACAAAAATTCTAGATTTTTTTTTTTCATTTACTAGAGATCCTTTGCTTATTTTTGTTAGTTTTTAAAAATTTGATTTTTTTTTTTTTTTAAAATGTGAATCTCCACTGTCCATCTAGACGGTTGAGATCTTTCTCCTTTTTTTAAAAAAAATAAAAATGTTTTTAATTTCTTTCTATTTAATTAGAAGGGTAAAATAGTACTTTTGCACAAAAGTTCACAAAAGATGTAAAATGGTCATTATTAAAATTAGAGGGTGTAAAATGATCAATACCTTAAAAGTCAGGGAGAAAAATAATAATATCCCTTTTTATTATTCTTTTTTAATCATAAATAGTAAGCAATTAATATAAGAGTAATGCTAGGCATTTTAATTATTTTTTTTCCCAAAATCTCATCCAAATGATGTGGCATGTGAGTTGTCAACATCCTATAAATCATGAGATTATGTAGGGAGTGTCGTGATGTTGATAACTCATGTGCCATATCATTTGGGAGAGATTTTGGAAAAAAAAAATTGAGACATCTAACATTACTCTTAATATAAAGTTTAGTAGAGTATATATATTATAACGTCATATATACGTGTCTAGGGGTCAGATTAATTATTTGGCTTACATGAGAATAGGTTTGAGTATTTGACAAATAAAAATGTATATAATTGGAAATGTTATTTGATAAATATAATAAAAAATACTCTTGAATACAGTTTTATTGCTTTAAAAAAAATATATACAGTTTTATTAAAAAAAAAAAAAAAAAAAGTTAGACAAGATGAGATTGGTCTAGTGTAGTTCACTTTCGCCGTTGCCGGCTCCCACTTATACTACACCTCTCAAGTCATTTCACAAAATCAGATTAGAGTCAAGCTCAACAGGGTCTTCTTTCACCGCTGATTCTGTCAAACCCGTTCCCTTGGCTGTGGTTTCGTTGGATAGTAGATAGGGACAGTGGGAATCTTGTTAATCCATTCATGCGCATCACTAATTAGATAACAAAGCATTTGGCTACCTTTAGAGAATCATACCTAAACCACGAGGTTTTGGGTTTGATTCTCTCTCCCATCCCTAAAAACTTTGAATTATTGTAATATTTCATATATATATATATAACTTTTCTTATCAACTCCCCCTTATTGTAATACAATGATCACCTTTGATGAAACTGTATACAATTGAATGTTGTTCGATAAGATTTTTTGTATACATCCTAAGAGCTATTTTTTCTTATATTTCCCTATTTTTAAATATTTTATCTTCAAAAAAGTCGAAACAAACCGGTTCTTGTACCCGGATTTTTTTTAAAATTTTTTTTTCCACAAATGTATTTCAAGTTTTATCATCCAAACAAAAAAATCACATCAAGATTCAATATATTCTATTAAATTTCATCAAATGTGTTTAAAGTGTACATTGTAAAAATTCCTTATTGGAAAATTTTTCTATATGAGAATTTTTCCGTGGAATTGATGGAAAATGTCACTTTTTTGAACTGATTTGGTGACAAAGTCACTGCTTTAATAAGTTAAGTTTAAAATGCACCTATTATGGTGAACTACCAAAATTGTCCTTACTTTACACATTCGATCTCTTTCTTACTTTGAAGTTTTCTAATATTTTATTCTTTCACCTCCCTCTATAACAGACCTTCGATAGAGGTTGAACATCATAACATTATCGATGCAACTTCATTGGATAATTAGTTTTGTGGCGCTACGCAGACGCATTCGGGGCTTTTTTTTCAATTTAAAACCTTAAGCTGGGTTCCTTTTTATTTGTTCTTCGAGTCTTTTATAAACCTTAAGCTGGTTGCGTGAATTTTGAATCTAATTGAAAAGACTCGAAGAACAAATGAAAAGTCTCGGAAAACAAATGAAAAGGCTTGGGCAATGTATGAAAAGGCTCGAGCAGTGTATGAAAATGTTCGAACACTCCATTAAAAAGCTCGGTAGTGTATGAAAAGGTTCGAACAGTTCATTAAAAGGCTCAAATTGTGTATTAAAAGGCTCGAACAGTTTTCAAAGTCTCGGAGAATCAAAATTCACTAATCTATTCATTATTTAAAAGCTCGGATAATTGTTTAAAAGGCTCGAACTGTGTAAAAGTCTCGGAGAATCAAAATAAAAGCTCGAATTACTGTTGAAAATGCTTGGATCTAATGTAAAAAAGCTCGAAAAGGCACGAAAAGGCTTGGATCTAGTGTAAAAAGGCTCAGAGATTCTAAACTGATTAACCTATGAATTTTCCTTGAAAATGCTCGGGTAACATTTTAAAAAACTCAAGGATTGTTATAAAAGGCTCGGAAAAAGTTCAAAAAGGGTCGGAAACCCAGATCTTCATCGTCTTCAAAACAATTTTTTTTTCATAAACTAGTTTCTTCATCGCTGGTGAGTTCTCTTCGACTTTAGTACTGTAGCGCCGTCGCCGGTGAGTTTGCTGTCAGATTTTGGTCGACTTTAGGACTGTTGCGCCGTCGGGTTTTCTCTCTCAAAGGTTTTCTCTCAAGGTTTGAAAAAGACACAAACTGACAAAAAAAAAAAAATGATAATTTTGTCTGGTCACCTAAATAGGTGCATTTTAAACTTAAATTAGTAATGTTGTGCCTGTCTTACAAAAAGCGCCCCAAATAGTGACAAAAAAATTTTGAACCCGAATTTTTCCTATCGACACCCCCTTATTTTAATACAATGGGCAACTTTGATAAAATTACATACAATTGAATGTTTTTCGATGAGATTTTTTGTATACATCCTAAGATATTTTTTGGAATTGAGAACTATTTTTTCTTATATTTATTTTTCTATTTTTAAATGTTTTATCTTTAAAATAGTCGGAAAAAACTAGTTCTTCATACCTGAAAATTTTTCAATTTTTTTCCACAAATGTATTTCAATATTTATAAAAAATCATATCAAGATTCAATATATTTCATTAAATTTGAACGACACAAAATATAGGTATGCTCTCATGTATTATTCTAAAAAAAAATTATTTTATTTTATCGTAAAATAAATAATGATCACGCTAACGTATATTTTTAAATAAAGTGATATCTAATGTTTGAAATTAGCATTATTGATGAACAATACACCTGTCTGTCTTTATAGCATAGCTCTTTAATAATTAGTTCATAGAAGTCAAAAACTAAAAGTCAAAGATATGCCTTGTCTGAAATTCCATATTCATAGGAATGTGACATGTCTGGAATCTGGATTCTTAAACTAGAAGGTATTATTTTTTTAAGATTTTTATTTTATTTTTTATTTCCGTTTACCTTGACCAAATCAAAATATCTTTTTTATCAACTCATATGCTCTTTCTACGTACGAATCACTTCCATTCCATTGGGTGATTTCTTTTTTAATTTTTTCTAAAAAAAAAAAAAAAAACAGTTTCTTATCTTCTGATTTTCTTCCCAATTTCCTCATTCACTCTTCTGATTGTCAGCTTCAAAAAACCTATCCTATATATCATATTCATATATGTAGATGTAGTTTCCTCCATCTAATACTAGATTATATTAAGTGCTTGTTTGATTAAGCTTTCTACTAGCTCAAAAGGTCTACTAACGTCTATTTGAGTTTTTTAGAGTTGTTTGATTGGGCTTTTGAGATTGTCTATTTTAAATTGAGTAGATGCTAGTAGAGTTTAAACCTCTACTGGACAAAAGCTCATAGAGAGGTGCTTCTCAAAATAGACCTTTTTTTTTTAAAAAAAAAAGTCTACCAACCAAACATCTATGATTTTTTTTTCAAAAAATCTATTTCTAATAGATCTACTGCAAATAGATCTTTTACCAATAGAGGTTTTTCAAAAGCCCAACCAAACAAACTCTAAAATTATTGATTAGGACGTTCACTCTTTAAATATCAATTTTTATCTATAAATAAATTCTTTCATGACGTATACAAAACGGTTGATAATTTATTTTCTTAATGGTATCAGATAGATGTAATTTGAGTGAAAATAATCTTAGCAAGACTTGTAAGTCAATCTAGAGCAATTTATGTTTTGAATAGGTCTAAGAGTAGACAATACTTAATCACTCCATCACAGCTTCATTTCCAGGAAGCATCCTTTGTTATATCAAGAAAAATCAAGATTCGGTGATCTGTCAATTAATTACTTTAATCAAATTTGACTTCAAGAAATTAATAAAGAATAAAAATCTTATTCACTTGTTGAGAAAAAAAAATCACCCAAATGACAACATTAACGAACTTCTCAGCAGTACCTACTACTAAAATAGTAAAATCCCCATCATCAGATTCTATACTAACTACTATTGATTTATTGAATTACAACAATATTATATGTAAATAAAGAGCTAATAAATAAATAATTATCAAGGTTCGACTTCATTTTAATTAAAAAAAAACATTTTATATAACATATAAACAGAGCAGGAAAAGGTCTATTTTTTAAGTGAATGTGAGTACTGAGTGGCAAGGATTCTAGAAAACAACCAAGTTGGGTTTTGAAAATTAAATAAATGTTTGTGTTGAGAATTTTGATTATACCTTCAAGAATAAGAAAACAACAGCAGCCCAATTTGATTTGGTGGTAAGGGGCACTAATTCAGTCCGACAATGTCTAGGGTATGATGATTCGTATTCGAATAACCACATTGGAATGTAGAACAGTCTCTATAAGCTAAATATATAAAGGCATCAACAATTTGGAGAACTTGTAAACTTGACCAATATAATTATCATGATGTTGTATAAAGATAATCAATGATTCAGATAGAAGTAAGTCTGCTAAAACTGAAAATGGCATCAGAGTATGGACTACTTCGAATATGTTTAATTATCTCCTTGGATAACAAACGATATGCGAAAGGTTGATCAGCTATAGCAATACTAGCAGTGATACTTATATCAGAAGCATAAATGACAGGATCGGTGATGAAGAATTTGTTGTTACGCGAATTCAACCCTAGTTCATTCCTCTCTTGAAGCAGGATCTATCCTGGTTGAAGGGCTATCAGCAAAATACTCCTGGTGCTTTACATTCACACCGGACTGCTCATTCAACGATAAGAAATGGAATCACTTTAAGATGTAAACAGTAAACACACTATATAAAAGGGAAAGAACTAAAATCAGTGTAAACTTGGTGCATAAAACAGATTATGAGTTTTCGAATATCTTAACTACCCACAAGGACATTTACAACACGTGCAATATGTAAACCGGAAGATTTGCTATGACTTAAGATTAAAACAATTTCTATCTAACATCTTGAAAGCAAATAAAGACATTTCACTCCTGGAATATTCTTTGCTGCCCCTGGGAAGCTGCTTAAATGATTTCTGATAATGTCATCTTGTAGTTTTAACAGATACTTCCTTAATTTGACCAAAATTATAAAACTATCAAAATGAATGAATACAACATAGAGGTATGCTTGGCTGTCACTTGAGCCATTATCCAAAATGAATTTGAAGAACTATTTTTAATGATCAAATAGATTGAACAAATTTCTTCTGTTTTCCGTATTCTGTCAGACCTGGTAAACTATCTTTGCAGCAGCATCAAAATCATACCACAACCCAAACTTGTGGTAACCAAAAGGGACAAAACCATTTAGAGGCACATGCAATGTGAAGATAAACATCAAGAAATACAAGAATAATAAGTATATATGCATCATATAAAAAAGAAAAAAAATGGCCTATCAATCATAATGTCTGATATATTCCTGATGTTTGAAGAGATATTCTCAAATATTCCTAATGTTTAACCTCCACATTTGTCAACACTTCTCATAAGCAGGGCCGGCTCTAACTTTTTAAAGGCCCGGGGCGAATCTCTAAAATGGGCCCTATATTCATTTTCATAGTTTTTTCATATATTTAGTTAGAAAATGATAATTTAATTAAAAATAATATCATATCATATGATAATATCATCTAATATCATATCATATCATTAAATAAACAAATAAACTTCTCATATAAGTCAAGCAAAATATGATTAGAAGTTCTGAATTAGTTATTAATATCAATGTCATACATTACACCCTGAACACCTAATCGAATATCTACTTTTATATTTCAACACTAAAAAGAACAAGTTCTCTTTCATCAAAATAATAATAATAATAAATAACAAGTCCTCTTGCAAGGCAAAATCCGGGTCAACCAGGCTGACTCGATCTGATCACGATTAACTGACCAAACTCCAACAGTCCAAATGTCTAATTTCCCATTTCCATTTCCAAATAAAATAAAATGACTCAATGGGTATAAGACCAAATAAAATAAAATTAAAATTAAAAACGAAATTACCTGACCAGTGAGCACAAACACAATGAGAGTGAGAACTGAGAACTGAGATTCGAAGACTTGATGCTTGAATGGATGAGACTTGAGAGTATAAGACTGTGACAGTGTTAGACTTTAGAGTTTAGAGAGAGAGAGGGACTGAGAGAGATGCGCAAGGCCGCAGCTGCGTTTCGTACTTTGGTGGAGGAAAAAGAAATAAGACGAATTGATGACAGATGACTGATGAAAATAAGAAATGAAACCCTAGAAAAAAAGGGGAAATTATCATTCTTCACCTGTGTTTTTCCCTATTCTCCAATTTCCCCCTCTAGTTTCAAAATTCTTCAATTTCCCCCTTCCCATGCCTATTTTTATATGGTGAAATTGGGTTGTATTTGTGCATAGGAGGAGATAAATTAGAGAATTTTGAAACTAGAAGGGAAAAATTGGAGAATAGGGCAAAAAAACAGGGGAGAGAATGAAAATTGAAATTGGGCCTTATTGATTACTTGAAGTGTGGGCCGATTTTTTTTATGGCTTCATTGGACTTGTTTTAAAACAAAGAATATGGCCTCATTTTAATTGTCTGTAAAACATTTATTGGGCAATAAACATGTCACTCATTAAAGAATGGCCCTTAAAATTATGGGCCCTGGGCGATCGCCCCTCTTCCAGGCCCAGGGCCGGCCCTGCTCATAAGAATATCAGATTGTTATTGAAGCTGAAATGAATGTTTGGTAATAGTGACAGGGTGTTGAGAAATATTCTGCTGTTTTTCAATCATGGCAGATTTAGTTTTTTCTAGTCAACGTGCTATTTTTTGGGAAACTAGATTTGCTATAATGACTATTTTTTTTTTTTCCTTTATTCATTGTGTAAATAGGACAGCTATAAATTTCCTAGAATAGTTTATAGGTGTTTTTAGGGAGTTTCCTAATTAGTTTCTCTAAGATATATATATATATATACAGAAATATTCAAGTCAGTGCGTAATGATACAACTTTATTAGTACGTTGGATGTAAACCATTAAATTTACATATTTTAACTCAAATTATATGTGTGTGTGATACTTTTGCCAAAGAAATAAAATATAAATTATAGAATTTCTCACAATTATCTTTACTTTCTCAGGGCCAGCAGAATAAAACATGATTATCAATACTAGAGTGATATAAAACTCTTCTGGATGTCACTAACATAAAAGCATAATCAAAGCACCTTCTGCTGCTTGTCTCTTTCGTCGTTGACCACTGCTGACTGCCTTGCCTTGCATTGCCTGCATTAGGTAGCATAACAGGTTTTAAACATCTTTTTTTTACCATTTCAGGCTCCAGCCTCGGATTTCCTGATTTCATTATCAATTGGAACGTAAATTTATCAAAATTAAATATTTACTTCCCCACCGAAAAACTCACGCAAACGAAGAGATTTGTGAAATTTACGATCTTGATCATACAGGAGATGTTAGAAAGCCAAATATCAATAAGAAAAATGAAAACTAAATACCAACCAGAATATCAAGCAGGAGAAAAACAACTTGCAAAACGCATGAATGATTTTAAAAAAATTAAAAAAAAAATTAGATTCTAAGGCCCTGTTTGATTTTTTCACTTAACACTTAATGATACTTAATGTATTTCATTCAGTTATTTTGTTTGATTTTTTAAGTGTTAAAATCACTTAATGAACCGCTAAAACCACTTGTTTTGGAAAGTGAAAAATTTTCACTTTTCACTTAACAAAAATCCAGTGGAATTTAATACAAAGTTTTACTTCCAAAACTATCCTTACTAATTTAATATATTTCCAATTTTGTTTTCTATTAAAACCCTAATAATAATTATTAGATTCTATACAAATTAAAGTGTGTTACACTCATAGATTTCCAAGGATATAATATATATATATATATATAGAGAGAGAGAGAGAGAGAGAGAGAGAGAGAGAGAGAGAGAGATTCCAATAAGAACTTTTATAATGCACACTTTAAGCACCTTTAATGAAATTGCATGTAATCAAATGATTTTTGATGAGATTTTTTTGTATGCATCCTAAGGAAATTAAAATACACATTTGGCAAAATTTTGGATTTTTTTTTGGATTTGAGAACTATATTTTCTTATATTTCCCTATTTTTAAATGTTTTATCTTCAAAAAAATCGGAAAAAATTAGTTCTTGCTCCTAATTTTTTTTTTCCATAAATGTATTTCAATGTTTTCACTATCTATACAAAAAATCAAATCAATATTCAATATATTTCATGCAATTTCATCAAAAGTGCTTAAAGTATGCATCGTAAAAAGTCCTCATTGGAAAATTACTATATATATATATATATGATATTATGGTTTGTCTCATTTAACATCATTGAGTGTATAATATAAATTAAAGTGTGGTACACTTATAGATTTCCAAGGATACAATATTTATTATATATATATATATAGAGAGAGAGAGAGAGATGCTATTGACACCCCCACTACTAAACTATTTATGCCCCATTTTTAAAATTTTTGATTTAATTATATAAAATTAAATGGTTTTATTAACTTTTTTATTTACTTCAAAGACTACCCTTTTACTTATTTTTCAAACTTAACACTCCATATCTTTTTCAAAAAAATATAATAAAAAAAATACACTTTATCTCTAACCTTTATATGCAGTTTTCTCACATCTATTCGCATAAAAAAAAAAAAAAAATTCTTCTAATTTCATATTGAAACCATCCTTATTAGATGGTTTTTTTTTTTTTTTTCGTATGTAATCAATTGGATTGTTGTTGGTAGATTGTAATTGTGATATAAATAATCTCATGATTTTTTTTTTAGCGATTGAGTTAGGGTTTTGGTGTGGTTTCGTTTCGTCAGAGATTAGGTTTTCTTGGTTACGATCTTGGTGCGATTTCATTTTTTTTTTTTTTTTTTTTGCAAATAATATTCAACTAACTTTGGAAGTTCTAGAATAAAATCTACAAAAGAATTGATAAAAATCATAGAATGCATAGAAGATCTGAAAGAAAATAAACCGAGAGAAAAAAAAAATAGCAAGCATGGATCTGAAATTTGAAAAGAAAAACAAAATAAAAAAATACTAAGAGCATCTCCAATACAAATATGGCTTATGAAAAAAAAAATGTCACGTAGGATAAACAGACGTTATGTTAATAATTATGTCTCCAATGCAACCGTGCATATTCAACCTCAAGCTGACGTGACAAAAAAAATATTAGACATTGTTAATATGACCGTCCACTTTCAGACGGTCTATTACACAGCTATTTTTTAGGTTGACTCAGCAAACATTTAAAACTGACATTAATTTTTCATATATTTTTGGTAAGGAAATAAAATAAAAAAATAAAACAGGAAAAAAAAAATGGACACGTCATTAAAAAAATTGTGTTTTTGACGGAAGCATTGGAGACCAAATTTTGAGTTGATTGTCTATCAAGTCTATTTTTATGCCATATAGGAAGCAAGTTCTTTGACATTATTGTCATGTCAACAATTATTGGTATGCAAGCCACTTTTGCATTGGAGATGTTCTGAGTATGAGAAACATGAGATTGAGATCTGAAAGAAAATAAAAACAAAAATAGCAAACATGAAATGATTTGAAATAATCTATGTCATTAGGGTTTTGAAATAAGGAAAGTGGGGTGTTTTATTAGTTTTATTTTGAACAATATTTTTTTAATAAAAATTGTATGTCTTTTTAAGTAATTTTATAAAGGAAAAAAATACTAAATAATTTAAAAAGTGGGGTATAAATAGTTCAGCATTGGTTGTGCCAATAGCACCACTCATATATATATATATATATTTTATATTGTCAGTTCGTCCTAACAATAAATATTGTAAGTGCCTCACTTTTTAATTGGCTTATTTCGTTGACAAAATCACAATGGGGTTCAATCTTGTAAGGGTAGCTTAGGATTGAAGTTTTTCTCCTCAAATGCTTAAGGACCTCATTGTGGATTTCGAAAGCATCATGAAAGGTATAATCTTGTTCTTGACTCTCTTTGAAGAGATTTAGTTGCACACACACACTCTCTAGCATGCATGTGTGATATTTACTTCTTGGGTTGGTTGTATTTCACATCCTTCACACTTGCACATTCTTTGAATTTGTTTTAGCTAGTTTTGTGTGTGCGCTGGTGCCCTGGCGTGGGTTACCAGCGCAGCCTCACCAGCGCA
This sequence comes from Acer campestre, assembly GCA_954870605.1. Classification (NCBI taxonomy): domain Eukaryota; kingdom Viridiplantae; phylum Streptophyta; class Magnoliopsida; order Sapindales; family Sapindaceae; genus Acer; species Acer campestre. The sequence goes on along the minus strand of OX940804.1, from coordinate 39,391,676 downwards.
ACTCTCCCAGAGAATTGTCGCTGGTCGTGCGCCTGTGGCTTGCGCGGGTGACCAGCGCAACTCTCCCAGAGATTTGACACTGGTCTTGCGCCTGTGGCGTGCGCTGGTGACCAGCGCAATTTGTGCGCTTGGGCTGTGCGCTGGTGAAGTGCGCGGGTGACCAGCGCAACCTCACCAACGCCAATGACGGAATCTGAAGCGTTTTTTCCAAAACGACCTCACTTTGATTGGATCTCATATATATATATATCTTGTTTGGCCTTGGCTCGTTTTTAGTGAGCAAAAATTACATCTTTTGAGAGCTTCTAAGTGTCTTCAAAGCCAAGGTATCAAGAACACTTTTTTATTACTCCAAACATCAAAACCCATCATTCTTGCATGATTCATTCATCATCTAGTATGTTCTAGTATGATTCTCTTAGGGTTTTCATCTTGCTCACATGACTTGTAGTTAGAACATCTCTTGTATCATGTCACATGTTCTCTCTCTACAAGATTGCTCATTTATTACTTGAATAGGTTCAAGATTGCTCTTTTATGACTTGACTTAGGTTCAAGATTGTTTTATTGTGTTTTGTGAGTTGTATTGTGGTAGATATTGCATATAGGACTTTGTTTGCCTATTTTGTTATGTTTTATGCATGCCACTTAGTTATATGATATCTAGGAATGACTAACATGTTCATTTATGTCTAGATAAGCTAAAATGTCTAACCTTGCATTTTGAGCATCTTGAATATTGCACATATTCACACTAGGTTGTTTTATCTCTTCACTTAGAGTCAAGTCTTGTATTTGCCTTGTTGGTAGTTTGCAAGCATGAACTAGGTTCACTTCTAAAGGCCCGTGGGTAGCAAAGACGGATTAGTAATCTTAGGTGTGATGCGGTCAACCTAGATTGTAATCGTATTTGCAAGTAGTGGATTGAGGTTCTAGTGTGGCGCACTAAATAGCCCGTGGTTTTTCCCCGTGTGGGTTTCCACGTAAAAATCATGTGTTATTTACTTTCCGCATTGTCTTCACATGATTTCATTTGTTAACTAGTTGGGGTAATTTTGTAATCTTGATTAATCTCGAAAAATTGGTAAAAGGGATTAAAATCTATTCACCCCCCCTCTAGATTATATTAGGACTCGTTTATATTCATTTTCAAATATATCAGGACGAAAAATGTGGACTACTAGATTTACATACTTTGACTCAAAGTGTATGGACTTGTCAAAACTTCTCTATAATTTATGGTCCACATTCTTCGTTCTGATAAGATATATTTATTATCAGAACGAACTGACAATAGAAAGACTGTATATATATGTATATATATATGTATATATATTATTATTATTATGGTTTGCCTCATTTAATTTCATTGAGTGTACAATAGTACATGAGCATTTATCAATTAAGTAGTATCGGTGGGTATTTATCAATTAAATAGTATTGGTGGATGTAAATCAATAACGGTATTCATTGATAATGATATTCAATTTAGAAGGAAAAAAAAATTACCCAAAATAATATAAATTTGAAATATTATTAATAACTACATAAATTTATTTTAGAATTATTAATTTACATTAATATATTAAAATGTAAATATATAACAAATAATAGTTAGAATAGCATAAATGTAAAAGTATTTATTTTCATATATTTATAACTTAAAAAAACAAATGACTTATCACTTATATTCAGTTTTCAATGAAAAAAATAAACATGTTTTTCAGTTTCAATTTACAGTCACTATTCAGTCTTCAATAACATTTAGCACTATTTAGTCTTCAGACAAAAAATCAAACGAAAACTAATACGATATTAAAGAATCTCAAGCTGAACTTATTTAGGCAAGACAATAAAATCTCAATCTCAAGACAATAAAATACTTTCCTAATAGGTGTAGTGGTCCTAACTTATATAGGCAAGACAATAAAATACTTTCATAATAGGAGTAGTGATCCTCATTTATATGAATTTGGATCCTTAAATCTTTTTTCCGACCTCACATAATCTCGTGACACATAAACATTGCAATGAATGTGTGGTTAAGATGTAATTAGTTTCCACAACCACTTCATCAACAACCAATTACACTTTTTAAAAAAAAATCATGAAAAAGATCAGATCAGCAAAGGATACAAATCCAACTTATATATATAGGCAATTAAGACAATAAAATACTTTCCTGAGTAGTAAGCCTAATATAATAATAATAGAAATATGAAATATAATATAATTCTACTAGGAATATCTACAATAATTTCCTTTTTATTTATTTATGGAATTTTTGATATTTCAGAATTCGGATCAGGGATCTAAATAACTTGTACAATCTGTTGGGTTGCTTGATCATTAAGATTTGGATTTGGATCATTATTTTCGGTTGAAGGCGTTCCTTGCCCTCCATAGAGAGCAAAGTCTGTGTGCTGTGAATAGCTTGATGGACTTGCTAGGTAGTGATGAGTGATTGGGGAGGGCTCATGATCAATCACACCAATGCCACTTTTGTCTTTGAAAGTATGTGCACTGAGGTCTCTTGAAATGAAGATTCTTGAAAGAACTTGAATTTTTGTCCATATCGAGGTTCTTGGATCTGATTTCTTCAAGACATTCCAGTGCTCGTAGATGAAAATGGCCATGAATATGATGAGAGCTAAGATTGCAGCAATGCCGGCTATGAGAAATAGTCCCCAGAAGCTGTTCAAGCCAAGGCTGTTAGAAGAAACCAAAGTGCTTGATTCAGGACAACTATCATGTTTTTTGAAATATGCATCTTCAATTTCCTTCATTTTTTCACTCTCAGTCACATTCAAGATTGCTCTCGAGACATCCCGAACTAGTGGAGAATGTAACGGGAAGACCTGCAAGCAAAATGAGAAACAAATTCAAGCAGATTATATAGAGAATTGACTGAAAATTTAGAGAGTTGATGAGTAGTTACAAAGCCAAATCCAGCAGCCTTGAAAGTTGGTTCAGTCATGGTATATTTGGAGCAATATTGTCCAATAAACAGTCTCATGACTGGAACTTCATCGAAAGCAACTGCTATACCACCCTTTGCACTTCCTTTCTTAAAAAACTCATTGCATTCTTCTGGTGAACTGTATTCTATTAGCTTGTTTTCGTTGAATCCTAATTTTTTCAGGATTCCAGAAACAAATGAACCCTTCTGGTACCCGACATTCTCTCCTCTCTTAATCAGCTCGTGAACGTCAGTGTTAGTAGGCTTGAGCTGTTGCACTGTGAGATGAGAAGTCAAGCTAGCAGTGTAACTTTGGGTGAGAATCAGGACCACAAAGTACCACACAATCACCACAAATCTACCCATATTACTTATCACTCTCTCCCCTGCAAATACAAAAGCAAATTTTGTCAATGTATATAGTTCTTTTCATTGATTGCTATATAGCAAACACCAGTTTGTAAAGAAAAAAAATTACTCTGAGAAAAAACCATGGTTGAGAAGGAGAACCAGACACTCGTTCCAACTTGATATTCGACGGGGCCTCGGAAGTCTTCATTGATTCTATGTTCAAGAACCCAGACAACAAATCCAATGAAGACAAAGAAACAAGCACTTGTCACCCAAAGGTCCCATGTGAGAGGCTTCAAGAACACCCAAGCATTTTTCTTTTTGTTGTCTTTGATTGGCACAATCATTGACACCCCAGATTCTGTATATGGTTGTGTGAAATCAACATATCTTGATCTGTGGGCCACAATTGTTGTATCTCCCACCACAGCATCAAATTTCTGTGCATCGTTTACAAACAAATTCATCACAACAATTGTAATATTGAAAAAACTTGATAAATGATAAGAACTGAAGGATATGGAAATTTACCCCAAGATAGACTTGATAGACCAAATCGTCGTATGTCGTGCCATTAGGAAATTCAAAGGGAATGTATTCATAAGTTACAGCGTAAGGTAGTGTTTTTATTACAGCTTCAAAAACATCTATGCAGTAACCAGTAACTGTTGACCTATTGGTTGTAGAATCAAATTCGACTTTTACAAAGTCAGTGAAACCACTCTTCTTTGGTACTCCTATATGCAGTTTCTTTTGATTTGTGGAGATTTCCCAACCTTTAGGTACAGAAGTAGAATCCCCTGGCCATATAATAGGTCCAAGATTTGGTTTCGAAGCAGAATTGTTGTTGTTACTTGTTGAAGAAGTCATCAATTTCTTCATCAATACTTTTTTTTCTGATGTCCAAAATCCAATCCCTCTAGTTCCATAACCATTCACATTAACTATCTGAAAAGTTAATGACTGCAATTGACCATCAACAAAACTGTAATCACCAGTAAGTCCTCTGAATCTTGTACTTGATAATGCTTTGACAAGGTTTGGACCATTTTCAGACACCCCAATTGCTTCAAGATCTGTTGAAACATTATTAGTGATTTGCTTATCAAATTTAAAATTTCCAACACCGGATTTCTCAACTGCCATTGCCAATGCCATTGTAACATCATAAGCTAACAGACCAAAAACGTTCAATTTAGCATCAACAATGTCAGGATTCTCCTGCTGGAACTTTCTCTTCCACCGAACCCGAAAATTTTCAAGCTTCTTGGTTCTTGGAACATAAGGCCTAACACCAAGAACACCTTGCATGGAATCAATCACAGATTGCTCTAACGTATCGAAAAAATCAGCTAACCCATCTGTGACAATCCAAACAAAGCCTTCCTCCATCATACCAATCTGTTTAGCTTTTGCAAAAATCCTGGAACCTAGAGAAGGCAACATGTGGACTATAAAAACTCTAGTTTGCATTGTCATCAACTTATAAAGCTCTTCAACAATCTGATCATCAGAGGCCATTGGAGAGATCACACTCCTGTAACGAACACGGGTGCCTATGGCCTGCAATGAGTCTGTAAGGTACGGTATCATGCCTTGTCCGAACTCGTTGTCAACGTAAATGGGGACAGCTTCTCGCCACCCAAAAGCTTGAATGAGTGCAGTTATGGCGCCAACTTGGGAGTAGTCGTTTGTAATGCCTCTGAAGAAATATGGAGTCTTGATTGATGAAGTGAGAGATGGGTTGGTTGCAGAGAATGATAAAATGGGGACTTGAGACTTGTTTCCAAGGTTGATGACGAAGTTGGTCTGCATTGAATTCTCCGGTCCGATTATAGCTTGCACTTGTACGTTTTTTATCAAGTCTAGAGCTGAGAAAATTGTGCAGAAAAGAAAATACTGGTTCAATTTTTCAGGTTTTGGACACATGAACAGTCGCAGAATCCTTATGAGAATTTTAAGTTGGTGTTTGGTTATGTAATTAATTTCGCATGAAAAAAAGTACTGAAATTTCGCACCCGATAATAACAATCATATATAATAATCCAATAAATTATAAGATGGTTGGTTCTTTAAGAAGTAAACAAGTTGATTAAAAAAAAGGGAGAACTTTATAACTAGCCAAAAAATTAATGGTTGTACTATTTTTATCCAAGATTATTATTTTTACTGTTTTTGTTAAAATTTTCACTTTTAGGACAAGATTGCCCTCCTTTATAAAAAATAAAAAAAAAATTCACTTTTTTTTTTTCTTTTTCTTCTTCTTCTTCCCAGACCTCCATGGTGTATTTAATTGGTGGCTTGATGTGTTTAATTAATGGTCTGGTGTGTTTAATTCATTTTACCTTGGTGTGTTTAATTGTTTTTGCCCTGGTGTGTTTAATTCGTTTTTCCCTGGTGTGTTTAATTGATGGTCTGGTGTGTTTAATTCGTTTTGCCCTAGTGTGTTTAATATTTTTTGCCCTGGTGTGTTTAATGAGTTTTGCTTTGTGTGTTTAATTGGTGGCTTGGTGTGTTTAATTCGTTTTACCCTAGTGTGTTTAATTGTTTTTGCCCTGGTGTGTTTAATTTATTTTGTCTGGTGTGTTTAAAAAAAATGGAATCTAGAAAATTTGTTTGAAAAAAATCAAATCCAAACAAATCTGAAAAAAATAAAAAAATAAAAAATCAACAAAACTCAAACCCAAACACAACTTCCACCATTCATAACCACAACCACCCTTAAAAAAAATTGGAAAAAAAAAATTAACACTTAAAATCAACAACTAACACTCAAATCCAATCCTTATTTAAATATGGAAATTTTTCAACCAAAAAAAAAATTGAAATTTTTTTAAAAAAATCTGGAAAAAATGTGTAAGAGAAAGAGAAGAGAGGAGAGAAAGAGAAGAAGGAGGAGGAGGGGCGATCGGACGACCGACGATCGGAAAACCACTAAATCTGAAATTTTTTGATTTAAAAAAATCTGGAAAAGTGAGAAAGAGAAAGAGAAGAAGGAGAAGAAGAAGAAGGAGAGAAAACGACGATCGGACGGAGGGAAATCAATGATTGGACGGAGGAGGAGGAGGAGAGAAAGAGATAAGAAGGAGAGAAAGAAGGAGGAGGAGGCGTGAGAAAAAGAGAGAGAGAAAGAGGGGAAAAAAATCTGGTGAAGATAAGAGAGAAAAGGTTTTGAAAAAAAAAAAAAATAGAGGCAATTTTATCTTCACAGCCCATTTGTTGACAAAAACAATAAAAATGATAATTGTTGACAAAAACAATAAGGCCCCATAATTTTTGACTAAAAAGCTCTATTTCCACTAAAAAAAAATCCATTTGATGATAAAGCCAAATTCAAGATTATTCTACCAATTGAACTCTTTGATTGCTTATAAACAGCTATCTCTATCTCTTTCATTATTTAATTTTCTTTTTAAATGATTCCTTCACTTCATCACTTGTTGTATTAATTTTATTATAGTGCTGCTAAGTCAATTATATATTCTCTAACAGCAGCATTTTCAACTATTTTTCATTTTTTTTTTCTTTTTTTGATAATATTTAAATTTATGCCGGTTTAACACTTTATTCTTAATTTGTTATTATACAAGTACCATAATTAAATAGACTCTTTTTCTTTCAGAAAGTAACTATCGAATTACATTTTCATTCGATTCATGAGTTACTACTTATCGTAAACTTACCGAAGATAAACACAATATGTATAGTGCGCAAAGAAAGAGATGTAAAGTAAGTAGCAAGTACCAGCAGCGGCTGCAGCAACAACATCTCTTTTGGAGTCTCTGATGTTGAGAAGCAGCCTGGTTTTGTAGTCATGAGAATTGGTGTAGAAATCTGAAAGAGCCATGTTGATGCAACTCAACCAAATTTTTCCAAACTCATCATTATTGACATCAAGAACCACACCCACATTAACTGGGGTTGTGTTTGTGTTTGTGTTGTTGTTCTCCTGAGCCATGGCTGTGTCTGCTGTGAAGAAGATCAGTAATAATACTATCATCATCATGATGTGATCAGAAAGAAACACAAGGCAAGAGGAACAAAAAACCAGTTTTGGGTTTGTCTTATGTTTTGAAGAAGATATACGCTTTAGAAACTTTTGATGTGAATATATGGTTTTGAACTTTTGATTTGAAAATTGAAATGTGGGTTTGTTTTTATAGTGGGTTGAGATTTGAGAAGTACGAATATAAAATATACAAGAGATGATGTTCAACATACGTTAAAGTCAATTATTGATACCAATATCTTTAATTTTTGTAAATTTAAGAGTCTGTACTAGATATTGGTATCAATATATTATTGGTCCAGTTATTATGACCAACTGTAGAAAGCTTAGAAGAAGAGAAAAAAATTTATATATGCACGGGAAGAACTGACTATTATTCCAGTTATATATTGTTTGAACATGGTAGGAGAAAATATCTTTGGTAACTCGTAGTTTCAGGGAAATTTCATGCTATTATTATTCTTACTAGTAAGCAATTAATATAAAGTTTAATAGAATATATATATAATGTCATATATTTACACGTATCTAGGAGTCAGATTAATTTGGCTTACATGAGAATAGGTTTTAAATGTATATAATTGGAAATGTTGGTTGATAAATATATTTTATTGTCAGTCCGAGCTGATATAAAATATATTAGTTCCTTGTATGTGGGACAATGGATTTAAATTCTTTGACTTTGCTGCATGCACTTGTCAAAGCATCTTTTAAATCTGATGGCTCACATGTGAGGGACTGATATATTTTATATCTGTTCAAACTGACAATAGAAAGATTATATATATATATTTTCTCATAAAAGATCCCTTATTTTAATTTCGATAAAGACTTTGATGAAATCACATTCATTTTTATAAATTTTGATATGATTTTTTTTTATAGATGATATGTTCAATGAAATTTACCTATGAATAAAAGTCATTACCGAAATTAAAATAAAAGATCCCTTATGAGAAAACCATTACATAAATATATAGTTTTTCTATTGTCAGTTCGAACTCCTTGCATTTGGGCCATTGGATTTAAAAGATGCTTTGACAAGTGTATGGAATCAAGTCAAAGTATTTAAATCCAATGACCCACATACAAGGGTTCGAACTAACAAAAGAAAAACTATATATATATATATTTATTTATAAGATAAAGATTGTCATCAACACTATTCACATTTTCTCTAGTGTTAATTTCCATTGAATTGAATGGCACAAAATATAGGTGCGCTCTCATGTGTTATTCTAAAAAACATTATTTTATTTTTCGGTAAAATAAATAATGATTACGCTAACGAATATTTTTTAATTAAAGTGATATCTAATGTTCGAAATCAAATAATTAAAAACAATTATTTTTTTTTCATAGAATTGCAAATATCTTTCTTAACAGTGATCTAATTATTGATAAATAATTCACCTACCTGTCTTTATAGTATATCTCTTTAATAATCATGGTCAATTTGATATTGCTTTTAAAAAATTAAAATCATATTATTTTATATTTTTGATATAAAATGATGTTAGGTAAAACTTTTAAAAGAATTGATAATCTAGCAAGTTTTAACAGTGATTTTGAAAAGTAGCTGTGGGTTACTTTTTGAAAGTGATAATGAAATAATTTATTTCAGCATTTAATGAATTTTTTAAAATATAATTATTATCCTTATAAAATAAAATTAAAATCATTTATCTATCTTATTTCATCTTAAAATTAAATATTCTAATTAAATATTGATTTTGTTTATAAAATCTTTTAAAAATATTTTATTGTTCATATGGAATTTTTTTTTTTCTAATTTAAATATTCTACTTAAATATTGATTTAATTAAAATATATATAATTAATGAAAAAAAATAAGATGAAATAGGGTCCTAAAATAATGTATATTTTAGTCATTGTAATTAATATCAGCACTTTTGAAATAAAATTACCAAACAAATGTATACTGCTTTTAAGCTATACAGTAGTTTTAAAAATACAATTAATCAAACATCTGCTGATTAACTTCACAGCTAATTATTCTTGTTAAAACTCAAAAAAAAAATAAAAAAAATCAAAGATATGTTTTGTCAGAAATTCCATATTCATAGGAATGTGACATGTCTTTCTTAAACTAGAAGATATTATTTTTTTAAGATTTTTTTTTATTTTTATATCGTTTACCTTGACCAAATCAAAGTATCTTTTTTTACCAATCATATCATATGCTTGTTAAAACAACTTCCATTCCATTCCATTGGGTGATTTCTTTTTAATTTTTTCTATATATAAAAAAAATAAAAAGTAACATCAGCTTCTTTTCTTCTGATTTTCTTCCCAATTTCTTTATTCATTCTTATGATTGTCAACATCAAGTAAACCAATATATCATATATGTAGATGTAGTTTCCTCCATCAAGTGGCCGAGCTCACCCTCCATTGTGGTCCTTTCAAATTTCAATGGAATGCCAATTTCTTTATTCATTCTTATCAACAATATATGTAAATAAAAGAGCTAATTAATAAAAAATAAATAATTATCAAGGTTAGACTTCATTTTAATTAAAAAGACATTTTATATAGCATATAAACAGAGATGGAAAAGGTCTATTTTTTAAGTGAATGAGAGTGAGTGGCAAGGATTCTAGAAAACAACCAAGATGGGTTTCTAAATTAAATAAATGTTTGTGTTGATATATCTTTAGGTAAGTCTGTATATTAATACACGCACCAAAACAGTTGACGTCTAATTTAACCTTACATGTGCATAGAGACTGAGTAAACATGGAATTGGAATTGTCTTAGAGACATTAATTTTAAAGAAGAAGAAAACAATAGCGGCCTGCCCAATGTGGTTTGGTGGTAAGGGACACTAATTCAGTCCGACAATGTCTAGGGTACGATGATTCGTATTCGAATAACCACATTGGCGGAACATGCATATGTAGAACAGTCTCTATCAGCTAACTATATATAGGCATCAACAATTGGAGAACTTGTAAACTTGACCGATAAAATTATCATGATATCGCATAAAGATAATCGATGATTCAGATAGTAGTAAGTCTGCTAAAACTGAAAATGGCATCAGAGTATGGACTACTTCGAATATGTCAATTATCTCCTTGGATAACAAACGATATGCGAAAGGTTGATCAGCTATAGCAATACTAGCAGTGATACTGATATCAGAAGCATAAATGACAGGATCGGCAATGAAGAATTTGTCGTTACGTGAATTCAACCCTAGTTCATTCCTCTCTTGAAGCAGGATCTATCCCGGTTGAAGGGCTATCAGCAAAATACTTCTGGTGCTTTATAATCACACCGGACTGCTCATTCAACGATAAGAAATGGTATCACTTTAAGATGTAAACAGTAAATTAAACACAAGGGAAAGAACTAAAATCAGTGTAAACTTGGTGCATAAAACAGATTATGGGTTTTCGAATTTCTTAACTACCCACAAGGACATTTACAACACGTGCAATATGTAAACCGGAAGATTTGCTATGACATTATAAGATTCTAACAATTTCTATCTAACATCTTGAAAGCAAATAAAGACGTTTCACTCCTGCAATATTCTTTGCTGCCCCTGGGAAGCTGCTTATAAAACTATCAAAATGAATGAACACAACATAGAGGTATGCTTGGCTGTCACTTGAGCCATCATTCAAAATGAATTTGAAGAACTATTTTTAATGATCAAATAGATTGAACAAATTTCTTCTGTTTTCCGTATTCTGTCAGACCTGGTAAACTATCTTTGCAGCAGCATCAAAATCATACCACAACCCAAACTTGTGGTAACCAAAAGGGACAAAACCATTTAGAGGCACATGCAATGTGAAGATAAACATCAAGAAATACAAGAATAATAAGTATATATGCATCATATAAAAAAGAAAAAAAATGGCCTATCAATCATAATGTTTGATATATTCCTGATGTTTGAAGAGATATTCTCAAATATTCCTAATGTTTAACCTCCACATTTGTCAACACTTCTCATAAGCAGGGCCGGCCCTAACTTTTTAAAGTCCCGGGGCGAATCTCTAAAATGGGCCCTATATTCATTTTCATAGTTTTTTCAATATATATACATATATATATATATATATAACATGTTTTCATATATTTAGTTCGAAAATGATAATTTAATTAAAAATAAATACATTTATTATATAAACAAATAAACTTCTCATAGAAGTTCTGAATTAGTTATTAATATCAATGTCATACATTACACCCTGAACACCTAATCGAATATCTACTTTTATATTTCATTGAACAAAACAAGATAATTCAGCACTAAAAAGAACAAGTTCTCTTTCATCAAAATAATAATAATAATAAATAACAAGTCCTCTTGCAAGGCAAAATCCGGGTCAACCAGGCTGACTCGATCTGATCACGATTAACTGACCAAACTCCAACAGTCCAAATGTCTAATTTCCCATTTCCATTTCCAAATAAAATAAAATGACTCAATGGGTATAAGACCAAATAAAATAAAATTAAAAATAAAAACGAAATTACCTGACCAGTGAGCACAAACACAATGAGAGTGAGAACTGAGAACTGAGATTCGAAGACTTGATGCTTGAATGGATGAGACTTAAGAGTATAAGACTGTGACAGTGTTAGACTTTAGAGTTTAGAGAGAGAGAGAGAGAGACTGAGAGAGATGCGCAGGGCCGCAGCTGCGTTTCGTACTTTGGTGGAGGAAAAAGAAATAAACGCATTGATGACAGATGATTGATGAAAATAAGAAATGAAACCCTAGAAAAAAAGGGGAAATTATCATTCTTTACCTGTGTTTTTCCCTATTCTCCAATTTCCCCCTCTAGTTTCAAAATTCTTCAATTTCCCCCTTCCCATGCCTATTTTTATATGGTGAAATTGGGTTGTATTTGTGCATGGGAGGGGATAAATTAAAGAATTTTGAAACTAGAGAGGAAAAATTGGAGAATAGGGCAAAAAAAACAAGGGAGAGAATGATAATTTCCTGAAAAAAAGAGTCTGAACAAAAAAATTGAAATATTGAAGACTTGAAGTGTAGGCCGATTTTTTTTATGGCTTCATTGGACTTGTTTTAAAACAAAGAATATGGCCTCATTTTAATTGTATGTAAAATATTTATTAGGCAATAAACATGTAACTCATTAAAAAATGGCCCTTAAAATTATGGGCCCTGGGTGATCGCCCCTCATCTAGGCCCAGGGCCGGCCCTGCTCATAAGAATATCAGGTTGTTATTGAAGCTGAAATGAATGTTTGGTAATAGTGACACAGGGTGTTGAGAAATATTCTGCTGTTTTTCAATTTTGGCAGATTTAGTTTTTTCTAGTCAACGTGCTATTTTTTGGGAAACTAGATTTGCTATAATGACTATTTTTTTTTTTTTTCCTTTATTCATTATGTAAATACGACAGCTGTAAATTTCCTAGAATAGTTTATAGGTGTTTTTAGGGAGTTTCCTAATTAGTTTCTCTAAGATATATATATATATATACATAAATATTCAAGTCAGTGCGCACTGATACAACTTCATTAGTGCGTTGGATGTAAACCATTAGATTTACATATTTTAACTCAAATTATATGTGTGTGTGATACTTTTGCCAAAGAAATAGAATATAAATTATAGAATTTCTCACAATTATCTTTACTTTCTCAGGGCTAGCAGAAAAACATGATTATCAATACAAGAGTGATATAAAACTCTTCTGGATGTCTCTAACATAAAAGCATAATCAAAGCACCTTCTGCTGCTTGCCTCTTTTGTCCTTGACCACTGCTGACTGCCTTGCCTTGCATTGCCTGCATTAGGTAGCATAACAGGTTTTAAACATCTTTTTTTTTACCATTTTAGGCTCCGGCCTTGGATTTCCTGATTTCATTATCAATTGGAACGTAAATTTATCAAAATTAAATATTTACTTCCCCATCAAAAAACTCACGCAAACGAAGAGATTTGCGAAATTTACGATCTTGATCGTAGAGGAGATGTTAGAAAGCCAAATATCAACAAGAAAAAAGAAAACTAAATACCAACCAGAATATCAAGCGAGAGAAAAACAACTTGCAAAACACATGAATGATTTAAAAAATAAAAAATAAAAAAATAGACTCTAAGGCCCTGTTTGATTTTTCCACTTAACACTGAATGACACTTAATGTGTTTCATTCAGTTATTTTATTTGATTTTTTAAGGGTTAAAATCACTTAATGAACGACTAAAACCACTTGTTTTGAAAGTTCACTTAACAAAAATCTAATGGAATTTAATACAAAGTTTTACTTCCAAAACTATCCTTACTAATTTAATCTATTTCCAATTTTGTTTTCTATTAAAACCCTAATAGTAATTATTAGATTCTATACAAATTAAAGTGTGGTACACTTAGAGCATCTCCAACAGTATAAGCAAATTTGGATCCTCAAAAGTTGTCACCTCAACATTTGATGATTGTTTTCAGGGTTTATTAAATTTAATGATTGTATAGTTCACAATGGTATACTTGTAATGGTACCACAATGATATATTAGTTTTTTTTGCTAAAAAATAAAAAAAAAATTATAAAAAACAAGAGAAGGTATATGATATGGGTATTGATCCATTCGTAATGAAGAAGCGAATTTTACCTAATTGAAATTTTTGGTGTTGAAACAATGATGAAATACATAGATAATTAGAGAAAAAAAAGAGGAAAAAAAAGTAATAGAAGAGAGAGAAAGAATAAAATTACAACAGTTAATTTGGGTTAAGTTTGTATTTGATGATTGAAAGTCAATCTTCAAATTTGATTATTGAAGAGGGCAATTTGATTATTGATAACTGCTATTACTAAATTTTAGTGACTCCATTGGACAGTGTTTTTTGGTTAAAAAATCAAATTTTGATTACTCTCATACTTTTGAGGATACCATTGGAGATGCTCTTATAGATTTCCAAAGATACAATATATATATATATAGAGAGAGAGAGAGAGAGAGAGAGAGAGAGAGAGAGAGAGAGAGAGAGAGAGAGAGAGAGAGCAATTTTCCAATGAGGACTTTTATAATGTACACTTTAAGGACCTTTGATAAAATTGCATGTAATCAAATGATTTTTGATGAGATTTTTTGTATGCATCCTAAAAAAAATTAAAATACACATTTGGTAAAAATTTGTAAATTTTTTGGATTTGAGAACTATTTTTTTCTTATATTTCCCTATTTTTAAATGTTTTATCTTCAAAAAAATCGAAAATAATTAGTTCTTGAACCTGAAATTTTTTATTTTATTTTTTCATAAATGTATTTCAATGTTTTCACTATCCATACAAAAAATCAAATCAAGATTCAATATATTTCATGCAATTTTATCAAAGGTGCTTAAAGTGTGCATTGTAAAAAGTCCTCATTGGAAAATTACTATATATATATATATATGATATTATGGTTTGTCTCATTTAACATCACTATAAATTAAAGTGTGGTACACTTATAGATTTTCAAGGATATTGTTAACCGCTAAAAATGGTAGGGGTTCAAAAAAGAATTTTCCTTCTACGCTTAGGAACATATTAAGATAGAATGGCATCATAGAAGAGCATCTTGGTACCCCGCCACTAAAGTAACCGGGCAGGCCTTATACCAATCCGGATCAAAATCAAGGGCTTCTAGACTCCATGGTACCAGGAAACACCGAAGCCAGAAATCCTGGTACTCCACTACCGCCCAGTACCCTGATACCTCGAAACTCTGGTACCATGACCCAGTGGGAGGTGGGATACCTATATACCTCGATCCTTCCTAGAGCCTACCAACCAAGCAGTAAGTAGCAGATTAATAGACTACCAAGTATCAAGGTAAGAGTAGGCAGGCCAAGGTCAAGCTACTAAGACGGATAGTGAGATGACAACGTTTTAATAACAAGGAAATTGACTCATTCCCGTCACTCAAGAGTCCTATTTGAAAACAAAGCCAACTCTATCAAAATTCCGCCAGAGGGATCCTACGATCTTCTCGCCAATTGCCATGGAACTTCCCGAAAATCTCTAGGTCACTGGACCAAATTTTGAGGAGTGCTCAGCAAGCATCAGGACGTATATATACGACATGTTACCATACAGAAAGAGGACCGCAACTTGAGTCCATAAACCCTAAAGTATTCTCTTCCACTTATCGACTAACATGAGTGCTCATAAGTATCGAACTACTTGATATGTCTCCGACTGTGATCTACTCTGATTTCAGTCATAAAAATTGTTAATTGGAAATTCACCCCAATAACAATTTTCGGTTAAGTGACAATTTTCGGTTAACAAATACAATATTTATTATATTTATATATATATAGAGAGAGAGAGAGAGACAGAGAGAGGTGTTATTGACACCCCCACTACTGAACTATTTTTGCCCCATTTTTAAAAATTTTGATTTAATTAAATAAAATTAAATGGTTTTATTAACTTTTATTTATTTATTTTCAGGACTACCCTTTTACTTATTTTTCAAACTTAACACTCCATATCTTTTTCAAAAAATAATAAATAAAAAAAAAAATACACTTTATCTCTAATCTTTATATATAGTTTTCTCACATCCATTTGCATGATTTTTTTTTCTTCTTCTAATTTCAATGTGAAACCATCCTTATTAGATGCGGATTTTTTTTTTCTGTAATCGATTGGATTGTTGTTGATAGATTGTGATGGGTTTTGGTGTGGTTTCGTTTCATCAGAGATCAGGTTTTATTGGTTACGATTCTTGGTGCGATTTCGTTTTTTTTTTTTTTTTGTAAATAACATTAAACTAACCTTGGAAGTTCTAGAATAAAATCTACAAAAGAATTGAAACAAATCATAGAATGCATAGAAGATCTGAAAGAAAATAAACCGAGAGAAAAAAAAAATAACAAACATGGATCTGGAATTTTTAAAAAAAAATACTAAATATGGGAAACATGAGATCGAGATATGAAAGAAAATATACACAAAAATAGCAAACATTAAATGATTTGAAATAGTCTATGTCATTAGGGTTTTGAAATAAGGAAAGTGGGGGATTTTATTAGTTTTATTTTGTACAGTATTTTTTTAATAAAAAATTGAATGTCTCTTTAAGTAATTTTATAAAGGAAAAAAAATACTAAATATTTTAAAAAGTGATGTATAAATAGTTCAGCAGTGGTTGTGCCAATAGCACCACTCATATATGTACATAAATTTATATAATATATATATATATAAATCTTCTATTATCAGTTCGTTCTGACAATAAATATATTAGGACGAAGAATGTGAACCACTAGATTTACATACTTTGACTCAAAGTGTATGCATTAGTCAAAACTTCTCCATAATCTATGGTCCACATTCTTCGTCCTGATATATTTATTGTCATGACGAACTGACAATAGAAAGACTGATATACAGATTTGCCTCATTTAATTTCATTGAGTGTACAATAGTACATGAGCATTTATCAATTAAGTAGTACCGGTGGGTATTTATCAATTAAATAGTATTGGTGGATGTAAATCAACAACAGTATTTATTGATATAAAAAAATAGAAAAAAAAAAAAAACCAACCTATCTAGAATAATATAAATTTGAAAAAAAAAAAACATGTTTTCGGTTTTAATTTTCAGTCACTATTCAGTTTTTAGTAATATACAGCATTGTTCAGTCTTTAGACAAAAAATCAAACGGGACCTAATACGATGTTAAAGAATCTCAAGTTGAACTTATTTAGGCAAGACAATAAAATCTCAATCTCAAGACAATAAAATACTTTCCTAATAGGTGTAGTGGTCCTAACTTATATAGGAAGGACAATAAAATACTTTCATAATAGGAGTAGTGATCCTAATTTATATAAATTTGGATCCTCGAATCTTTTTTCCGACCTCACATAATCTCATACACATAAGCATTGCAATGAATGTGTGGTTAAGATATGATTGATTTCCACAACCACTACATCAACAACCAATCACATGTTTTAAAAATATCATGAAAAAGATCAGATCAGTAAGGGATACAAATCCAACTTATATAGGCAAGTAAGACAATAAAATACTTTCTTGAGTAGTAATCCTAATATAACAGAAATAGAAATAGGAAATATAATCTTGACATAATTAGGAAATATAATATAATTCTACTAGGAATATCTACAACAATTTCCTTTTTTTATTTATTTATAGAATTCTTGATATTTCAGGATTTGGATCAGGGATCTGAATAACTTGTGCAATCTGTTGGGTTGCTTGATCATCAAGATTTGGATTCGGATTCGGATTCGGATCATTATTTTCCGTTGAAGGTGTTCCTTGCCCTCCATAGAGAGCAAAGTCTGTGTGCTGTGAATAGCTTGATGGACTTGCTGGGTAGTGATGAGTGATTGGAGAGGGCTCATGATCAATCACACCAATGCCACTTTTGTCTTTGAAAGTATGTGCACTGAGGTCTCTTGAAATGAAGATTCTTGAAAGAACTCGAATTCTTGTCCATATCGAGGTTCTTGGATCTGATTTCTTCAAGACATTCCAGTGCTCGTAGATGAAAATGGCCATGAATATGATGAGAGCTAAGATTGCAGTAATGCCGGCTATGAGAAACAGTCCCCAGAAGCTGTTCAAGCCAAGGCTGTTAGAAGAAACCAAGGTGCTTGATTCAGGACAACTAGCATGTTTTTCGAAATATGCATCTTCAATTTCCTTCATTTTTTCACTCTCAGTCACATCCAAGATTGCTCTCGAGACATCTGGAACTAGTGGAGAATGTAATGGGAAGACCTGCAAGCAAAATGAAAAACAAATTCAAGCAGATTATATAGAGAATTGATTGAAAATTCAGAGAGTTGAAAAGTAGTTACAAAGCCAAATCCAGCAGTCTTGAAAGTTGGTTCAATCATGGTATATTTGGAGCAATATTGTCTAATAAACAGTCTCATGTATGGAACTTCATCGAAAGCAGCTGCTATACCACCCTTTGCACTTCCATTTATAAAAAGCTCATCGCATTTTTCTGATGAATTGTAGACAATTAGCTTGTTTTCGTCGAATCCCAAATGTTTCAGGATTCCTAAAACAAATGAACCCTCATGGTATCCAACTTTCTCTCCTCTTTTAATCAGCTCGTTAAAGTCGGTGATAGCAGGCTCGAGCTGTTGCACTGTGAGATGAGAAGTCAAGCTAGCAGTGTAACTTTGAATGAGAATCAGGACCACAAAGCTCCACACAATCACCACAAATCTACCCAAATTACTTATCACTCTCTCCCCTGCAAATACAAAAGCAAATTTTGTCAATATAAATATATAAGTCCCTTGCATTGATTGCTACGTACACAGCAGACACCAGTTTGTAATTACTCTGAGAGAAAACCATGGTTGAGAACGAGAACCAGAAGCTTGTTCCAACTTGATATTCGACAGGGCCTCGAAAGTCTTCATTGATTCTATGTTCAAGAACCCAGACAACAAATCCAATGAAGACAAAGAAACAAGCACTTGTCACCCAAAGGTCCCATGTGAGAGGCTTCAAGAACATCCAAGCATTTTTCTTCTTGTAGTCTTTGATTGGCACAATCATTGACACCCCAGATTCTGTATATGGTAGTGTGAAATCAACATATCTTGATCTATTGGCCCGAATAGTTATATCTCCCACTGCAGCATCAAAATTCTGTGCATAGTTTACAAACAAATTCATCACAACAATTGTAATATTGAAAAAACCTAATAAATGATAAGAACTCTAGGAAGGATATGGAAATTTACCCCAAGATAGACTTGATGGACCAAATCGTCGTATGTGCCATTAGGAAGTTCAAAGGGAATGTACTCATAAGTTACATCATAAGGCAGTTTTTTCATTACAGTATCAAAAACATCTATGCAGTAACCAGTAAATGTTGACCTATTAGTTGTAGAATCAAAATCGACTTTTACAAAGTCAGTGAAACCATTCTTTGGTACTCCTATATGCAGTTTCTTCTGATTTGTGGAGATTTCCCAACCTTTAGGTACAGAAGTAGAATCCCCTGGCCATATAATAGGTCCAAGATTAGGTTTCGAAGCAGAATTGTTGTTGTTACTTGTTGAAGAAGTCATCAATTTCTTCATCAGTACTTTTTTTTCTGGTGTCCAGAATCCAATCCCTCTAGTTCCATAATCATTCACATTAACGATCTGAAAAGCTAATGACTGCAATTGACCATCAACAAAACTGTAATCACCAGTCAGTCCTCTGAATCTTGTATTTGACAATGCTTTGACAAGATTTGGACCATTTTCAGACACCCCAATTGCTTCAAGATCTGTTGAAACATTATTAGTGATTTGCTTATCAAATTTAAAATTTCCAACACCGGATTTCTCAACTGCCATTGCCAATGCCACTGTAACATCATAAGCTAACATACCAAAAACGTTCAATTTAGCATCAACAATGTCAGGATTCTCCTGCTGGAACTTTCTCTTCCACCGAACCTGAAAATTTTCAAGCTTCTTGGTTCTTGGAACATAAGGCCTAACACCAAGAACACCTTGCATGGAATCAATCACAGATTGCTCTAACGTATCGAAAAAATCAGCTAACCCATCTGTGACAATCCAAACAAAGCCTTCCTCCATCATACCAATCTGTTTAGCTTTTGCAAAAATCCTGGAACCTAGAGAAGGCAACATGTGGACTATAAAAACTCTAGTTTGCATTGTCATCAACTTATAAAGCTCTTCAAAAATCTGATCATCAGAGGCCTCTGGAGAGATCACACTCCTGTAAGCATAGACGAAGCCAGAATTTCAAATTTAATGAAGTTTGGGCAACCAACCAGTAAAATTTTCATTTTATAAGAAGCAAATATAAAAAAATTAAACAAAATACGAGGATTAAAAGAAATTTTTTCAAGAGGCTCCAGGCCACTTCATAGCTTCGCCCCTACCTGTAAGGAACACGAATGTCTATGGCCTGCAATTCGTCAGTGAGGCACAGTATCATGCTTTGACCGAACTCGTTGTCAACGTAAATGGGGACAGCTTCTCGCCAATCAAAAGCTTGAATGAGTGCAGTTATGGCGCCAACTTGTGAGGAGTCGTTTGTAATTCCTCGGAAGAAATATGGTGTCTTGGTTGATAAAGTGAGAGAAGGGCTGGTCGCAGAAAATGATAAAATGGGGACTTGAGATTTGTTTCCAAGGTCGATGACGAAGTTGGTCTGCACTGAATTCTCCGGTCCGATTATAGCTTGCACTTGTACGTTTTTTATCAAATCCAGAGCTGAGAAAATAGAGCAGAGAAGGAAATACTGGTTCAGTTTTTCAGGTTTTGGACACATGAACAGTCACAGAGTCCTTATGAGAATTTTAAGTGGGTGTATTTCCCTTTAACCTTTTCATTACATTTAATTTCAACCAATATTACTAAACATACCCTTAAATGTAGCATTATTCATTACATTGCCTTTTATTTTCATCCAATGATATTTTCATACTCTACTTTTAATTTTTTGTATTCAGCATGTGATATTTGTTCATTTGTTTGGATGGTGATTTATAGAACTTTAGCCTTAGATTACTTCTAATTTATAGGTTTTAGTGTGTTGAATGCTTGATAATTTACCAATAATAAAAATCAAATTCAATCAATTATCTACTCTAACTCAATATGTTAAGTAGTCTATATTTATTTTATGCATGTTTTATATAAAATATTTCCTTGATTTTGTTTCAATTTTTTGATTATACATTCCATATTTACTTGATTTTGTTCTAATTGTTAGATTAAGCATTTCATATTCACTCTATTTCTTTCTAATTGTTATATTAAACAATTCAAACTAGTTTTTAAAAGTAAATTTTCATATGTGTAGAATCATTTATGTTAAAAGAAGAATCTATTTATGTCTCTACACATATATAAGTTTAGTCTGGGTAACAAATATTTTCTGGGTTCGCCCCTGGTTATATAATTAATTTCGCACGAAAAAAATGTACTGAATTCCGCACCCGATAATAACAATTATATATATAATAATCCAATAAATTACATATTGTATTTATTCTAACTTGTAATACTTAAAAAATAAAATAAAATAAAATAAGGTGGTCGGTTCTCTAAGAAGTAAACAAGTTGATAAAAAAAAATCCATTGAAGATTATTCTACCAATTGAATATCTCTTTGAATGTTTATAAACAACTATCTCTATCTCTTTCATTATTTAATTTTCTCTTGAAATGACTCAAATCACTTTATCACTTGTTTTCTTTTATAAGCCTAAGGACGTTGTATAAATTTTATTATGCCTTATTTGGTGCGCGGGATTGGATTGAACAATTTCATGAGATTGGATTGGATTAAGATATGATTGAGATTAGATGGGATTGTATTAGACGGGACTAAATTAATATTATATTGTGTTTGGAGAAACGTGGGACTTGACTGAATTAATATCATGTTTTGTTTGGTGAAACATGAGATTGGATTAAATATAATAAAAAAAATTGAAAGGAAAATACTATAATATTCTTAATTTGAATTATTTTTTTTGAAATTGTGACTCTCCAGATCCAAAAAAAAATAATAAAATAGTGAATTAGTTAAAGTGATCGGTGGGGATAATATATATATATATATTTTTTTTTTTGTTAAGTCATTAAAGTTCCTCTCTTCCTGTCCAGACCAAGATTTTTTTGTTAAAAAAAATAATTAAAAGTTCATCCCCAGATCCAGATCGATAGAGGAGAGAGCTCCATCCCTTATGAGGCGAAGCTCGCTCGCGAGCTCCGGAGATGGAGTCTATCTCCAATGGCGCTCCCGGGCTAGCTCCGAAGCTCAGAGCTCCATCTCCAATGGATCGCAGTTAATCTTCTTTTCTTTCATTTTCTTGGTAACCAAACACATGAAGGTCGCCATGGGACTGGGTTTTGTGGTGGTCTGGTAGGATGCGCCATCTCCAATAACGCTCGTGGTCTGTTCCACCATCTGCTCTGTTCTTTGTTTTTGTTTTTTTAAATTTCTTTTTTCTTTTCTTTTTTGAACATGTGTGTAAACTGTTTTTTGTTTGGAATTGTTTTAGTGTCTGATTTGTGTTGGGGATTGAAAGAATTTGAAGAATCTGGGTTTGTGAAATTAGATATTGTTTTAATAGATAATATATGCTTAGTGTTGGAGTGGAGAATTGATGAAGATGGGTTTGTGAAGATTGAGTGGTCTGATTCAATTTTTTTTTTTTTTTTTTTTTTTTTTTTTTTTTTTTTTTGTATGTAATTTGATCTGCAAGTGTGAAGATAAATTTGTTTATTTAAAATAAAATAAAAAACCTTTTTTTTGAAGCTAATTTTTTTTTTTTTTATTTGTAATTACAAATTGTTTTAATGGTGGAGATGGAGTGGTGGTGGCTGCTTGAGCAGACTTGGGAGATCTGGGTTTTTGCTTTAATTTATCAGAATTGGGAGATATGGGAGATCTGAAATTGAGTGGTTGATGGATGAATTAAATAAATGGGCCCGGCGAGAATAGGCTCTACAAGCAAAGCCCGGAATATTACTCCTACTATTGGGGAGAGGATATAGGTGGAATATAGCTATTCTCACAACTGGAGAGAAGAATGCTCCCAGAACTGGGAGAGGGCTACCCACACTTAGGATTAAAAGGTTAAGGTGGGACAAAGAATATATATACAATATATGCACATACACCATGGCGTTGAACAGTTGTGGTGGAGGCTCCCAAAGAGCGTCCAATCACATTGGCAAGAGGCCATGGGTGAAGGTGGGTATATTTATCCCATAATTATGGGATTATTTTGTTGGTGAGACTATTAAGCCCATGTCCCAAAACGTCACTAAATGTGGGAGTAGGACTAAAATAGTCAAATCCTAGGCGTCAAACATGAAGTTATAGTACTACAGCTAAGTCAATTATATATTCTCTAAGGTTGTGTTTGGTGTGCGAGATAGGATTAGACTATTTTTAAGAGGTGGAATGGGATTGGATTGGATAAGATTTGATTAATTATAGTGTTTTCCGTGTTTGGTACAATATAGGATTGGACTAAAAATAGTCCAATCATATGTTTGGTATGTGATAGGATTGGATAAAAAATAATTGAATTATATTAAATAAATAAAATCATTTTAATATAATTCAATTAACTTTTTTTTCTCTCACTCTTTCTCACTTTTCCCAAACAACTTTTTTTTCTCAGACTCTCTCTCTTCCCAAACAACCCACCCTCTCATCGCTCTCTCTATTTTCTCTCCCCATCTCAATGATCTCTTGGCTATTGACGAGTCTTTATCCTCCACTGAGAGGAGATCGTCTCCCTCTCTCTCTCTCGTTCCCCCTTCTCTCTCTTTGTCTTTTATTATTATTATTTTTTGATATAGAGATGGATATGGTGGAGATTGTTAGGATCCCACATTAGTTAAGTATGAGATTAGTCAATGGTATATAGCTCATTGGGCACCCTCTCCTTACAAGCCGGTTTTAAGGATGAGTTATACCCAGTGGGTTCGTATCAAGTGGTATCAGAGTTGGCACCATGCCAAGCAGTGGATTCGTCACGAACGGGGCGACCTGGGGAGGGCTGCTATCCGAGAGAGCGGGATCCGCTAAGTCACCCAGTTGGGAAAGATAGGCCGCCGTGGACGACGGTTGCGGAAGCATGGTGGAATGTTAGGATCTTATATTGGCTAAGTATGAGATTAGTCAATGGTATATAGCTCATTAGACACCCTCTCCTTACAAGCCGGTTTTAAGGATGAGTTCTACCCAGTGGGTTCGTATTAGAGATCTAAAATTTTTTGTTTTTGTTTTTGTTTTTTTTTTTTTAAATTGCGGTGGTAAAGAGGGCGATGGTGGTCTATTGTTATTGCTTTGTGACCCGTGTTTTGGTTTGATTTTCTGGTTTTAATGTGTTTTGATAATTTTCTTGGTTTGAATGTGTTTGAATGATTTTATGGGTTTGATTGGGTTTGGATGATTTTTCGAGTTTGAATGATTGCATGGGTTTGTTTGATTCTCTGTGTTTGTTCGATTTTTTGGTTTGATTTGCTAGTTTGTTTGATTCTGTGTTTGTTTCGGATCTAAGATTGTTTTTTATGGTTTTGTTTTAATGGAAGAAGAAGAACAGTAAAAAATGGAGGGGATATACTAATGATAGACAACCTAAAAATTTAGCCTAAATTTCAACCAAATGATATGGCAAGTGATTTTTTTATTAACCAAGTCATCCCATGTTATGTGTGGTGATAACAATTCACTTGCCACATCATTTAGGTTGAAATTTTGATTAAATTTTTAGAATGTCTAGCATTACTCGAGATAAAATAATCTCATCGATTTTGAGGGGATTATTTTATCCTCGTCTAGCAGGATAAAAAGGAGCTTGGGATAAAAACAATCCTAACTGGTTGGACACGCCAAACATGGGATTGGACTAAAAATAGTTCAATCCCAGTCCTGTCCGGTGAAACAAAGGCACCCTAACAGCAGTATTTTCAACTATTTTTCAGTTTTTAATGAATTACTGACTTGGTATAAATCCAGATGATATTCAAATTTATGCTTGTTTAACACGTGAATGAAGTGCACAAGTTAACATGATTCTTAATTTGTTATTATAAAAGTACCGTAATTAAATACTCTTTTTCTTTCAAAAAGTAACTATCGAAAATTACATTGTCATACGATTCAAGAGTTGCTACTCATCGTAAACTTACTGACACAACAAGGTAGTATAAATGACCCAAGAAAACCTATATCATTTCTAGCTATAGCATGGACTTCTACGATTCTTCCCACAAGGTTGTGTTTGATTGTAATTTTCAAATTCATACACGGTTTAGTGTAGCTGTATATTGTTGAATCTAAAGATATTTGGAAGACAATAATTGGACTATGGGTAAATAAAAAACGAAACTTACTATTATCGGTTTGTATAGAGCTACAAAACTGACTATTCAGTGCAATCACATGGAAAAAAAAAAAAAAAAAAAAAAAAAACCTGACTAGAGAAAGACACTATGTATACGGCGCAAAAAAAGAGATGTATAGTAAGTACCAGCAGCAGCTGCAGCAACAACATCACTTTTGGAGTCTCTGATGTTGAGAAGCAGCCTAGTTTTGTAGTCATGAGAATTGGTGTAGAAATCTGAAAGAGCCATGTTGATGCAACTCAACCCAATTTTTCCAAACTCATTATTCACATCAAGAACCACACCCACTTTAACTGGGGTTGTGTTCGTGTTGTTGTTGTTGTTCTGCTGAGCCATGGATGTGTCTGCTGTGAAGAAGATCAGTAATAATACTATCATCATCTTCATCATCATCATGTAAGAAAGAAACAGAAGGCAAGAGGAACAAAAAACCAGTTTTGGGTTTTGAAGAAGATATATGCTTTATAAACTTTTGATGTGAATATAAGGCTTTGATTTGAAAATTGAAATGTGGTTTTGTTTTTATAGTTACTTGAGATTTGAAAAGTATGAATATCTATGTAGAACGGATACGGACATGGGTACAGGATACAGATACAGTCATACAGCAGGATACGGGGATATGGTAAATCTTTAAAAACTAGGATACGGATACGGCAAAATGCGTCAATTAAAATAATATATATTTATATTTAAAAAATAATAATAATATATGAAAACATATTTGATAATTCATTCAAAATAAAAACATATTCATAATCCAAATAAAACATGTCACATAACTATATAAGTCATAACAATATAGCATATTACAGGATTCAAATAAAACATGTCACATAAGTCGAACATATTACAAAATCTAAATAAAACATACGTCATATAAGTCATAATATATTACAAAATCCAAATAATACATAAATAAAAAAATAAAAAAATAAAAAGAAAAGAAAATACCCCTTTTAGTCAAAAATTTAGGAGGATTATTGTTTCTATGCAATATTGGCATTTTTATTGTTTTTAGTCAATAATTGGCTGTGAAGACTTAAATGTCCCTCATTATTTTCTTTAATTTTTAAGTCTTTGTATTTTTACCCCTATTTTTTTTTTTTTATAGTTTTTATATATATGAAAAATCTAATATTTTTCCATCGAATCATATAAAAAATATTATTAATTATAATATAGTATTTATTTTGATGTATCTTAAATATAAATGAAACTCTAATCATACATATATGTTGTATCTCAACTTGTAATATTATTTTCCCATTCAAATAATATTGTTTTCTCTTATAATCTTACCTAGCTATCTCACTCACCCCGAATACCATATTATATTTTTGATATGTTATTTATTTTTAAATAATTAGTGTTGTTTTATATAATTAAAACATATCAACCAAACATATACACATATTACACAAGATAAAGTTGGCCTAGTATATGCCCATCACACCCACACCACGGGATTGTGTGTTCGAGTCTCTACCTCTCCCCATACCCCCAATTATTACAATATTTCAAAAACATGTACATGTATTTATGTTTAATTGTTATGATATTTTATCAAACAAACGTTTATAATTGTAAAAAAATTAAAATAGTTTTGGATGTTTTTTTTTTTTTTGAGAAGAGAAGAACTTTTATAACCAGAAACGAGATTATAGCAAAACGGGGACATCCCCTAAAACCACCGGAGCCACACAAGGGAGCACCTCTTCCATCCAAAAATTATCACAACCTAAAGAAATATCAAGCTTGGCAAGGCAATGAGCCGCCATATTAGCTTTTCAGGGAACAAAACACACAAAATTCTGGACAGGTCCCTTCACAAAGGATAAGATATCATCAATAATAGGGCCAACATCAGACAAAGCACCCTTACCCGAGATGATCATAGAAACCACCACTTGGGAATCAGATTCGATGATACAGGGATCAATTCCAGACTCAGCTGCAAACTTCAACCCATTCAAAATAGCCTGAGCTTCTGCCAGCAAAGGATCAAGGTTTACTGAAATGACCTGAGCACACGAGGCGAGAACCAGACCACAATGATCTCTAATAATCGCACCAGTACCAGTTCTGTTAGCAGCAACATTAACAGCAGTATTAGTGTTTATTTTAAACACACCCACATCAGGCGGTCTCCAAGACTGACCCACTGGAACAATCCCACCATAACCCTGCTCAGCAAGAACGTTAACCCTCCTGTAATCAGCAAGGAACAAATCAACCCACGGAGCAACATCATTAGCGTCAATAGGAGAGGAATTATGAATCAGAGCATTCCTACGAAACCAGACTCGCCAAAAGACCACACACAACCTCTCCATATCTGCTTGAGGCAAAAGGTCCATACAGGATAACATAAAATCCAAGAAAGATAAATTCTCAATCCTCGCCAAACCCTTCACCTTCAAAAACTCCATCCGAATCACCTTTAAAGAAGGGCAGCTCCAAAGAGCGTGAAAAATTGACTCATCTTTATAGTAGCAGAAAGGG
The DNA here is from genome assembly GCA_954870605.1 of Acer campestre. Lineage (NCBI taxonomy): Eukaryota > Viridiplantae > Streptophyta > Magnoliopsida > Sapindales > Sapindaceae > Acer > Acer campestre. The sequence continues at coordinate 39,363,936 of OX940804.1, read as the reverse complement.
CACCAGCGATCAACCTACATACCCCGAGAACACAATTATTTCGAACCGGAAGACAACCTTTACAAGCCTTCCAAACATGAAGCTTGATCTTAGCTGGCAACTTAAGGCGCCACAAATATTTCCACCACTGGCAACTTAAGCTTGATCTTGGATGTTAGAAAAATACTATGGGTACAGTTTAAATTTTAATTAATTTTCTAACTCCTAAACACTAGTAGAGAATCATGAAAAAAATGCCATAAGGTTTTCCTATATTATTTTTAGAGTAATTTTTAGACATTCTAACTCTATAAATTAACTTATATTCCAGCTACTAATGTGTCAATTGTCAAATGAATACACATTAATGATTTTTTTTTATTAATTTTTTCTTTAACATACCCTCTAATAATATATGATATAACTCATTATATTACGACTCCCCCCTCTGTGGAAACCATTTCTGACTCCGTCCCTATGTACGAAAGATGATGTTCAACACACAATATTAAAGTCAATTATCGATACCGGTATCTTTAATTTTTGTAAATTTTAAGAGTCTATACGATTTATTTTTATATTAGTTATGGGTATCAATATATAAGTGGTCCAGTGATTATGATCAACTGAACAAGGATCTCTTATAGAAAGCTTAGAAGAAGAGAAAAAAATTGTGGTCCATATATGCAAGGGAAGAAACGACAATTATTCCAGTTATTGTTTTGAATGTGGAAGGAGAAAATCTCTTCGTTGACTCGTAGTTTCAGGGAAATTTCATGCTATTATAGTAAGCAATTAATATAGAGTTTAATAGAGTATATATATATATATATAATATGTTATATAATATAACAATATACATGTATATACATAAGATACAAATTAAAGATTGTCATCAACACTATTCACACTTTCTCTTGTGGTAATTTCCATTGAATTGAACGGTACAAAATATAGGTAGGTTCTCATGTATTATTCTAAAAAAAATTATTTTATTTTACGGTAAAATAAATAATGATCCCGCTAACGAATATTTTTAATTAAAGTGATATCGCATGTTCGAAATCAAATAATTAAAAATAATTATTTTTTTCATAGAATTGCAAATATCTTTCTAAACGGTGTTCTAATTATTGATAAATAATACACCTGTCCGCAGCCCGTATTTATAGCATAGCTCTTTAATAATTAGTATATCGAAGCAGTATTTGTCAAAACTCAAAAAAAATAAAAGATATTTTTTTGTCTGAAATTCCATATTCATAAATCATAGGAAAGTGATATGTCTGAATTCTTAAACCAGAAGATATTATTTTTTAAAGCTTTTTTTTTTTTTTTTTTTTTTTTTTTGATATCGTTTACCTTAACCAAATCAAAGTATCATTTTTACCAATCATATCATATGCTTGTTAATACAAGCTTTTTCTACATACGAAACACTTCCATTGGTGATTTCTTTTCTTCTTATTTTCTTCCCAATTTCTTCGTTCGATATTATTCTGATTGTCAGCATTAAGTAAACTAGTATATGTAGATGTAGTTTCCTCCATCTAATACCAGATTATATTAAAATTATATATTGACTTGGACGTTCACTCTTCAAATATCAATTTTTATCATTAAATAAATTCTTTCATAACGTATACAAAAAGGTTGATAATTTATTTTTTTTAAGGGTGTCAACAGATGTAATTTGAGTGAGAATAATCTTTCTACATACGAATCACTTCCATTCCATTGGGTGATTTCATTTTTAATTTTTTCTAAAACAAAAATTAGTTTCTTTTCTTTTGATTTTCTTCCCAATTTCTTCGTTCGATATTATTCTGATTGTCAGCATCAAGTAAACCAATATATCATATTCATATATGTAGATGTAGTTTCCTCCATCTAATACCAGATTATATTAAAATTATATATTGACTAAGATGTTCACTCTTCAAATATCAACTTTTATCTTTAATTAAATTCTTTCATAATGTATACAAAACGGTTGATAATTTATTTTCTTAAGGATTTCGTCAGATGTAATTTGAGTGAGAATAATCTCTCTACATACTAATTACTTCCATTCCATTGGGTGATTTCTTTTTTAATTTTTTCTAAAAAAAAAAAAAATTTAGTTTCTTTTCTTCCCAATTTCTTCGTTCAATATTCTTCTGATTGTCAGCATCAAGTAAACCAATATATCATATTCATATACGTAGATGTAGTTTCCTCCATATAATACCATATTATATTAAAATTATATATTGACTGGACGTTCACTCTTCAAATATCAATTTTTATCTTTAAATAAATTATTTCATAACGTATACAAAACGGTTGATAATTTATTTTCTTAAGGATGTCGTCAGATGTAATTTGAGTGAGAATAATCTCTCTACATACAAATCACTTCCATTCCATTGGGTGATTTCTTTTTTAATTTTTTCTAAAAAAAACAAAATTAGTTTCTTTTCTTCTGATTTTCTTCCCAATTTCTTCGTTCAATATTCTTCTGATTGTCAGCATCAAGTAAACCAATATATCATATTCATATACGTAGATGTAGTTTCCTCCATATAATACCAGATTATATTAAAATTATATATTGACTTGGACGTTCACTCTTCAAATATCAATTTTTATTATTAAATAAATTCTTTCATAACGTATACAAAACGGTTGATAATTTATTTTTTTAAGGGTGTCAGTAGATGTAATTTGAGTGAGAATAATCTCTCTACATACAAATCACTTCCATTCCATTGGGTGATTTCTTTTTTAATTTTTTCTAAAAAAAAAAAAAAAAATTAGTTTCTTTTCTTCCCAATTTCTTCGTTCAATATTCTTCTGATTGTCAGCATCAAGTAAACCAATATATCATATTCATATACGTATATGTAGTTTCCTCCATATAATACCATATTAGATTAAAATTATATATTGACTAGGACATTCACTCTTCAAATATCAATTTTTATCTTTAAATAAATTATTTCATAACGTATACAAAACGGTTGATAATTTATTTTCTTAAGGATTTCGTCAGATGTAATTTGAGTGAGAATAATCTCTCTACATACAAATCACTTCCATTCCATTGGGTGATTTCTTTTTTAATTTTTTCTATAAAAAAAAAAAGTTAGTTTCTTTTCTTCTGATTTTCTTCCCAATTTCTTCGTTCAATATTCTTCTGATTGTTAGCATCAAGTAAACCAATATATCATATTCATATACGTAGATGTAGTTTCCTCCATATAATACCAGATTATATTAAAATTATATATTGACTGGACGTTCACTCTTCAAATATCAATTTTTATCTTTAAATAAATTATTTCATAACGTATACAAAACGGTTGATAATTTATTTTCTTAAGGATTTCGTCAGATGTAATTCGAGTGAGAATAATCTCTCTACATACAAATCACTTCCATTCCATTGGGTGATTTCTTTTTTAATTTTTTCTATAAAAAAAAAAATTAGTTTCTTTTCTTCTGATTTTCTTCCCAATTTCTTCGTTCAATATTCTTCTGATTGTCAGCATCAAGTAAACCAATATATCATATTCATATACGTAGATGCAGAGTACTTAAAATCGATAGATATACCGAAATATCCACCGATATATCCGTATTTTTGAGGGACCGATATCGAAACAGGCAAATGTCCAATATCCTGCAGAATATCCGGCCGATTTCGAAATATCCGTTAAAATTCCCGAAATTTCATGAATTTTACCCCGAAACTCCAGGGATATTTTGCATATTATTAAAATAATTTTTTTAATCCTAAATAATTAAATTATTGTTAAAATAATTTAGCTTGAAAATTATTTTAGAAGAAGCATTAACAAATTTATAAAAAATTTCAACATAATAGTCAATAGTAAAATTATTGAAGACTTGAAGTAAAATTGAATTAAGAACCAAAGAGTGGACATGTAAAATATGTAAAATTTTGTGAAAGCAATATGAAAAAAAAAATTGTTGGTGACTCAAATGTGTAAAACTAATTCCAAATAGTATTAAATATGTACCAATCAATTTATAAATATATAGAATTGATTTTTTTGTAACTTTGTGCCGACATTCCAAATAAAAGAATCTCAAAATTATTTGTGTAAAACGTGTAAAAATAATCAAATTGTTTCTTTTGAGTTTTGAGTAGAGAATCTAAAGAAACTCAAATATTTTTATCAAAAAATAAAATAAAAAATAAATAAGAACATAATTATTTGGTATAGCCCGTATGGTAGAGAATCATAATGATAGAATTTTGAAAAATAGTATATTGGGGATAATTCGGATCTTCTAATACATAATGTCTATGTGCAATTAGACACTGAAGCTGCATGAATTGCTAATTTTGGAAATAAGGTAAAAAGTTACAATTTACAACCAATTTTATAATTCTAGTATTATTAATTCTTTGCATGTGAGTATTGTGTCATATACTCATATTAATATATATTATATACATATTGATCTCATGAATGTAGCTCACATACTTTAAAGATGGAAGGAAAAGTTTTGGTGAACGAGCAGCCATTGCAGCTAGAAGCAAAATGCAACCAGGTATATAACTTTTATTACAAAAATTTACATATTAATAATAAATAATAATATCATTGAAATAATATTCATACTTATAATACTTAATAATTTTTATTACAGCTGATTGGTGGGTAATGTATGGAAACTGTGCTCCATCATTGAATGCAATAGCAGTTCGCATACTATCACAAACATCATCATCTTCTGCATGTGAAAGAAATTGGTCCACATTTGCTTTAATCCACACAAAACAAAGGAACCGTCTTGCCTATTTTAAGCTTGAACAACTTGTTTATTGTTAATATAATATGAAATTGAAACTTAGGGATATGGCAGCTGAAAAAGATAAAGTAAATGAAATTGATTTTATGGATCTACTTCAAGTAGCTGCTGAAGCAGGAGACGATAATGAGAATCATATTTTTAACTGGCTTAGACCTGCCTCCTTGGATGATGACGAGGGAAATCCTGATTCACATATTGCTTCGCATGCTCGAGAAATGGGAATAAATGTTGAACAAGTGATTAGAGAAGAAGTTGGTATAGATCGTGGAGTTATTGTTACCAGCTCTTCCGATGACCAACATACCTCTGATGTAAATAGTGGAGGAAAAGATGATGGAGATGATGGGGATGGTGGGGATGAGGCAAGAGGTTAGGATTTTGGTGCAGGAGGTTGGAATGCTGGTGCAACAAGTTGGGATGTTCGTGCTGGAGGTTGGGATGTTGGTGCAACAGGTTGGAATGCTAGTGCGGCGGGTTGGGATGCTCATGCATGTAATTTTGATCAAACTCATGGTAGATAGCATGGAGGAATAAGTCAAAATGATGAAGATTCTTTGAATATGACTCTCTCCTCAATGAGTATAGACATAGAACATAGTTCTTTGGGTGATTCGCAGACAATGTCAGGTTCTCATGTACCATATTATGGTAGTTATGGTGGCTGCAATATATTTGATTATCATTCTCCACAAATGCCATATGCAATACCTATGTATGCAGATCAACAATATCCACCAAGTTGGGTAAATCCAAACTACCAAATTCATGGATCAGTTGGAAGAGATCAAGCAGCATACGTGTGGCATATTAATAACTACATTGAAAACTATGCAAGCACGTTTTCTTGGGAAATTTATTGTTCAAATCAAGATAGAAATGTATCTTATGTATTTGAACCAGTAAGGAATTCTTTTTGGTTTTAAATTTCAGACACGCAATGTATTATTATGTATGAATTATGATTTATGATAGAATTTTGGAAGTGTGGAACTATTACTATATATATTTTTTAATGATAATTTTGTTTATTAAATATTTAATCTCTTTATATTGTATATAATATTATAAAAGTGAAACAAAATATTATTCTATTAAATACTCAATTTTAAAAATTATATACAGACTCTATTTCTGTTATAATATATATTAAACTCATAACTATGCTACTTTATTATTGAAATATGATTCATTTGATGTATAATTACTTGTTTAAGCTTGTCCTAAAATTTCACAAAAAAAAAAAAAAAACTAACTTTAGATGTAAATATCCATCATTTTTTTAATTTTTGACAGAATATCCACCGATATCGATAATATCCCCGATATATCCGTAAATTTAGAAGCCCGACATTGATGCCGATACCGATATTACGTTCCTTGCGTAGATGTAGTTTCCTCCATATAATACCAGATTAGATTAAAATTATATATTGACTAGGACGTTCACTCTTCAAATATCAATTTTTATCTTTAAATAAATTATTTCATAACGTATACAAAACGGTTGATAATTTATTTTCTTAAGGATTTCGTCAGATGTAATTTGAGTGAGAATAATCTCTCTACATACAAATCACTTCCATTCCATTGGGTGATTTCTTTTTTAATTTTTTCTAAAAAAAAAAATTAGTTTCTATTCTTCTGATTTTCTTCCCAATTTTTTCGTTCAATATTCTTCTGATTGTCAGCATCAAGTAAACCAATATATCATATTCATATACGTAGATGTAGTTTCCTCCATATAATACCAGATTATATTAAAATTATATATTGACTGGACGTTCACTCTTCAAATATCAATTTTTATCTTTAAATAAATTATTTCATAACGTATACAAAACGGTTGATAATTTATTTTCTTAAGGATTTCGTCAGATGTAATTTAAGTGAGAATAATCTCTCTACATACAAATCACTTCCGTTCCATTGGGTGATTTCATTTTTAATTTTTTCTATAAAAAAAAAAAAAAAAAAAATTAGTTTCTTTTCTTCTGATTTTCTTCCCAATTTCTTCATTCAATATTCTTCTTATTGTCAGCATCAAGTAAACCAATATATCATATTCATATACGTAGATGTAGTTTCCTCCATATAATACCATATTATATTAAAATTATATATTGACTGGACGTTCACTCTTCAAATATCAATTTTTATCTTTAAATAAATTATTTCATAACGTATACAAAACGGTTGATAATTTATTTTCTTAAGGATGTCGTCAGATGTAATTTGAGTGAGAATAATCTCTCTACATACAAATCACTTCCATTCCATTGGGTGATTTCTTTTTTAATTTTTTCTAAAAAAAACAAAATTAGTTTCTTTTCTTCTGATTTTCTTCCCAATTTCTTCGTTCAATATTCTTCTGATTGTCAGCATCAAGTAAACCAATATATCATATTCATATACGTAGATGTAGTTTCCTCCATATAATACCAGATTATATTAAAATTATATATTGACTTGGACGTTCACTCTTCAAATATCAATTTTTATTATTAAATAAATTCTTTCATAACGTATACAAAACGGTTGATAATTTATTTTTTTAAGGGTGTCAGCAGATGTAATTTGAGTGAGAATAATCTTTCTACATAAGAATCACTTCCATTCCATTGGGTGATTTCTTTTTTAATTTTTTCTAAAAAAAAAAAAAATTTAGTTTCTTTTCTTCTGATTTTCTTCCCAATTTCTTTGTTCAATATTCATCTGATTGTCAGCATCAAGTAAACAAATATATCATATTCATATACTTAGATGTAGTTTCCTCCATCAAATGCCAGATTATATTAAAATTATATATTCACTGGACGTTCACTCTTCAAATATCAATTTTTATCTTTAAATAAATTATTTCATAACGTATACAAAACAGTTGATAATTTATTTTCTTAAGGATTTCGTCAGATGTAATTTGAGTGAGAATAATCTCTCTACATACAAATCACTTCCATTCCATTGGGTGATTTCTTTTTTAATTTTTTCTTAAAAAAAAAAGTTAGTTTCTTTTCTTCTGATTTTCTTCCCAATTTCTTCGTTCAATATTCTTCTGATTGTCAGCATCAAGTAAACCAATATATCATATTCATATACGTAGATGTAGTTTCCTCCATATAATACCAGATTATATTAAAATTATATATTGACTAGGACGTTCACTCTTCAAATATCAATTTTTATCTTTAAATAAATTATTTCATAATGTATACAAAACGGTTGATAATTTATTTTCTTAAGGATTTCGTCAGATGTAATTTGAGTGAGAATAATCTCTCTACATACAAATCACTTCCATTCCATTGGGTGATTTCTTTTTTAATTTTTTCTAAAGAAAAAAAGAAATTAGTTTCTTTTCTTCTAATTTTCTTTCCAATTTCTTCGTTCAATATTCTTCTGATTGTCAGCATCAAGTAAACCAATATATCATATTCATATACGTAGATGTAGTTTCCTCCATATAATACCAGATTAGATTAAAATTATATATTGACTAGGACGTTCACTCTTCAAATATCAATTTTTATCTTTAAATAAATTATTTCATAACGTATACAAAACGGTTGATAATTTATTTTCTTAAGGATTTCGTCAGATGTAATTTGAGTGAGAATAATCTCTCTACATACAAATCACTTCCATTCCATTGGGTGATTTCTTTTTTAATTTTTTCTAAAAAAAAAATTAGTTTCTTTTCTTCTAATTTTCTTCCCAATTTCTTCGTTCAATATTCTTCTGATTGTCAGCATCAAGTAAACCAATATATCATATTCATATACGTAGATGTAGTTTCCTCCATATAATACCAGATTATATTAAAATTATATATTGACTGGACGTTCACTCTTCAAATATCAATTTTTATCTTTAAATAAATTATTTCATAACGTATACAAAACGGTTGATAATTTATTTTCTTAAGGATGTCGTCAGATGTAATTTGAGTGAGAATAATCTCTCTACATACAAATCACTTCCATTCCATTGGGTGATTTCTTTTTTAATTTTTTCTAAAAAAAAAAAAATTAGTTTATGTTCTTCTGATTTTCTTCCCAATTTCTTCGTTCAATATTCTTCTTATTGTTAGCATCAAGTAAACCAATATATCATATTCATATACGTAGATGTAGTTTCTGTTGGGGATAATTCCTATAAACCCGATGAACGCGGAATTGCCGTGCCTAATATACGCCTATAACTCGTAGCAAATAATAACGTCAATAAGCAGAAAAATAGATGAGAGAGAATAAAACAATCACGACACAAGATATACGTGGAAAACCCAAAACGGGTAAAAAACCACGGGCCGTCAGGACGACAGAGAAAGTTCCACTATATGATAAATTGTTACAACCATATACTCCAGGATTCTCTCTCACACCTAACCTAAACTTCACTCACAAGATCCTCACCAAGAACCCCACAATATCCCCTAGGTCTCCCCTAAATATCACCCACGGATCTCTAACTAGATCCACCGATATTCCCTTGGATCCCTCCCCGGATATTCCCTTGGGTCTCCCCGGATCTCACCACACTCTCTCTAATGTTACATGGTGTTCTTTTTGCTCACAACCTTAAATCTAATAACATAAATATTAGGACTATTTATACTAGTTACAGGGAGTTTAAGATAAAAGGAAATCCTACTCCTAAACGTACAAGACTTACTTGTTCCACATAAATACTATTTCCTTTTATGACAAGTCTTCTTGTAGAGAGTAAATCCTTTTCCTTCAAGTACAAGAACTTCCAGAAGAATACCTTTTCCTATTATGCGCAATATTCCCGATCTCAGCAATACATCGTCTCCGCCGTATAGGTTACGGTGTGCACCCCGCTTCCAACACCACGAAAAAACTATTCTGCTCATGACCGCTCCATGTGCCGCGGCTCAGGAACTTGCCTATGCCGCGGTCCTACGCTGCGCCTGATCCTTGGACTTTACCGCTCCATGTGCCGCTGCCTAGGCACTTGCCTATGCCGCGATCCTGCGCAGCGGTACCTACCAGATTACGCTTCTTCAGTTCTTCTTCAATCTTCAATCTCCCTTAAACACCACCATTCAACTTCCAAACGTATCCCACGTCTCCAGGAAACTTCACATCAGTTGAGTCTCGTTTGGTTCACATTTAATTCATTTGAGAATACGAGCCAAAACTAACAGTTTCCTCCATATAATACCAGATTATATTAAAATTATATATTGACTAGGACGTTCACTCTTCAAATATCAATTTTTATCTTTAAATAAATTTTTTCATAACGTATACAAAACGGTTGATAATTTATTTTCTTAAGGGTGTCAGCAAATGTAATTTGAGTGAGAATAACCTTAGCAAGACTTGTAAGTTAACTAGAGGAATTTATGTTTTGAATAGGTCTAACAGTAGACAATGCTTAATCACTCCATCACAGCTTCATTTCCGGGAAGCATACTTTGTTATATCAAGAAAATTAATAATGAATGAAAATCTTTTTCACTTGTTGAGACAAGAAAAGAAAAAAAAAACACCCAAAATGACAATATTAACTAATTTCTCAGTAGTTACCTACTACTAAACAGAGCTGGAAAAGGTCTATTTTTTAAGTGAGAGAGTGAGTGACAAGGATTCTAGAAAACAACCAAGTTTGGTTTTTAAATTAAATAAATGTTTGTGTTGTTAACTGTATATTATTACACACACGAAAATATTTGACTTCTAATTTAACATTATATGTGCCTAGAGATCGAGTAAACATGAAATTGGAGTTCAAAGTCTGAGACATTAATTTGAACGGTTATTAGCACTAGTTCCCTTGAACTTTACGTAAGTTTGTATTTTACCCCCTGAACTCTCATTAATCGGCAAACAGTTTGATATATTCTCCACCAAATTTGGTTTAGCGAGAGTTATTTCTTTTCGTTGTTGGTTGCTGGGCTTCATTGTTGGATGAATTTTGATAAAGATCTGGGATTATAATTCGTAATTTGTGAGTTTATGTTGAATCAAAAGAAGAGATGAAGTTTGGACAGAAATAATGTCTGAACTGATTGGATCCAGTGAGAAAAATGTCTGCACTGACTGGATCCAGTGAGAAAAATGTTGTTAGTTAACACGTCATCGTTTAAAGTACAAAAAGGAAAAATGAAAACAAAGGATATAATTGAGACCGTTGGATGCATTAATATACACATGGTATCATATCCTCAAAAGCTCAACACAGATTAGTAGAGAATGAGTTCAGCAGGGTATCCTGATCCCTGTTGGAGGGGGCATCTACAATCATGTTTTATCAATTAATAAGAGTTCAAAGGGTTTAATGCCTAAAAAAGAGTTCAAGGGTTAAATACAAACTCATGTAAAGTTAAAGGGGACTAATGCCAATAACCCTAATTTGAATTAAAATGTTACAACTGTAACGTGAAATTTGAATTAAAATTCTCAGTCATGGTCACAGACTCACAGTCCAAGTAATTTGATTTTACTAAAGGGGTTGAAGTGAAATATGCAGCTGAATCTGTTAGAAAAGTCTGTTAGAAAAGTCTAGTACACAAGAATTTTGATATCAAGAATAATAAAACAAACACCAAAAAGAAAGCAACACAACTCAATGAGGTTTGGTTGGTGGTACGTGACGTTCATTCAGTCTGATAATGTCTCGGATTTGATGATTTGAATTCGAATAACCACATTGGAGGACCATGCATATGTAGAACACAGTCTCTATCAGCCAACTATATGTAGGCATCAACAATTTTGAGAACTTGTAAACTTGACCAATAAAATTATCATGATGTTGCATAAAGATAATCGATGGTTCAGAAAGGAGTAAGTCTGCTAAAACTGAAAATCGCATCGGAGTATGGACTAAATATACAAGATTTCTGGCTAACTACTTCGAATATGTTAATTATCTCTTTGGATAACAAAAGAAATGTGGAAGGCTGATCAGCTATAGCAATAGCAGTGATACTGATATCAGAAGCATAAGTGACAGGATCGGCGATGAAGAATTTGTTGTTACGCGAATTCAACCCTAGTTCATTCCTCTCTTGAAGCAGGATCTATCCCGGTTGAAGGGCTATCAGCAAAATACTCCTGGTGCTTTACATTCACGCCGGACTGCTCATTCAACAATAAGAAATGTAATCAGTGATCACTTTAAGATGTAAACGGTAAACGCAATATATAAAAGGGTAATAACTAAAATCAGTGTAAACTTGGTGCATAAAACAGATTATGCCTTTTCGAATATCTTAACTACCCACGAGGACATTTACAACATGTGCAATATGTAAACCGGAAGATTTGATATGACATAAGATTCTAACAATTTCTATCTAACATCTTGAAAGCAAAAAAAGATGTTTCACTCTTGGAATATTATTTGCTGCCCCTGGGAAGCTGCTATAATGATTTCTGATAATGTCATCTTGTAGGTTTTAAGAGAAACTTCCTTAATTTGACCAAAATTATAAAACTATCAAAATGAATGAATACAACATAGAGGTATGCTTGGCTGTCACTTGAGCCATCATCCAAAATGAAGAATCTGCCAATGAATTTGAAGAACTATTTTTAATGATCAACTAGATTGAACAAATTTCTTCTGTTTTCCGTATTCAAAGGTGGGTTAAAACTTTCCCAAGAGTTAGCTGCAAATGTCAGACCTGGTAAACTATCTTTGCAGCAGCATCAAAATCATAACACAACCCAAACTTGTGGTAACCAAAAGGGAAAAAACCATTTAGAGGCACGTGCAATGTGAAGATAAACACCAAGAAATACAGGAATAATAAGTCTATATGCATCATATAAAAAGAAAAAAAAATGGCCTATCAATCATAATGTCTGATATATTCCTGATGTTTGAAGAGATATTCTCAAATATTCCTAATGTTTAACCTCCACAAATGTCAACACTTCTCACAAGCAGGGCCGGCCTTGACTTTTTAAAGGCCTAGGGCGAATCTCTAAAATGGGCCCTTTATTCATTTTCATAGTTTTTTCAATATATATACATATATATAACATGTTTTCATATATTTAGTCCAAAAATGATAATTTAATTAAAAATAATATCATATCATATGATAAATACATTTATTATATAAACAAATAAATTTCTCATATAAGTCAAGCAAAATGTGATTAGAAGTTCTGAATTATTTATTAATATCAATGTCATACATTAATATCCGCACTCACACACTGCGGTATCGTAAGATTGATTTTTTTTAATTTTTTTTTCTGGAAAATACAATAAAATCATATATTAATTATATGTATCAGATTTGAGATTACAATCCTATGCGGCTATACACATGACTAATTGACTACACTCTAAATCTCTAATTAATAATTAAGATTCATATATTATAAATATACCCAACACGGCAACACGGCAACACCCTGAACACCTAATCGAATATCCACAATTCATAACAATATAATACTATCTACTTTTATATTTCATTGAACAAAACAATATAATTCAACACTAAAAAGAACAAGTTCTCTTTCATCAAAATAATAATAATAATAAATAACAAGTCCTCTTGCAAGGCAAACTCCGGGTCAACCAGACTCCAGACTGACTCGATCTGATCACGATTAACTGACCAAACTCCAACAGTCCAAATGTCTAATTTCCCATTTCCATTTCCAAATAAAATACAATGACTCAATGGGTATAAGACCAAATAAAATAAAATAAAAATTAAAAACAAAATTACCTGAGCAGAGAGCATAAACACAATGAGAGTGAGAACTAAGAACTGAGATTCGAAGACTTGATGCTTGAATGGATGAGACTTGAGAGTATAAGACTGTGAGAGTGTTAGACTTTAGAATTTAGAGAGAGAGAGAGAGAAAGAGAGATGCGCAGGGCCGCAGCTGCGTCTGGTACTTTGGTGGAGGAAAAAGAAATAAACGAATAGATGACAGATGATTGATGAAAATATGAAATGAAACCCTAGAAAAAAAGGGGAAATTATCATTCTTCACCTGTGTTTTTCCCTATTCTCCAACTTCCCCCTCTAGTTTCAAAATTCTCCAATTTCCCCCTTCCCATGCCTATTTTTATATGGTGAAATTGAGTTGTATTTGTGAATGAGAGGGGATAAATTAGAGAATTTTGAAACTAGAGAGGAAAAATTGGAGAATAGGGCAAAAAAACAGGGAAGAGAATGATAATTTCCTGAAAAAAAGAGTCTAAACAAAAAAATTGAAATTGGGCCTTATTGAAGACTTGAAGTGTGGGCCAATTATGGGCCCTGGGCGATCGCCCCTCGTCCAGGCCCAGGGCCGGCCTGCTCATAAGAATATCAGATTGTTATTGAAGCTGAAAGGAATGTTTGGTAATAGTGACAGGGTGTTGAGAAATATTCTGCTGTTTTTCAATTATGGCAGATTTAGTTTTTTCTAGTCAACGTGCTATTTTTTGGGAAACTAGATTTGCTATAACGACTATTTTTTTTTTTTTTCCTTTATTCATTATGTAAATACGACAGCTATAAACTTCCTAGAATAGTTTATAGGTGTTTTTAAGGAGTTTCCTAATTAGTTTCTCTAAGATATATATATATATATATAAATGTTCAAGTCAGTGCGCACTGATACAAATTCATTAATGCATTGGATGTAGACCATTAGATTTACATATTTTAACTCAAATTATATGTGTGTGTGATACTTTTGCCGAAGAAATAAAATATAAATTATAGAATTTCTCACAATTATCTTTACTTTCTCAGGGCCAGCAGAAAAACATGATTATCAATACTAGAGTGATATAAAACTCTTCTGGATGTCACATAAAAGCATAATCAAAGCACCTTCTGCTGCTTGTCTCTTTCGTCCTTGACCACTGCTGACTGCCTTGCCTTGCATTGCCTGCATTAGGTAGCATAACAGGTTTTAAACATCTTTTTTTTACCATTTCAGGCTCCGGCCTTGGATTTCCTGATTTCATTATCAATTGGAACGTAAATTTATCAAAATTAAATATTTACTTTCCCACCAAAAAAACTCATGCAAACGAAGAGATTTGAGAAATTTACGATCTTGATCATAGAGGAGATGTTAGAAAGCCAAATATCAACAAGAAAAAAGAAAACTAAATACCAATTAGAATATCAAGCAGGAGAAAAACAATTTTCAAAACGCATGAATGATTTAAAAAAATAAAATTAGACTCTAAGGCCCTATTCGATTTTTCCACTTAACAATGAATGACGCTTAATGTATTTCATTCAGCTATTTTGTTTAATTTTTTAAGTATTAAAATCACTTAATGAACTGCTAAAATCACTTAAAATCACTTTTCACTTAACAAAAATCCAATGGAATTTAATACAAAGTTTTACTTCTAAAACTATCCTTACTAATTTAATCTATTTCCAATTTTGTTTTCTATTAAAACCCTAATTTTTAATTGTAATTATTAGATTCTATACAAATTAAAGTGTGGTACACTTATAGATTTCCAAGGATGCTCTCTCTCTCTCTATATATATATATATAGAGAGAGAGAGAGAGAAATTTTCCATTGATGACTTTTATAATGCACACTTTAAACACCTTTGATGAAATTGCATGTAATCAAATGATTTTTGATGAGATTTTTTTGTATGCATCATAAGAAAATTAAAATACATATTTGGTAAAAATTTCGAAATTTTTTGGATTTGAGAACTATTTTTTCTTATATTTCTCTATTTTTAAATGTTTTATCTTCAAAAAAAATCGAAAAAAATTAGTTCTTGCACCTGAAATTTTTATTTTATTTTCTATAAATGTATTTCAATGTTTTCACCATCTATACAAAAAATCAAATCAAGATTCAATATATTTCATGCAATTTCATCAAAGGTGTTTAAAATGTACATCGTAAAAAGTCCTTATTGAAAAATTATTATATATATATATATATATGATATTATGGTTTGTCTCATTTAACATCATTGAGTGTATAATATAAATTAAAGTGTGGTACACTTATAGATTTCCAAGGATACAATATTTATTATATATATATGAGAGAGAGAGAGGTGCTATTGACACCCTCACTACTGAACTATTTATGCCCCATTTTTAAAATTTTTTATTTAATTATATAAAATTAAATGGTTTTATTAACTTTTTTTATTTATTTTCAGGACTACCCTTTTACTTAATTTTAAAACTTAACACTCCATATCTTTTTCAAAAAATAATAATAATAATAATAATAATAATAATAATAATACACTTTATCTCTAATCTTTATATGCAATTTTCTCACATCCATTCGCATAATTATTTTTCTTCTTCTAATTTCATGGTGAAACCATCCTTATTAGATGCGTTTTTTTTTTAGTCGATTGGATTGTTGTTGTTAGATTGTGATTGTGATTGTGATATAGATCGTCTCATCATTTTTTTTGAGCAATTGAGTTAGGGTTTTGGTGTGGTTTCGTTTCATTAGAGATTAGGTTTTCTTGGTGCGATTTCGGTTTTTTTTTTTTTTTTTTTTTTTTTTTTTGTAAATAACATGAAACTAACTTTGGAAGTTCCAGAATAATATCTACAAATGAATTGATACAAGTCATAGAATGCATAGAAGATCTGAAAGAAAATAAACCGAGAGAAAAAAAAAATAGTAAACATGGATCTGAAATTTGAAAAGAAAAACAAAATAAAAAAATACTGAGTATGGGAAACATGAGATCGAGATCTGAAAGAAAATATAAACAAAAATAGCAAACATTAAATGATTTGAAATAATCTATGTCATTAGGGTTTTGAAATAAGGAAAGTGGGGGGTTTTATTAGTTTTGTTTTGTACAGTATTTTTTTAATAAAAATTGTATGTTTCTTTAAGTAATTTTATAAAGGAAAAAAAATACTTAATAATTTAAAAAGTGAGGTATAAATAGTTCAGTAGTGACTATGCTAATAGCACCACTCATATATATATATATATACTGGTCCACATTCTTCGTCCTGATATATATATTGTCAAGATAAACTGACAATAGAAAGACTATATATATATATATATATTATTATTATGGTTTGCCACATTTAATTTCATTGAGTGTACAATAGTACATGAGCATTTATCAATTAAGTAGTACTGGTGGGTATTTATCAATTAAATAGTATTGGTGGATATAAATCAATAACAATATCCATTGATAATGATATTCAATTTAGAGAAAAAAAAAAAAAAAACTACATACCCAGAATAATATAAATTTGAAATATTATTAATAACTAAATAAATTTATTTTAGAATTATTAATTTACATGTTAGAGTTGTCATTAATACATTAAAATGTAAATATATAACAAATAATAGTTAGAATGACATAAATGTAAAAGTATTTATTTTCATATATTTATAACTTAAAAAAACAAACGACTTTTCACTTATCTTCAGTTTTCAGTGAAAAAAATAAACATGTTTTTCGGTTTCAGCTTTCAATCACTATTTAGTCTTCAGTAACATTTAACACTGTTCAGTCTTCAAACAAAAAATCAAACGGGACCTAATACGATGTTAAAGAATCTCAAGCTGAACTTATTTAGGCAAGACAATAAAATCTCAATCTCAAGACAATAAAATACTTTTCTAATAGGTGTAGTGGTCCTAACATATATAGGCAAGACAATAAAATTCTTTCATAATAGGAGTAGTGATCCTAATTTATATGAAATTTGGATCCTCAAATCTTTTTTCCGACCTCACATAATCTCAAGACACATAAACATTGCAATGAATGTGTAGTTAAGATGTGATTGGTTTCCATAACCACTTCATCAACAACTAATCACACGTTTTAAAAAAATCATAAAAAAGATCAGATCAATAAAGGATACAAATCCAACTTATATATATAGGCAATTAAGAGCCAGTTTGGTATTGCTGTAACTTTTATAATAATCATTGTTAGTTGTGCTAGAGGAATAATCAGCT
Organism: Acer campestre; assembly: GCA_954870605.1. NCBI lineage: Eukaryota > Viridiplantae > Streptophyta > Magnoliopsida > Sapindales > Sapindaceae > Acer > Acer campestre. The sequence goes on along the minus strand of OX940804.1, from coordinate 39,346,185 downwards.
GTGAAGTTAATCAGCAGTTGTTTGGTTAATTGTACTTTTAAAACTACTATATAGTTTAAAAGCAGCATACATGTGCTTGGTAATTTTATTTCAAAAGTGCTGAAATTAGTTACAATGACTAAAATAGGCATGATTTTAGAACATCATTTCATTTATTTATTTATTTCATTAATTATATATATTACATCAATATTTAAGTACAATATTTAAATTAGAAAAATATTTCCATAAGAACAATAAAAATATTTTTAAAAGGTTTTATAAATCAAATCAATAATTAATTAGAATATTTAATTTTAAGATGAAATAAGGTATATAAATGATTTTAATTTGATTTCATAAAGATAATGATGATATTTTAAAAGATTCATTAAATATTAAAATAGATTATTCTATAATCACTTTCAAAAAGTAATCCTCCACCGACTTCTCAAAATCACTGTCAAAACTTGTCAGATTATATATTAATTACTTTTGGAAGTTTTACCAAACATCATTTTATATCAAAATTATTAAATAAGTTAATTTTAACTTCTCAAAAGCAATACCAAACTGGCCCTAAGACAATAAAATACTTTCTTGAGTAGTAATCCTAAAATAATATTAATAGAAATAGGAAATATAATATAATTCTACTAGGAATATCTACAATAATTTCCTTTTTTTTTATTTATGGAATTTTTGATATTTCAGGATTCGGATCAGGGATCTAAATAACTTGCATAATCTGTTGGGTTGCTTGATCATTAAGATTTGGATTCGGATCATTATTTTCCATTGAAGGCGTTCCTTGCCCTCCATAGAGAGCAAAGTCTGTGTGCTGTGAATAGCTTGATGGACTTGCTGGGTAGTGATGAGTGATTGGAGAGGGCTCATGATTAGTCACACCAATGCCACTTTTGTCTTTGAAAGTATGTGCACTGGGGTCTCTTGAAATGAAGATTCTTGAAAGAACTCGAATTCTTGTCCATATCGAGGTTCTTGGATCTGATTTCTTCAAGACATTCCAATGCTCGTAGATGAAAATGGCCATGAATATGATGAGAGCTAAGATTGCAGAAATGCCGGCTATGAGAAACAGTCCCCAGAAGCTGTTCAAGCCAAGGCTATTAGAAGAAACCAAGGTGCTTGATTCAGGACAACTAGCATGTTTTTTGAAATATGCATCTTCAATTTGCTTCATTTTTTCACTCTCAGTCACATTCAAGATTGCTCTCGAGACATCCAGAACTAGTGGAGAATGTAACGGGAAGACCTACAAGCAAAATGAGAAACAAATTCAAGGAGATTATATAGAGAATTGACTGAAAATTTAGAGAGTTGAAGAGTAGTTACAAAGCCAAATCCAGCAGCCTTGAAAGTTGGTTCAATCATGGTATATTTGGAGCAATATTGTCCAATAAACAATCTCATGAATGGAACTTCATCGAAAGCAGCTGCTATACCACCCTTTGCACTTCCTTTCTTAAAAAACTCATTGCATTCTTCCAGTGAATTGTATTCGATTAGCTTGTTTTCGTTGAATCCTAATTTTTTCAGGATTCCAAAAACAAATGAACCCTTCTGGTACCCGACATTCTCTCCTCTCTTAATCAGCTCGTGAACGTCAGTGATAGTAGGCTTGAGCTGTTGCACTGTGAGATGAGAAGTCAAGCTAGCAGTGTAACTTTGGGTGAGAATGAGGACCACAAAGTACCACACAATCACCACAAATCTACCCAAATTACTTATCACTCTCTCCCCTGCAAATACAAAGGAAAATTTTGTCAATGTAAATGTACGTCCCTTGCATTGATTGCTACATAGCAGACACCAGTTCAAAAAATTACTCTGAGAGAAAACCATGGTTGAGAAGGAGAACCAGACACTTGTTCCAACTTGATATTCGACGGGGCCTCGAAAGTCTTCATTGATTCTATGTTCAAGAACCCAGACAACAAATCCAATGAAGACAAAGAAACAAGCACTTGTCACCCAAAGGTCCCATGTGAGAGGCTTCAAGAACATCCAAAAATTTTTCTTTTTGTTGTCTTTGATTGGCACAATCATTGACACCCCAGATTCTGTATATGGTTGTGTGAAATCAACATATGTTGATCTGTTGGCCACAATTGTTATATCTCCCACCACAGCATCAAATTTCTGTGCATAGTTTACAAACAAATTCATCACAACAATTGTAATATTGAAAAAACCTGATAAACGATAAGAACTCTAAGAAGGATATGAAAATTTACCCCAAGATAGACTTGATCGACCAAATCATCGTATGTAGTGCCATTATGAAATTCAAAGGGAATGTACTCATAAGGTACATCGTAAGGTAGTTTTTTCATTACAGCATCAAAAACATCTATGCAGTAACCAGTAACTGTTGACCTATTAGTTGTAGAATCAAGTTCAACTTTTACAAAGTCAGTGAAACCACTCTTCTTTGGTACTCCTATATGCAGTTTCTTTTGATTTGTGGGGATTTCCCAACCTTTAGGTACAGAAGTAGAATCCCCTGGCCATATAATAGGTCCAAGATTCAGTTTCGAAGCAGAATTGTTGTTGTTACTTGTTGAAAAAGTCATCAATTTCTTCATCAGTACCTTTTTTTCTGGTGTCCAAAATCCAATCCCTCTAGTTCCATAACCATTCACATTAACTATCTGAAAAGCTAATGACTGCAATTGACCATCAACAAAACTGTAATCACCAGTCAGGCCTCTGAATCTAGTACTTGACATTGCTTTGACAAGATTTGGACCATTTTCAGACACCCCAATTGCTTCAAGATCTGTTGAAACATTATTAGAGATCTGCTTATCAAATCTAAAATTTCCAACATCAGATTTCTCAACTGCCATGGCCAATGCCACTGTAAGATCATAAGCCAACAGTCCAAAAATGTTCAATTTAGCATCAACAATATCAGGATTCTCCTGCTGGAACTTTCTCTTCCACTGAACCCAAAAATTTTCAAGCTTCTTGGTTCTTGGAACATAAGGCCTAACACCAAGAACACCTTGCATGGAATCAATCACAGATTGCTCTAACGTATCGAAAAAATTAGCTAACCCATCTGTGACAATCCAAACAAAGCCTTCCTCCATCATACCAATCTGCTTAGCTTTTGTAAAAATCCTGGAACCTAGAGAAGGTAACATGTGGACTATAAAAACTCTAGTTTGCATTGTCATCAACTTATAAAGCTCTTCAACAATCTGATCATCAGAGGCCATTGGAGAGATCACACTCCTATAAGGAACACGGGTGTCTATGGCCTGCAATGAATCTGTGAGGTACGGTATGATGCCTTGTCCGAACTCGTTGTCAACGTAAATGGGGACAACTTCTCGCCACCCAAAAGCTTTAATGAGAGCAGTTATGGGGCCAACTTGGGAGTAGTCGTTTGTAATGCCTCTGAAGAAATATGGAGTCTTGATTGATGAAGTGAGAGATGGGTTGGTTGCAGAGAATGATAAAATGGGGACTTGAGACTTGTTTCCAAGGTCGATGACGAAGTTGGTCTGCATTGAATTCTCCGGTCCGATTATAGCTTGCACTTGTACGTTTTTTATTAAGTCCAGAGCTGAGAAAATTGTACAGAGAAGAAAATACCGGTTCAGTTTTTCAGGTTTTGGACACATGAACAGTCACAGAATCCTTATGAGAATTTTAAGTGGGTGTTTGGTTATGTAATTAATTTCGCACGAAAAAAGTACTGAAATTCTGCACCCGATAATAACAGTCATATATAATAATCCAATAAATTATAAGGTGGTCGGTTCTTTAAGAAGTAAACAAGTTGATTAAAAAAAATCCATTTGATGATAAGCCAAATTCAAGATTATTCTACCAATTGAACTCTTTGATTGCTAATAAACAACTATCTCTATCTCTTTCATTATTTAGGGGGGTGTATTCAATTAGGATTTTGAATGACTTTTAAAGACTTTTTTTTAAGAGGATAACTTTTACATATTTTATGGACTTTTATAGACTTTACAAGATTATGAAAAACTTTCATAGACTTTTATTTAAACGACTTTCATAGACTTTCATTTTGAAAGACTTTCATAGACTTTCATTTCGAAAGGCTTTCGTAGACTTTCATTTCGAAAGGCGAAAGGCTTTCGTAAACTTTCATTTTAAAAGTCTTTTATAGACATTTATAGACTTTCATTGACTTAATGTATATTTTGTTTTAGCAAAATTATATATATTTATCATGTCAATAAAAATATTTTTTCAAATGAATAAAAAAAAAAAACCATTGTTAATTAAACTTGACAAAAGCATTCATGTCTATATATGTGATTTTAAATTTTTTTTATTTTAATTATATTTTGAATTATAAAGAAATTATGATCCTTTTTTTTTTAATAATTAGTCAAAATTTTATTTGTTTTTTATAATTAGTCAAAATATTATTTTACATAAATGAAGTTCATTTGATGTGTTAGTTGCTTTGAAAATATAGGTAAAAAAAATATGAAATCTCTCGTCCTTAATTGCATAGCTGATGAAGAGTTGTTTTATATTATTTTTTAGTTATTATTTTTTTTTTTTTTTGTTATAGATTGTTAATGTTTGTATGTTTATTTAGTTTAAAGTTATTCGTTTTATTTTATTTATGAAATTTGTTAAAATGAGTGTGTTTTTATTTGAAAATAGAACATATGTTTGGTGGTTGATGTTTTTCAAAGAGTTTTATGTTTTTCTTCTAAAGTGAAATTCTTTCTAATTTATTTATTTATTTTTTTTAAAAGTCATTCGAAGTCTTTGGTAGGAATGGAAGACAAATTGTGAGATTTTTTTTATAACTAAAAGTCATTAAAAGTCATTGATATTTTAAAGTCGTTAAAAGTCATTGAGATTTTGAATATCTCCTAACTTTTATAAAGTGTTAAAAAGCCTTAATTGAATACCACATGACTTTTAAAAGACTTTTATAGAGTTGTTAAAAGTCTACATTAAATACACCTAAACTTTTTAATTCTATAAAAATTATTAAAAGTCTTTTAAAATCCTAATTGAATACACTCTCTTTAATTTTCTTTTTAAATGATTCCTTCACTTCATCACTACTTGTATTAATTTTATTATAGTGCTGCTAAATCAATTATATATTCTCTAACAGCAGCATTTTCAACTATTTTTCATTTTTTTTTTCTCTTTTTGATAATATTTAAATTTATGCCGGTTTAACACGTGAATGTGGTGTACAAGTTAACATGATTCTTAATTTGTTATTATACAAGTACCATAATTAAATAGACTCTTTTTCTTTCAGAAAGTAACTATCCAATTACATTTTCATTCGATTCAAGAGTTACTACTCATCATAAACTTACCGACACAACAAAGTAGTAAATGTCGACCCAAAAAAACCTCTATCATTTCTAGCTATAACAAGGACTTCTACAATTCCCACAAGGCTGTGTTTGATTGTAATTTTCAACTTCATACACGGTTTAGTGTAGCTGTATATTGTTGAATCTAAAGATATTTGGAAGACAATAATTGGACTTTGGGCCGGGTCACTTAAAAACGAAATTAAAAACAGTAAAATTTACTTCATGATCATTACCGTACCTGATTTTATTTTATTTTTTTTCGTATATAGATTTACCGATTATCAATTTGTATAGTGCTATAAAACTGACTATTTAGTGAAAGCACACGAAAAATAAAAACCTGAAGATAAACACACTGTATAGTTCGCAAAGAAAGAGATATAAAGTAAGTAGCAAGTACCAGCAGCAGCTGCAGCAACAACATCTCTTTTGGAGTCTCTGATGTTGAGAAGCAGCCTGGTTTTGTAGTCACGAGAATTGGTGTAGAAATCTGAAAGAGCCATGTTGATGCAACTCAACCAAATTTTGCCAGACTCATCATTATTCACATCAAGAACCACACCCACATTAACTGGGGTTGTGTTCGTGTTTGTGTTTGTGTTGTTGTTCTGCTGAGCCATGGCTGTGTCTGCTGTGGAGAAGATCAGTAATAATACTATCATCATCATCATCTTCATGATGTGATCAGAAAGAAACAAAAGGCAAGACTCAAGAGGAACAAAAAACCAGTTTTGGGTTTTGTCTCATGTTTTGAAGAAGATAAATGCTTTAGAAACTTTTGATGTGAATATATGGTTTTATTTGAAAATTGAAATGTGGGTTTGTTTTTATAGTGAGTTGAGATTTGAGAAGTATGAATATAAAAATATACAAGAGATGATGTTCAACATACATTAAAGTCAATTATCAATACCAATATCTTTAATTTTTGTAAATTTAAGAGTCTGTACCAGATATGGGTATCAATATATAAGTGGTCCAGTGATTATGACCAACAATAGAAAGCTTAGAAGAAGACAAAAAAATTGTCTACAATTCTACATATGCATGGGAAGAGCAGACTATTATTCCAGTTATAAATTGTTTGAATATGGAAGGAGAAAATCTCTTTGGTGACTCGTAGTTTCAGGGAAATTTCATGCTATTATGAGGTCCAGTGGTACCAAAGCGAACAATATCATGTCAGACCCATTTGGATCATGCAAGGAACTGATATATTTTATATCAGTAATGGTTTTCTCATAAGGGATCTCTTATTTTAATTTCAAAGGGGGTGCGGGCCGTGAGGCCCAATATTGCCAAAGCGGACAATATCATGTCAAGCTCATTTGGACCATACAAGGAACTAATATATATATTTTATATCAGTTCAAACTGATACTAGAAAAACTATATATATATATATAAATATATATTCTATCATAATGGATCCCTTTTTTTAATTTTAATCTTGATATAAATTTTTTTATAGATGATATGTTCAATGAAATCTACCTATGAATAAAAGTCCTTACCGAAATTAAAATAAGAGATCCCTTATGAGAAAACAACTATATATATATATAATATTTCTATTGTCAGTTCGAACTGATACAAAATATATCAATTCTTTGCATTTGTGTCATTGGATTTAAAAGATGCTTTAACAAGTGCATGCAGCCAAGTCAAAGCATTTAAATCCAATAACTCATATGCAAGGAACTGATATATTTTATATCAGTTTAAAATATTTATATATATAGTCCCGATGTGGTCAAGACGTCCTGATATAACTTTATCAAGATATTGGATGTGAGCCACTCATTATGAAGAAATTTTGATAAGTGCATACACACTTGAATCAAAACACGTAAAACTAGTGACTCACATTCAATATTCTCATATAGTTATATCAGGATGCACTAACTTGAAAATTTATATATATATACAGATTTTCTATTATCAGTTTCTCCTGACAATAAATATATCAGGACGAAGTATATGAACCACTAGATTTACTTACTTTAACTCAAAGTGTATGCATTTGTCAAAACTTCTCCATAATCTGTGGTCCACATTCTTCGTCCTGATATATTTATTGTCAGGACGAACTGACAATAGAAAGATTGTATATATATATATATGAGTCACCAGTTTTGACAAGTGCATACTCACTTGAGTCAAAGTATATAAAACCAGTGGCTCACATTCAATATCTTTATGAAGTTATACCAGGATGTACTAACTTGAAAAAAATATATATATATATATACGGTCTTTCTACTATCAGTTCGTCTTAATATAAAATATATCAGAATGAAGAATATGAACCATAAATTATGGAGAAGTTTTGACAAGTGCATAAACTTTAAGTCAAAGTATGTAAATCTAATGATCCACATTGTTCGTCCTGATATAAAATATATTAAATTGAATGATAACAGAAAAATTGTATATATATTTATATATATAAATTTTCAAATGAGGATGTCCGCATGAGAACGGAACTGATTCTATTGTAAGTTCCAAAAATATATCAGTTCCTTACATGTGAGCCGTTGGATTTAAAATACGCTTTGATAAGTGCATACAGCCTAGTCAAAACATTTAAATCCAATTGCCCACATACAAGGGTTCGAACTGATAAAAGAAAAACTAAATATATATTTATAAGATAAAGATTGTCATCAACACTATTCACATTTTCTCTCGCGTTAATTTCCATTGAATTGAATGGCACAAAATATAGGTGCGCTCTCATGTGTTATTCTAAAAAAAATTATTTTATTTTACGGTTTTAATTAAAGTGATATCTACTGTTCGAAATCAAATAATTAAAAACAATTATTTATTTCATAGAATTGCAAATATTTTTCTTAACAGTGATCTAATTTTTGATAAATAATTCACCTACCTGTCTTTATATCATATCTCTTTAATAATAAAAAGTTAAAATCATATTATTTTATAATTTTGATATAAAATGATATTTGGTAAAACTTCCAAAAGTGATTAATTTTGAGAAGTAGGTGTGGGGTTACTTTTTGAAAGTAATTATGAAATAATTTATTTCAGCGTTTAATGAATCTTTTAAAATATCATTATTATTCTTATAAAATAAAGTTAAAATAATTTATATAACTTATTTCATCTCAAAATTAAATATTCTAATTAAATATTGATTTGATTTATAAAATCTTTTAAAAATATTTTATTGTTCTTATGGAATTTTTTTTTTCTAATTTAAATATTCTACTTTAATATTGATTTAATATATATAATTAGAGCATCTCCAATGCAAGCGTGACTTGTGAAAAAAAAAAAAAAATGTCATATAGGATAAATAAACGTTATGTTAATAATTGTGTCTCCAATGCAACTGTGCATATTCATCCTCAAGCTGATATAGCAAAAAAAATATCACACATTGTTAATATGACCATCCACTTTCAGACGGTTTATTGCACAACTATTTTTTAAGCTGACTCAACAAATATTTAAAACTGACATTAATTTTTCATATATTTTTGGTAAGAAAATAAAATAAAAAAGGAAAAAGGAAAAAGGAAAAAAAGATGGACACGTCATTAAAAAAATTGTGCTTTAGACGGAAGCATTGGAGACCAAATATTAAATTGACTGTCTATCAAATCTATTTTTATGCCACATAAGAAGTAAGTCTCTTGACATTGTTGTCATGTCAATAATTATTGGTATGCAAGCCACTTTTGCATTAGAGATACTCTTAATGAAAAAAATAAAATAAAAATAAAAATGAAATAGAGTCCTAAAATCATGTATATTTTAGTCATTGTAATTAATGTCAACACTTTTGTAATAAAATTATTAAACATACGTATACTTTTAAAAATACAATTAACTAAACATCTGCTTATCAACTTCACAGCTCATTATTCTTATCAAAACTAAAAAAAAATAAAAGATGTTTTGTCTGAAATTCCACATTCGTAGGAATGTGACATGTCTGAATTACTCAAAAAAAAATCAAAGATCTTTTGTTTGAAATTCCATATTCGTAGGAATGTAACATGTCTGAATTCTTAAACTAGAAGATAATACTTTTTAAAGATTTTTTTTTTTTTTAATATCGTTTACCTTGACCAAATCAAAGTCCCATTTTTTTGATTTTATGTTTGACTATTTTTTGCTACTGAATTTGGAGGATTCGGGGTTGTTGTGTGTTTGCTTGCCGTAGACGTGGTCTATTCGCAATGCTGTGGTCCATGTGTTGATGACAGGGAGGATTGTGGAATGGGCAGAGTGTTTTATTAAGGAGTTTAACAGTGTGAGTTTGTTGAAGGAAAGTAATGCTGCTGTGCGCTGTTGGTATTCATATTTGGCAACCCCTGCCCCGAATTTGTATAAAATCAACTGTGATGCAGCTCTGGATGGGTTAGGTCGAAGGGTAGGCATTGGGATCATTATTCGCGATTCGGGTGGTTTAGTCATGGCCTGTAGCTCTCAAAAAATTGAAGCCACGTTTTCTACACAAGTGGCCAAAGCAATAATTATCCGGTGTGGCCTCCAACTGGCGTGTGATACTGGTTTAAGACCGTGTAGGACTAATTCTGATGCTAAAGTAGTAGTGGACTGGATCAATATTGGTAAACCTCTGGAGTCAGAGATTGGGTGTGTCTTTGTTGATATTCATGTGTTGCTTTTGCAGGCTTGGTGTGTTTTAGTGAATTTCGTCCCTAGAAAGGCTAATACCAATATTAAAATTATATTAAAATTATATATTGATTAGGACGTTCACTCTTCAAATATCAATTTTTATTTTTAAATAAATTCTGTCATAAAGGATACAAAACGGTTGATAATTTTCTTAATGGTGTCGACAGATGTAATTTGAGTGAGAATAATCTTAGCAAGATGTGTAAGTTAATCTAGAGGAATTTATGTTTTGAATAGGTCTAACAGTAGACAATGCTTAATAACTCCATCACAGCTTCATTTCCAGGAGGCATCCTTTGTTATACCAAGAAAAATCAAGATTTGGTGATCACACTGATGTGTTAATCATTACTTTAATCAAATTTGACTTCAAGAAATTAATGATTAATGAAAATCTTATAAAAAAAACACCCAAAATGACAACATTAACTAATTTCTCAATAGTTACCTACTACTAAAATCCCCATCATCAAAGTCTATACTATTTCCTCTTACCAACAATATATGTAATTAATAGAGCTAATTAATAAATAAATAAATAATTATCAAGGTTCGACTTCATTTTAATTAAAAAGACATTTTATATAACGTATAAACAGAGCTGGAAAAGTCTATTTTTTAGGTGAATGAGAGTGAGTGGCAAGGATTCTAGAAAATAACCAAGTTGGGTTTTGATAATTAAATAAATGTTTGTGTTGATATATCTTGAGATAAGTCTGTATATTAATACACGCAACGAAATAGTTGACGTCTAATTTAACCTTATATGTGCATAGAGACCGAGTAAACATGGAATTGGAATAGTCTCAGAGACATTGAATTCAAATGTGGTTTGTCTCCGAGTAAATGTTCAAATGTTTGGGCTAGAAGGTCAACTTTGAATTCAAATTCTACTAAAGAGATTGAAGAAAAGTCTAGTACACACAAGAATTTTGATACCTTCAAGAATAAGAAAACAAAAGCAGCCCAATGTGGTTTGGTGGTAAGGGGCACTAATTCAGTCCGACAATGCCTAGGGTACGATGATTCGAATACGAATAACCACATTGGAGGACCATGCATATGTAGAACAGTCTCTATAAGCTAACTATATATAGGCATCAACAATTGGGGAACTTGTAAACTTGACCAATAAAATTATCATGATGTTGCATAAAGATAATCGATGATTCAACCCTAGTTCATTCCTCTCTTGAAGCAGGATCTATCCCGGTTGAAGGGCTATCAGCAAAATACTCCTGGTGCTTCACATTCACACCGGACTGCTCATTCAACGATAAGAAATGGAATCAGTTTCAGATGTAAACACAATATATAAAAGGGAAAGAACTAAAATCAGTGTAAACTTGGTGCATAAAACAGATTATGACTTTTCGAATATCATAACTACCCACAAGGACATTTACAACACGTGCAATATGTAAACCGGAAGATTTGCTATGACTTAAGATTCTAACAATTTCTATCTAACATCTTGAAAGCAAATAAAGACATTTCACTCCTGGAATATTCTTTGCTGCCCCCTGGGAAGCTGCTTATAATGATTTCTGATAATGTCATCTTGTAGTTTTAAGAGATACTTCCTTAATTTGACCAAAATTATAAAACTATCAAAATGAATGAATACAACATAGAGGTACGCTTGGCTGTCACTTGAGCCATCATCCAAAATGAATTTGAAGAACTATTTTTAATGATCAAATAGATTGAACAAATTTCTTCTGTTTTCCGTATTCTGTCAGACCTGGTAAACTATCTTTGCAGCAGCATGCCAGCATCAAAATCATACCACAACCCAAACTTGTGGTAACCAAAAGGGACAAAACCATTTAGAGGCACATGCAATGTGAAGATAAACATCAAGAAATACAAGAATAATAAGTATATATGCATCATATAAAAAAGAAAAAAAAATAATATTAACATGTTTTCATATATTTAGTTTGAAAATGATAATTTAATTAAAAATAATTTGATAAATATGATTAGAAGTTCTGAATTAGTTATTAATATCAATGTCATACATTACACCCTGAACACCTAATCGAATATCTACTTTTATATTTCATTGAACAAACCAAGATAATTCAACACTAAAAAGAACAAGTTCTCTTTCATCAAAATAATAATAATAAATAACAAGTCCTCTTGCAAGGCAAAATCCGGATCAACCAGGCTGACTCGATCTGATCACGATTAACTGACCAAACTCCAACAGTCCAAATGTCTAATTTCCCATTTCCATTTCCAAATAAAATACAATGATTCAATGGGTATAAGACCAAATAAAATTAAATTAAAATTAAAAACAAAATTACCTGACCAGTGAGACACAATGAGAGTGAGAACTGAGAACTGAGAACTGAGATTCGAAGACTTGATGCTTGAATGGATGAGACTTAATAAGAGTATAAGACTGTGAGAGTGTTAGACTTTAGAGTTTAGAGAGAGAGAGAGACTGAGAGAGATGCGCAGTGCCGCAGCTGCGTTTGGTACTTTGGTGGAGGAAAAAGAAATAAACGAATAGATGACAGATGATTGATGAAAATATGAAATGAAACCCTAGAAAAAAAGGGGAAATTATCATTCTTCACCTGTGTTTTTCCCTATTCTCCAACTTCCCCCTCTAGTTTCAAAATTCTCCAATTTCCCCCTTCCCATGCCTATTTTTATATGATGAAATTGAGTTGTATTTGTGAATGAGAGGGGATAAATTAGAGAATTTTGAAACTAGAGGGGAAAAATTGGAGAATAGGGAAAAAAATCAGGGAAGAGAATGATAATTTCCTGAAAAAAAGAATATTTAAAACAAAGAATAACTTGAAGTGTGGGCCGATTTTTTTTATGGCTTCATTGGACTTGTTTTAAAACAAAGAATATGGCCTCATTTTAATTGTCTGTAAAATATTTATTGGGCAATAAACATGTAACTCATTAAAAAATGGCCCTTAAAATTATGGCCCCTTGGCGATCGCCCCTCGTTCAGGCCCAGGGCCGGCCCTGCTCATAAGAATATCAGATTGTTATTGAAGCAGAAAGGAATGTTTGGTAATAGTGACAGGGTGTTGACTGTTGAGAAATATTCTGCTGTTTTTCAATTATGGCAGATTTAGTTTTTTCTAGTCAACGTGCTATTTTTTGGGAAACTAGATTTGCTATGATGACTATTTTTTGTTTTCCTTTATTCATTATGTAACAGCTATAAATTTCCTAGAATAGTTTGTAGGTGTTTTTAGGGAGTTTCCTAATTAGTTTCTCTAAGATATATATATATATATATAAATGTTCAAGTCAGTGCGAACTGATACAACTTCATTAATGCGTTGGATGTAGACCATTAGATTTACATATTTTAACTCAAATTATATGTGTGTGTGATACTTTTGCAGTTTTGCCAAAGAAATAAAATATAAATTATAGAATTTCTAACAATTATCTTTACTTTCTCAGGGCCAGCAGAAAAACATGATTATCAATACTAGAGTGATATAAAACTCTTCTGGATGTCTCTAACATAAAAGCATAATCAAAGCACCTTCTGCTGCTTGTCTCTTTCGTCCTTGACCACTGCTGACTTCCTTGCCTTGCATTGCCTGCATTAGGTAGCATAACAGGTTTTAAACATCTTTTTTTTACCATTTCAGGCTCCGGCCTCGGATTTCCTGATTTCATTATCAATTGGAACGTAAATTTATCAAAATTAAATATTTACTTCCCCACCGAAAAACTCACGCAAACGAAGAGATTTGTGAAATTTACGATCTTGATCGTACAGGAGATGTTAGAAAGCCAAATATCAAAAAGAAAAATGAAAACTAAATACCAACCAGAATATCAAGCGGAAGAAAAACAACTTGCAAAACGCATGTACGATTTAAAAAAAATAATTAAAAAAAAAATTAGACTCTAAGGCCCTGTTTGATTTTTTCACTTAACACTGAATATACTTAATGTATTTCATTCAGTTATTTTGTTTGATTTTTTAAGTGTTAAAATCACTTAATGAACCGCTAAAACCACTTGTTTTGAAAAGTGAAAATTTTTCACTTTTCACTTAACAAAAATCCAGTGGAATTTAATACAAAGTTTTACTTCCAAAACTATCCTTACTAATTTAATCTATTTCCAATTTTGTTTTCTATTAAAACCCTAATAATAATTATTGGATTCTATACAAATTAAAGTGTGTTACACTTATAGATTTCCAAGGATATAATATATATATAGAGAGAGAGAGAGAAAGAGAGAGAGAGAGAGAAATTCCAATAAGGACTTTTATAATGCACACTTTAAGCACCTTTGATGAAATTGCATGTAATCAAATGATTTTTGATGAGATTTTTTTGTATGCATCCTAAGGAAATTAAAATACACATTTGGAAAAATTTTGGAATTTTTTTGGATTTGGGAACTATTTTTTCTTATATTTCCCTATTTTTAAATGTTTTATCTTCAAAAAAATCGGAAAAAATTAGTTCTTGCTCCTGAATTTTTTTTTTTTTTTCCATAAATGTATTTCAATGTTTTCACCATCCATAAAAAAAATCAAATCAATATTCAATATATTTCATGCAATTTCATCAAAAGTGCTTAAAGTATGCATCGTAAAAAGTCCTCATTGGAAAATTACTATATATATATATATATGATATTATGGTTTGTCTCATTTAACATCATTGAGTGTATAATATAAATTAAAGTGTGGTACACTTATAGATTTCCAAGGATACAATATTTATTATATATATATAGAGAGAGAGAGATATATATATATATATATATGCTATTGAAACCCCTACTACTGAACTATTTATGCCCCATTTTTAAAATTTTTTATTTAATTATATAAAATTAAATGGTTTTATTAACTTTTTTATTTACTTCCAAGACTACCCTTTTACTTATTTTTCAAACTTAACACTCTATATCTTTTTCAAAAAAATATAATAAAAAAAAATACACTTTATCTCTAACCTTTATATGCAGTTTTCTCACATCTATTCGCATAAAAAAAAATAAAAAAAAATAAAAAAAATAAAAAAATAAAAAAAAATCTTCTAATTTCATATTGAAACCATCCTTATTAGATGGTTTTTTTTTTTTTTTTTCGTATGTAGTCGATTGGATTGTTGTTGGTAGATTGTAATTGTGATATAGATAATCTCATGATTTTTTTGAGCGATTGAGTTAGGGTTATGGTGTGGTTTCGTTTCGTCAGAGATTAGGTTTTCTTGGTTACGATTCTTGGTGCTTTTTTGCAAATAATATTAAACTAACTTTGGAAGTTCTAGAATAAAATCTACAAAAGAATTGATAAAAATCATAGAATGCATAGAAGATCTGAAAGAAAATAAACCGAGAGAAAAAAAAAATAGCAAGCATGGATCTGAAATTTGAAAAGAAAAACAAAATCAAAAAATACTAAGAGCATTTCCAATGCAAATATGGCTTATGAAAAAAAAATACCACGTATGATAAACAGACATTATGTTAATAATTATATCTCCAATGCAACAGTGCATATTCAACCTCAAGTTGACGTGACAAAAAAAATATTATACATTGTTAACATGACCGTCCACTTCAGACGGTCTATTGCACAGCTATTTTTTAGGTTGACTCAACAAACATTTAAAACTGACATTAATTTTTCATATATTTTTGGTAAGGAAATAAAATAAAAAAATAAAACAGGAAAAAAAGATTGACACGTCATTAAAAAAAATTGTGTTTTAGACGGAAGCATTGGAGACCAAATTTTGAGTTGATTGTCTATCAAGTCTATTTTTATGCCACATAGGAAGCAAGTTCTTTGACATTATTGTCATGTCAATAATTATTGATATACAAGCCACTTTTGTATTGGAGATGCTCTGAGTATGAGAAACATGAGATTGAGATCTGAAAAGAAAAAAAAAATAGCAAACATTAAATGATTTGAAATAATCTATGTCATTATGGTTTTGAAATAAGGAAAGTGGGCTGTTTTATTAGTTTTATTTTGTACAATATTTTTTTAATAAAAATTGTATGTCTCTTTAAGTAATTTTATAAAGGAAAAAAATACTAAATAATTTAAAAAGTGGGGTATAAATAGTTCAGCAGTGGTTGTGCCAATAGCACCACTCATATATATATATATATATTTCTATTGTCAGTTCGTCCTGACAATAAATATATCATGACGAAAAATGTGGACCACTAGATTTACATACTTTGACTCAAAGTGTATGGACTTGTCAAAACTTCTCTATAATTTATGGTCCACATTCTTCGTCCTAATATATTTATTGTCAGGACGAACTGACAATAGAAAGACTGTATATATATGTATATATATATATATATTATTATTATGGTTTGCCTCATTTAATTTCATTGAGTGTACAATAGTACATGAGCATTTATCAATTAAGTAGTACCGGTGGGTATTTATCAATTAAACAGTATTTGTGGATGTAAATCAATAACGGTATTCATTGATAATGATATTCAATTTAAAAGGAAAAAAAAAATAAATTACCCTGAACTTATTTAGGCAAGACAATAAAATCTCAATCTCAAGACAATAAAATACTTTCCTAATAGGTGTAGTGGTCCTAACTTATATAGGCAAGACAATAAAATACTTTCATAATAGGAGTAGTGATCCTCATTTATATGAGTTTGGATCCTTAAATCTTTGTTCCGACCTCACATAATCTCATGACACATAAGCATTGCAATGAATGTGTGGTTAAGATGTGATTAGTTTCCACAACCACTTCATCAACAACCAATTGCATTTTTAAAAAAAAATCATGAAAAAGATCAGATTAGCAAAGGACACAAATCCAACTTATATATATAGGCAATTAAGACAATAAAATACTTTCTTGAGTAGTAAGCCTAATATAATATTAATAGAAATAGGAAATATAATCTTGACATAATTAGGAAATATAATATAATTCTACTAGGAATATCTACAATAATTTCCTTTTTTCTATTTATGGAATTTTTGATATTTCAGAATTCGGATCAGGGATCTAAATAACTTGTTCAATCTGTTGGGTTGCTTGATCATTAAGATTTGGATTTGGATCATTATTTTCGGTTGAAGGCGTTCCTTGCCCTCCATAGAGAGCAAAGTCTGTGTGCTGTGAATAGCTTGATGGACTTGCTAGGTAGTGATCAGTGATTGGAGAGGGCTCATGATCAATCACACCAATGCCACTTTTGTCTTTGAAAGTATGTGCACTGAGGTCTCTTGAAATGAAGATTCTTGAAAGAACTCGAATTCTTGTCCATATCGAGGTTCTTGGATCTGATTTCTTCAAGACATTCCAGTGCTCGTAGATGAAAATGGCCATGAATATGATGAGAGCTAAGATTGCAGCAATGCCGGCTATGAGAAATAGTCCCCAGAAGCTGTTCAAGCCAAGGCTGTTAGAAGAAACCAAGGTGCTTGATTCAGGACAACTATCATGTTTTTTGAAATATGCATCTTCAATTTCCTTCATTTTTTCACTCTCAGTCACATTCAATATTGCTCTCGAGACATCCCGAACTAGTGGAGAATGTAATGGGAAGACCTGCAAGCAAAATGAGAAACAAATTCAAGCAGATTATATAAAGAATTGACTGAAAATTTAGAGAGTTGATGAGTAGTTACAAAGCCAAATCCAGCAGCCTTGAAAGTTGGTTCAATCATGGTATATTTGGAGCAATATTGTTCAATAAACAGTCTCATGACTGGAACTTCATCGAAAGCAGCTGCTATACCACCTTTTGCACTTCCTTTCTTAAAAAACTCATTGCATTCTTCCGGTGAACTGTATTCGATTAGCTTGTTTTCGTTGAATCCTAATTTTTTTAGGATTCCAAAAACAAATGAACCCTTCTGGTACCCGACATTCTCTCCTCTCTTAATCAGCTCGTGAACGTCAGTGTTAGTAGGCTTGAGCTGTTGCACTGTGAGATGAGAAGTTAAGCTAGCAGTGTAACTTTGGGTGAGAATCAGGACAACAAAGTACCACACAATCACCACAAATCTACCCATATTACTTATCACTCTCTCCCCTACAAATACAAAAGCAAATTTTGTCAATGTATATAGTCCTTTTCATTGATTGCTACATAGCAAACAACAGTTTGTAAAGAAAAAAAATTACTCTGAGAAAAAACCATGGTTGAGAAGGAGAACCAAACACTAGTTCCAACTTGATATTCGACGGGGCCTCGAAAGTCTTCATTGATTCTATGTTCAAGAACCCAGACAACAAATCCAATGAAGACAAAGAAACAAGCACTTGTCACCCAAAGGTCCCATGTGAGAGGCTTCAAGAACACCCAAGCATTTTTCTTTTTGTTGTCTTTGATTGGCACAATCATTGACACCCCAGATTCTGTATATGGTTGTGTGAAATCAACATATCTTGATCTGTGGGCCACAATTGTTATATCTCCCACCACAGCATCAAATTTCTGTGCATAGTTTACAAACAAATTCATCACAACAATTGTAATATTGGAAAAACTTGATAAATGATAAGAACTGAAGGATATGGAAATTTACCCCAAGATAGACTTGATAGGTCAAATCGTCGTATGTCGTGCCATTAGGAAATTCAAAGGGAATGTACTCATAAGTTACAGCGTAAGGCAGTGTTTTCATTACAGCTTCAAAAACATCTATGCTGTAACCAGTAACTGTTGACCTATTGGTTGTAGAATCAAATTCGACTTTTACAAAGTCAGTGAAACCACTCTTCTTTGGTACTCCTATATGCAGTTTCTTCTGATTTGTGGAGATTTCCCAACCTTTAGGTACAGAAGTAGAATCCCCTGGCCATATAATAGGTCCAAGATTTGGTTTCGAAGCAGAATTGTTGTTGTTACTTGTTGAAGAAGTCATCAATTTCTTCATCAGTACTTTTTTTTCTGATGTCCAAAATCCAATCCCTCTAGTTCCACAACCATTCACATTAACTATCTGAAAAGTTAATGACTGCAATTGACCATCAACAAAACTGTAATCACCAGTAAGTCCTCTGAATCTTGTACTTGACAATGCTTTGACAAGGTTTGGACCATTTTCAGACACCCCAATTGCTTCAAGATCTGTTGAAACATTATTAGTGATTTGCTTATCAAATTTAAAATTTCCAGCACCAGATTTCTCAACTGCCATTGCCAATGCCACTGTAACATCATAAGCTAACAGACCAAAAACGTTCAATTTAGCATCAACAATGTCAGGATTCTCCTGCTGGAACTTTCTCTTCCACCGAACCCGAAAATTTTCAAGCTTCTTGGTTCTTGGAACATAAGGCCTAACACCAAGAACACCTTGCATGGAATCAATCATAGATTGCTCTAACGTTTCGAAAAAATCAGCTAACCCATCTGTGACAATCCAAACAAAGCCTTCCTCCATCATACCAATCTGTTTAGCTTTTGCAAAAATCCTGGAACCTAGAGAAGGCAACATGTGGACTATAAAAACTCTAGTTTGCATTGTCATCAACTTATAAAGCTCTTCAACAATCTGATCATCAGAGGCCATTGCAGAGATCACACTCCTGTAACGAACACGGGTGCCTATGGCCTGCAATGAGTCTGTGAGGTACGGTATCATGCCTTGTCCGAACTCGTTGTCAACGTAAATGGGGACAGCTTCTCGCCACCTAAAAGCTTGAATGAGTGCAGTTATGGCGCCAACTTGGGAGTAGTCGTTTGCAATGCCTCTGAAGAAATATGGAGTCTTGATTGATGAAGTGAGAGATGGGTTGGTTGCAGAGAATGATAAAATGGGGACTTGAGACTTGTTTCCAAGGTTGATGACGAAGTTGGTCTGCATTGAATTCTCCGGTCCGATTATAGCTTGCACTTGTACGTTTTTTATCAAGTCCAGAGCTAAGAAAATTGTGCAGAGAAGAAAATACTGGTTCAATTTTTCAGGTTTTGGACACATGAATAGTCGCAGAATCCTTATGAGAATTTTAAGTTGGTGTTTGGTTATGTAATTAATTTTGCATGAAAAAAAGTACTGAAATTCCGCACCCGATAATAACAATCATATATAATAATCCAATAAAGTATAAGATGGTTGATTCTTTAAGAAGTAAAAAAGTTGATTAAAAAAAAGGGAGAATTTTATAACTAGCCAAAAAATTAATGGTTTTACTATTTTTATCCAAGATTATTATTTTTACTGTTTTTGTTAAAATTTTCACTTTTAGGACAAGATTGCCCTCCTTTATAAAAAAAAATTCACTTTCTTTTTCTTTTTCTTCTTCTTCTTCCCAAAAAAAAAAAAACACAATTTTTTTTCTCTATTTTTTTTTTCTTTTTCTTCTTCTTCTTCTTCCCAGACTTCTATGGTGTGTTTAATTGGTGACTTGATGTGTTTAATTGATGGTCTGGTGTGTTTAATTCATTTTACCTTGGTGTGTTTATTGTTTTTGCCCTAGTGTGTTTAATTCGTTTTGTCTGGTGTGTTTAATTCGTTTTACCCTGGTGTGTTTAATTATTTTTGCTCTGATGTGTTTAATTGATGGTCTGGTGTATTTAATTCGTTTTGCCCTGGTGTGTTTAATTGTTTTTTCCCTGGTATGTTTAATGAGTTTTGCTTTGTGTGTTTAATTGGTGGCTTGGTGTGTTTAATTCGTTTTACCCTAGTGTGTTTAATTGTTTTTACCCTGGTGTGTTTAATTCATTTTGTCTGGTGTGTTTAATTCGTTTAACCTGGTGTATTTAATTCGTGGTCTGGTGTGTTTAAACTAAATGAAATCTAGAAAATTTGTTTGAAAAAAATCAAATCCAAACAAATATGAAAAAAAAAAAAAAAAATCAACAAAACTCAAACTCAAACACAACTCCCACCATTCATAAAAACAACCACCACCATCCTTAAAAAAAAAATTGGAAAAAAAAAAAAAAATTAACACTTAAAATCAACAACTAACACTCAAATCCAAACCTTATTTAAAAATGGAAATTTTTCAACCAAAAAAAAAAATTCTGAATTTTAAAAAAAAAATCTAGAAAAATTTTCAAATCTGAAAAAAAAAATTTGTTTAAAAAAAACCTGAATTTTTTTAAAAAATCTGGAAAATCAACCATAACCACAACCCAAACTTAAAAATAAATAAATAATTCAAAAAAAAAAAAACTGAAATTTTCTTAAAAAAATCTGGAAAAAATGTGAAAGAAAAAGAGAAGAGAGGAGAGAAAGAGAAGAAGAAGGAGGAGGGCAATCGGACGACCGACGATTGGAAAACCACTAAATCTGAAATTTTTTGATTTAAAAAAATATGATTTTTTTTTAAAAAAAAATCTGGAAAAAATGAGAGAGAGAAAGAGAAGAAGGAGAAGAAGAAGAAGGAGAGAAAACGACGATCGGACGGAGGGAAATCGATGATCGGATGGAGGAGGAGGAGGAGAGAGAAGAGAAAGAGAGAAGAAGGAGAGAAAGAAGAAGAAGGATGAGGCGTGAGAAAATGAGAGAGAGAAAGAGGGGGGGGAAATCTGGTGAAGATAAGAGAGAAAAGGTTTTGAAAAAAAAAAATATGGACAATTTTATCTTCACAGCCCATTTGTTAACAAAAACAATAAAAATGATAATTGTTGACAAAAACATTAAGGCCCCATAATTTTTGACTAAAAAGCCCTATTTCCTCTAAAAAAAAAATCCATTTGATGATAAAGCCAAATTCAAGATTATTCTACCAATTGAACTCTTTGATTGCTTATAAACAGCTATCTCTATCTCTTTCATTATTTAATTTTCTTTTTAAATGATTCCTTCACTTCATCACTACTTGTATTAATTTTATTATAGTGCTGCTAAGTCAATTATATATTCTCTAACAGCAGCATTTTCAACTATTTTTCATTTTTTTTTTCTTTTTTTGATAATATTTAAATTTATGCCGGTTTAACACTTGATTCTTAATTTGTTATTATACAAGTACCATAATTAAATAGACTCTTTTTCTTCCAGAAAGTAACTATCGAATTACATTTTCATTCGATTCATGAGTTACTACTTATCATAAACTTACCGACACAACAAGGTAGTATAAATGTCGACCCAAAAAAACCTATATCATTTCTAGCTATAACAAGGACTTCTACAATTCCCAGAAGGCTGTGTTTGATTGTAATTTTCAATTTCATACACAGTTTAGTGTAGCTGTATATTGTGGAAGACAATAACTGGACTTTGGGTCACTAAAAGACGAAATTAAAAACAATAAAATTTACTTCATGATCATTGCCGTACCTGATTTTTTTTTTCGTATAGATTCACCGATTATCAGTTTGTATAGTGCTATAAAACTGACTATTTAGTGAAATCACACGGAAAAAAAAAACCTGAAGATAAACACAATATGTATAGTGCGCAAAGAAAGAGATGTAAAGTAAGTAGCAAGTACCAGCAGCGGCTGCAGCAACAACATCTCTTTTGGAGTCTCTGATGTTGAGAACCAGCCTGGTTTTGTAGTCATGAGAATTGGTGTAGAAATCTGAAAGAGCCATGTTGATGCAACTCAACCAAATTTTGCCGAACTCATCATTATTCACATCAAGAACCACACCCACATTAACTGGGGTTGTGTTCGTGTTTGTGTTTGTGTTGTTGTTCTGCTGAGCCATGGCTTCTGTGTCTGCTGTGAAGAAGATCAGTAATAATACTATCATCATCATCATCTTCATGATGTGATCAGAAAGAAACACAAGGCAAGACTCAAGAGGAACAAAAAACCAGTTTTGGATTTTGTCTCATGTTTTGAAGAAGATAAATGCTTTAGAAACTTTTGATGTGAATATATGGTTTGATTTGAAAATTGAAATGTGGGTTTGTTTTTATAGTGAGTTGAGATTTGAGAAGTACGAATATAAAATATACGAGAGATGATGTTCAACATATGTTAAAGTCAATTATCGTTACCGATATCTTTAATTTTTGTAAATTTAAGAGTCTGTACCAGATATGGGTAATAATATATAGAGATATATAAGTGGTCCAGTGATTATGACCAACTATAGAAAGCTTAGAAGAAGAGAAAAAAATTGAGGTCTACAATTCTACAATGCATGGGAAGAACAGACTATTATTCCAGTTATAAATTGTTTGAATATGGAAGGAGAAAATCTCTTTGGTGACTCGTAGTTTCAGGGAAATCTCATTCTATTATGAGGCCCAGTGGTACCAAAGCGGACAATATCATGTCAGACCCATTTGGACCATGCAAGGAACTAATATATTTTATATCAGTAATGGTTTTCTCATAAGAGATCTCTTATTTTAATTTCAAAGTGGGCGCGGGCCGTGAGGCCCAGTATTGCCAAAGCGGACAATATCATGTCAGGCTCATTTGGACCATACAAGGAACTGATATATTTTATATCAGTTCAAACTGATAATAGAAAAACTATATATATATATTCTATCATAAGGGGTCCCTTATTTTAATTTTAATTTTGATATAAATTTTTTTATAGATGATATGTTCAATGAAATCTACCTATGAATAAAAGTCCTTACCAAAATTAAAATAAGAGATCCCTTATGAGAAAACCACTATATATATAATATTTCTATTGTCAGTTCGAATTGATACAAAATATATCAATTCTTTGCATTTGGGTTATTGGATTTAAAAGATGTTTTGACTTCTTTGACAAGTGCATGCAACCAAGTCAAAGCATTTAAATCCAATAACTCATATGCAAGGAACTGATATATTTTATATCAGTTTGAAATATATATATATATATATATAGTCCCGATGTGGTCAAAACATCCTGATATAACTTTATCAAGATATTGGATGTGAGTCACTCATTATGGAGAAGTTTTGACAAGTGCATACACACTTGAGTCAAAGCACGTAAAACTAGTGACTCACATTCAATATTCTCATGTAGTTATATCAAGATGCACTAACTTGAAAATTTATATATATATATATATACAAATTTTCTATTATCAGTTCGTCTTTACAATAAATATATCAGGACGAAAAATATGGACCACTAGATTTACTTACTTTAACTCAAAGTGTATGCATTTATCAAAACTTCTCCATAATCCGTGATCCACATTTTTCGTCATGATATATTTATTGTCAGAACGAACTGACAATAGAAAGATTTTATATATATATGAGTCACCGGTTTTGACAAGTGCATACTCACTTGAGTCAAAGTATATAAAACGAGTGGCTCACATTCAATATCTTCATGAAGTTATATCAGGATGTACTAACTTGAAAAAAAAAAAAATATACGGTCTTTCTACTGTCAGTTCATCCTAATATAAAATATATCAGGATGAAGAATATGGACCATAAATTATGGAGAAGTTTTGACAAGTGCATAAACTTTAAGTCAAAGTATATAAATCTAATGATCCACATTGTTCATCCTGATATATTTTAAATCAGGACGAACTGATAACAGAAAAATTGTATATATATATATTTATATATATAAATTTTTAAATGAGGACGTCCGCATGAGAACGGAACTGATTCTATTGTAAGTTCCAAAAATATATCAGTTCCTTACATGTGAGCTGTTGGATTTAAAATACGCTTTGATAAGTGCATACAGCCTAGTCAAAGCATTTAAATCCAATGGCCAACATACAAGGGTTCGAACTGACAAAAGAAAAACTAAATATATATTTATAAGATAAAGATTGTCATCAACACTATTCACATTTTCTCTCGCGTTAATTTCCATTGAATTGAATGGCACAAAATATAGGTGCGCTCTCATGTGTTATTCTAAAAAAAATTATTTTATTTTACGGTTTTAATTAAAGTGATATCTACTGTTCGAAATCAAATAATTAAAAACAATTATTTATTTCATAGAATTGCAAATATCTTTCTTAACAGTGATCTAATTATTGATAAATAATTCACCTACCTGTCTTTATAGCATATCTCTTTAATAATAAAAAGTTAAAATCATATTATTTTATAATTTTGATATAAAATGATATTTAGTAAAACTTCCAAAAGTCATTAATTTTGAGAAGTAGGTGTGGGGTTACTTTTTGAAAGTAATTATGAAATAATTTATTTCAGCGTTTAATAAATCTTTTAAAATATTATTATTATTTTTATAAAATAAAGTTAAAATCATTTATATAACTTATTTCATCTCAAAATTAAATATTCTAATTAAATATTGATTTGATTTATAAAATCTTTAAAAAATATTTTGTTGTTCTTATGGAATTTTTTTTTTTCTAATTTAAATATTCTACTTTAATATTGATTTAATATATATAATTAGAGCATCTCCAATGCAAGCGTGGCTTGTGAAAAAAAAAGATGCCACATAGGATAAATAGACGTTATGTTAATAATTGTGTCTCCAATGCAACTGTGCATATCCATCCTCAAGCTGACATGGCAAAAAAAATATCAAACATTGTCAATATGACCATCCACTTTCAGACAGTCTATTGTACAACTATTTTTTAGGCTGACTCAACAAACATTTAAAACTGACATTAATTTTTCATATATTTTTGGTAAGAAAATAAAATAAAAAATAAAAAATAAAAAAGGAAAAAAAGATAAACACATCATTAAAAAAATTGTGCTTTAGACGGAAGCATTGGAGACCAAATTTTAAATTGATTGTCTATCAAGTCTATTTTTATGTCATATAGGAAGCAAGTCTCTTGACATTGTTGTCATGTTAATAATTATTGGTATACAAGCCATTTTTATATTGGAGATGCTCTTAATGAAAAAAAATAAAAATGAAATAGGGTCCTAAAATCATGTATATTTTAGTCATTGTAATTAATGTCAGCACTTTTGTAATAAAATTATTAAACATATGTATACTACTTTTGAGCTATACAATAGTTTTAAAAATATAATTAACCAAACATCTGCTCATTATTCTGGTCAAAACTAAAAAAAAAATTCGAAGATGTTTTGTCTGAAATTCCATATTCGTAGGAATGTTACATGTATGAATTCTTAAACTAGAAGATACTACTTTTTAAAGATTTTTTTGTTTTTAATATCGTTTACCTTGACCAAATCAAAGTCTCATTTTTTTGATTTTATGTGACTGTTTTTTGCTACTGAATTTGGAGGATTCGGGGTTGTTGTGTTTGCTTGTGGTAAACTGGTCCATTCACAATGCTGTGGTCCATGATATTGTTGTTGACAGGGAGGTGAATCTGGTGGAATGGGCACAGTGTTTTATTAAGGAGTTTAACAGTGTGAGTTTGTTGAAGGAAAGTAATGCTGCTGTGCGCTGTTGGTATTCATATTTGGCAACCCCTGCCCCGAATTTGTATAAAATCAACTGTGATGCAGCTCTGGATGGGTTAGGTCGAAGGGTAGGCATTGGGATCATTATTCACGATTCGTGTGGTTTGGTCATGACCTGTAGCTCTCAAAAAATTGAAGCCACGTTTTCTCCACAGGTGGCCAAAGCAATAGCTATCCGGTGTGGCCTCCAATTGGCGTGAGATACTGGTTTAAGACCGTGTAGGACTGATTCTGATGCTAAAGTAGTAGTGGACTGGATCAATATTGGTAAACCTCTGGAAAATGCTAAAGTAGTAGTGGACCGGTAGACCATGTAGGTCTACCAGTAGACAATGCTTAATCAAATTTGATCAAATTTGACTTCAAGAAATTAATAATGAATGAAAATCTTATAAAATAAAAAATAAATAAAAAACACCCAAAATGACAACATTAACTAATTTCTCAATAGTTACCTACTACTAAAATCCCAATCATCAGAGTCTATACTATTTCCTCTTACCAACAATATATGTAAATAAATGAGCTAGACATTTTATATAACATACAAACAGAGCTGGAAAAGTCTATTGTTAGGTGAATGAGAGTGAGTGGCAAGGATTCTAGAAAACAACCAAGTTGGGTTTTGATAATTAAATAAATGTTTGTGTAGATACATCTTTAGGTAAGTCTGTATATTAATACACGCAACAAAATAGTTGACGTCTAATTTAACCTTATATGTGCATAGAGACCGGGTAAACATGGGATTGGAATTGTCTTAGAGACATTAATGTGAATTCAAATTTCAAATGTTTGGACTAGAAGGTCAAATTTGAATTCAAATTCTACTAAGGGGATTGAAGTGAAATATGCAGCTGAATCTGTTAAAAGTCTAGTGTACACAAGAATTTTGATACCTTCAAGAAGAAGAAAACAAAAGCAGCCCAATGTGGTTTGGTGGTAAGGGGCACTAAGTCAATCCGACAATGCCTAGGGTACGATGATTCGTATTCGAATAACCACATTGGAGGACCATGCATATGTAGAACACAGTCTCTATCAGCTAACTATATATAGGCATCAACAATTTGGAGAACTTGTAAACTTGACCAATAAAATTATCATGATGTTGCATAAAGATAATCGATGATTCAGATAGTAGTAAGAGGCTGTTTGTTTTTCTTAAGATAAGTCTTATTACCTCTTTTAACTTAAATTAAGATAATTGGTTTTGTTTGTTTTTCTAATTTATATCTTATTTTAAGATAAATATATATCTTATAGAAAAAGCTAAAAAAATTAACTTTTCAAACTTATAATAAGTCATAATTACCACATTTACAGCTATTTTTCCACAATTAATCAATTACCAAAAATAACTTTAACAAAAAAATATCCTCAATTTCCTAAATAACTCTAACCTTAACCCTAACCTAACCCTAAATTGACTTAGAAGGAGGCGGAGCCGCCTCCTCCTCCGCCGCCGCCGCCGCCACGACTAGGAGATCTCAGCGGATATCATCAACTAAAATCTGAAGTACAATCAGAACTTGAAGTTTGTGAACAAAACGAATTCGATACTCGAGCTTCGACTCCATTTATCCACTCACTCGAACTGAAATTTGAACAAAAACTAAACAAATCAGTTAGAGATCTCGCATTTGGAGAATTCTCACCGCAAAGTTGATTCTCGATGAACTCGAGCGCCAGAATTTTGTTTGGTGTTGCCATAACCAGCAGCTTATCACTTTTAGAGCTTTGAAAATTTTTGAATCTCGAAAAAAAAAAACTGAAGATCGATTTTGAATATGTCAATCAATCAATCGCCTCCCTTTGTGACGGTGCGATGGGAACCGAAGGCTGACGGCATGACTGAACTGACACCGACAGGGTCGGAGTGTAGGCATGGGACGGCGGGGTCTAGATGCTGGCGTGGGACGGCGTCGACTAGTTGAAGTTTTCAAAAAGCAATAATCTGACCAAAACGATGACGTTTTGGGTCTCCTTGAGTCAACCATATATATGTTAACAGCTGAATTATATTAATTTAAATCATTCCTTTTAGACGAGGGTATAATAGTAAAATAAAAATCACTTAATATTTAAGTTATATGACCTCAAATAAAAAACAAACAAATGGGAATGTCTTAATATTTAAGTGATATTAAATGACTTATATAATAAGTTCTTTTAACACATAAGATAAAAAAAACAAACGGGACCTAAGTCTGCTAAAACTGAAAATGGCATCAGAGTATTGACTACTTCGAATATGTTAATTATCTCCTTGGATAACAAACGATATGTGAAAGGTTGATCAGCTATAGCAATACTAGCAGTGATACTGATATCAGAAGCATAAATGACAGGATCGGTGATGAAGAATTTGTTGTTACGCGAATTCAACCCTAGTTCATTCCTCTCTTGAAGCAGGATCTATCCCGGTTGAAGGGCTATCAGCAAAATACTCCTGGTGCTTTACATTCACACCGGACTGCTCATTCAACAATAAGAAATGGAATCACTTTAAGATGTAAACAGTAAACACACTATATATAAGGGAAAGAACTAAAATCAGTGTAAACTCGGTGCATAAAACAGATTATGATTTTTCGAATATCTTAACTACCCACAAGGACATTTACAACACGTGCAATATGTAAACCGGAAGATTTGCTATGACTTAAGATTCTAACAATTTATATCTAACATCTTGAAACCAAATAAAGACGTTTCACTCCTAGAATATTCTTTGCTGCCTCTAGGAAGCTGCTATAATGATTTCTGATAATGTCATCTTGTAGTTTTAACAGAAACATCCTTAATTTGCCCAAAATTATAAAACTATAAGAATGAATGAATACAACATAGAGGTATGTTTGGCTGTCACTTGAGCCATCATCCAAAATGAAGAATCTGCCAATGAATTTGAAGAACTATTTTTAATGATCGACTAGATTGAACAAATTTCTTCTGTTTTCCGTATTCAAAGGTGGGTTAAAGCTTTCCCAAGAGTTAGCTGCAAATGTCAGAACTGGCAAACTATCTTTGCAGCAGCATCAAAATCATACCACAACCCAAACTTGTGGTATCCAAAAGGGACAAAACCATTTAGAGGCACATGCAATGTGAGGATAAACACCAAGAAATACAAGAATAATAAGTATATATCCATCATATAAAAAGAAAAAAAATGGCCTATATATCATAATGTCTGATATATTCCTGATGTTTGAAGAGATATTCTCAAATATTCCTAATGTTTAACCTCCACTAATGTCAACACTTCTCATAAGAATATCAAACCTGGTAAACTATCCTTGCAGCAGCAACAAAATCATACCACAACCCAAACTTTTGGTAACCAGAAGGGACAAAACCATTTAGAGGCACATGCAATGTGAAGATAAACACCAAGAAATACAAGAATAATAAGTCTATACGCATCATATAAAAAGAAAAGAAAAAAAATGGCCTCTCAATCATAAAGTCTGATATATTCCTGATGTTTGAAGAGATATTCTCAAATATTCCTAATGTTTAACCTCCACAAATGTCAACACTTCTCATAAGAATATCAAATATTATTGAAGCTAAAATGAATGTTTGGCATCCAATACAAATTAGAGAAATAAATCCTAAACTCTCAAAATTTTAAATCATTTGATAATTGTGACAGGGTGTTGAGAAATATTATGCTGTCTTTCAATTATGGCAGATTTAGTATTTCTAGTCAACGTGCTATTTTTTGGGAAACTAGATTTGCTATAATGACTATTTATTTTTTTCCTTTATTGCATTATGTAAATACAGTTGCTATAAATTTCCTAGAACAGTTTGTAGGTGTTTTTAGTAAGTTTCCTATTTAGTTTCTCTATGAGTTGTATATATATATGTGTGTGTGTGTGTGTGTGTGTGTGATTCTTTTGCTGAAGAAATAGAATAGAATTTCTCACAATTATCTTTACTTTCTCAAGGCCAGAAAAAAATTATGCTTATCAGTAAACTCTTCAATGCTTACCTCACGCAGTGCCTTTGAGAGATCCTCCATAGTCAAGATTAAACGCTTATCCTGTCCCCCAAAAAACAAGTTAGACAAGCCAAAAGAATCGGGATGTCTTTAACATAAAAGCAAAAGCAAAGCACCTTTTGCTGCTTGTCTCTTTTGTCCTTGACCACTGCTGACTGCCTTGCCTTGCATTGCCTGCATTAAGTAGCAATGGCATAACAGGTTTTAAACATATTTTTTAAAAAAATAAGAGGAAAATTTTTTTCGGGTTAACATAGACAAACTACAAACCAATAGACAGCGTACTTTGCAATAACAGTAACTACAAAAAAGTTCCCAGCTTAATCGAGGGAAATTTCAGATGCAATTAAGAGTGAGATTAAAAACAGACTCAAGCCATTTCAACCCCCAAGCCTCAGTAGTGTTGCAGAATACATGTACGAAATCATATAACTAAATGTTTGACCAACTCAAACCGCAGTCCTTCATGCACAATCACCCAATTCATAAACATAATAAATAATAAAAACATAGGAATTTATGTCCCGAAAAAGAAGAAAAAAATAAACAAAAAAGGAGAAAACATTGGTAGCATACTGAAGAGCATCACTTGCAACCTCAGCAACAAACTTCTGTGTAGCAACTGCTACCAGCCTAGTTCTGCAAACAAACAAAAAACATATGAAAGCTTGATACAATGCAACAATACAGGATCGTTCAATCGCATAACTGCAATGCTAGCAATAAGTAAAGAGTTACAAAATTTTCCAATTAGAACTTGATAAAAAAATACATATAATAACTTTACATCGAATCTATATCCATTAATCAAATTCTACTAGGCCATCACTTATTTATCTCAAAATACTCTAAAATTAAAATTGTACACACACAAAAATATTATTTGAAAAATCAAAAATAGAGAATAAGTACCTACAATCTAACATCGGGACAGTGAAACCCACTCTTTGCTAAATAATGCTCCACCAATTCATCAGGTATCTGTTATAAAAAAATAAAAAATAAAAAATAAAAAATAAAAATAAAATAAAAAAAAAAAAAAAAAAAAAGAGAGATTAAGAGATTGCTTCAAATCGATAAATATACAGATTTACAGAAAAACTTAATGAAAACTGTAATTAAAAAAATTTATAGTTACAGTGGGAGTGTAGTCCATCAAAGACGCGAGAAACTCAGTGAGAGCGGCATCATCGTCGTGTCTTCCATCGCTCGATTGCTGGTTATTGTGATTCATCGTCTCTCTCTCTCTCTCTCTCTCGCTCTAAGTTTTTTTTTTTTTTTTCTGGTTACGAATATATAGATAAGAAAGTGAGAGGACACGTGGTAATTTGATAGCACTTCAAGGAAAGAAACGGCAGCGTTTCGGGTGTTGTAATTTGTAAATGCTACTGAATACTGATCAAAAGGAATTTTGAAGCCCAACGAAGCTTTTAAGTGGACCAGGTCCAGCAATGTTTGGGCTTTTTTTGTTTTCTAGGCCCATGATCTTCAATTGTCCAACGTTTAAAAAGACTGGTGACATCTAGTCCGTTAAAAACTTGAACGGTCAAGATTCATTCATCTATTTTTGTTGATCCTAATTAAAGATCAGAAACTTAAAGACCAAAATATTCCCGATATTTTCCATATTTTAGGGGACTAATATCAAATTATCCATGAATCTTCGATAAGTATTTCACCGAGATCGATATTTACTTCGTTGCTAAAGACCAATCATATATACATCGAAACCAATATGTACTTCAAAGAATTTTGACAAATGATCCACATGACAATTTTATTGTGCCAAGAATAAGAACAGGAGTGGAGACAAATGTTCCCATCTCAAATACACTCAGAGAGTGACAAAAATCCAAACGTACACATTATGTGAAGCAGTTCCATTTCGACATGGATAAACTATTTCATAGTTGAAGGCTCTCTATATCGGTGAGGAAAAGAAAGGAAAAAGAAAGTGAAGAATTCAACAAATCTATCTCGACCTTTGCTGACTATAACGCAGTATTCCATGGGTGTCTATGAGGCCCGGAGGAAAAACGGGATCAGTCGCGGCTCTCACAGCAACCTTTGCCACGGCAGTGACGTTGACAGGAGGAGTGAACAGAGGTCCGACAAATGGCAGCTGGTTAAGCGGTTTTGCATGTTGGAGAACCTGCAGAAATTTGAGTACAATAATTCAGTCAGTCAATACTTCACCAACCATGAGCTTCCTCGATGGATGAGGTGTGTTAACAGTTTTCTTGGGAATGCTAGTGCTTCCAAGTTTCGATAACAATCAAAAGACGTTTATAAAAATAAAAATAAAAAACCAACTTTGCTCCACATGACAGATTATGTTCAAGTTTAGAGTGCTTTTCGATCTTTAACAGCTCCAGTATAGAATGGAAAACAAACATGATGAAAATAGATAATACAATATATGAAGGAAAGCACAAGCTATTTACCATCTCGAGAGGAGAACCAACTATGCCTAGAGGTACCTTCATGCTCCCAACAGTTCTAGTACCATATATAAACCCAGGCCTCAAAATCACTCCTGCAAGAACGCGTGCAAAGTCACATAGTAAAAGCATTAACCGGTAATTCAGTTTTCACCGCTCGAAGAAGAAATGTACACAGAAGCAGAAACACTGGATTGTAGAAACAAAGACAAATTTGATTTTATAACCATAATTGGATTTTGCAAAAGTGTTTTCTTCGCTATTGAGATTTGGAAGCTCTAGGTTGCTTGACTCTGCAATCGTTTCTTTTATGCTAAAATTACTACATAAGAACAAATAAACGCACCTCCATAAGGGAATTTGGTCAATAACTCCGTTTCAGCAGCTCTCTATAACAAACATGACAAAACGGTATGAGATAGGATACTGGGTCCTTGTAAAATAATAACTTTAAGATTCATCTTTTCGAATTCTCAGATTATCTATTACTTCCTAATTTTCACTAGGAAGCAACAAAGTGGAAGACAATACCTTGCCCTCATAATATCCTTGCAGTATATAATTCACCACACCAAAGTCAGCAGCAGATATATAAACAAATCTCTTTACACCTGTAGGTAAAGAGAAGGGACAATCAATCTATGGAAATGTGTAGAACAAGCTATTGCATTCAATAAGAAGCCAACTTCATCATCATAAATTATACTGTACCGATCACAGGCACAAATTTTTTGTCTATGATGAGATAACAAGCAATAATAGAATTTGAAGCATTACTTAAATCAATAATCTATGAGGGCCTATTAGATATAAGGTCAGATTAAAGGGCTCTAAGGTAAAGGCAGCAGCATGAACCGCTAAAGAAACCTAAACTGGATTCTGGATAATGTAAGTTCCAACAGCGTCAAATAATGAACACCCAGCAGTAAAACCATCAAACAGTGCTCAACCTGAACATCAACAATGCAACTGAAGAACAAATCCTCTGTCTGTGATGATTCATTATATATATAATGATAACAGTTTGATAATCTGCCTACTTCAAGAACATATGATCTGTAAAAATTCCACATTTACTTGGTCATTTCCAGAATTAAGAAGATTGCCATCAAGTTGAAGTGTAACACCCAATAACCTGGGTTTTGAGAACAAGTGAAACATCTCAGACAATGCAAGCGATAACACCAGCCAATCCAATGGTAGCGAATTCCAGATTAGCATAATTATTAGATAAGCAACAACTTTAACCATCAGGCATATAGTTTGCATAACGCTTCTTATAACTTTTCCCAGCCAAATTAGAGTGTTTAAGCAACAAGATCTACACAACCATGCATATATATATACCTTTTTCTGCAGCAACTCTGATTGCATTGATATTTGCAGTACCATTAATCTTGTACATGTAAGAGTTGGATCCAAAACCACCAACACAGGAGATCTAGAAAATTAAACTCAAGTTAGCCCAAGACCAACATCTGACCAAGGAAAGTAATAAACACATCATGATCATGTCCAAAGCAAATAGCAGACAAAATAAATCTACAAGCATATGATAGGACAGTATTGAAGGATTAATTGGAATACGTACAACAGCAGTCACCCCATTAAAAGCTTCCTGCCACGAATCAGGTGAGAGAAGGTTTCCTGACAATTGTGATAATCATTAGAGATATCGCAAATTCCCAAATATATGATCATCAAGATACATACAAGACAATAAAGCAAACCTTGATGCCAAGTTATATTGTTGGCCCAAGAATCATGCAAAGATGACCTGCCAGACCTGAAAGAAAAAAACAACTTCAATGGGAAACAGGACGGGTAAGATGATATATAAATCACTTTACAAGCCATGGTAGAGAATGCAAAAGATATCCAAGAAAACAAGCATCTTGACGAATTAATAATATACCATAGGCCTCAGATCCCAAGATCCAAACAGGAAATCAAGCTGGTTAAAAGACCAAAGCAGACATTATTTGAAATTTTATTCAGTATGGATTTCATTTGTGAGACTGTAAGAACTAATTTAGTTAAAAGGCGGCATTGGAATACCTGTGCCCATGTCATAAAATAAAAATCAATACCAACTTCTAGTCATATAATGATCAGTTCGTACAACTTCTAATCGTGTAACAATCCATTACTCGATGAAATCAGATTGTCCTGTTAAGCAATTCTTTCTCTGAATAAATTTTATGGCTGACAGATTGACAGTAAAAGCAATTCTTTCATATAGAAAGCACTAAAATGACAAATGGGCATTTTCTGCAAGGGATAGGTATAGAAGCTAATCATACTGACTGGTCAAAATTATCATAAGCAGCCATCCATTCACATAATTAAGCACCAACCATGAAAAAAAAAACAAGTGAGTTGTAATGATAATTCCAATACCTGCTAAGGCTAGACACAACGACACCACGATCCAAAGCTTCTCTCAAGATATGTGAGCCAACAAAACCATTTCCACCCAAAACAAGCAACTAAATCAAATCAAATTGCACATGAGTCAAAATGCAGAACACATCCAAAGCACGAATAACCCAATACACGACATCCAAAAAGTCCTCACAACAACATACCTTATCAGTTGGAGGCGGGGGTACATTTACTGTTTCAGCTTCCTCAACTTTAAAGGGTTCATCAACCTGATTAGAATCCGTAGACAGATACCTCCCACTCCTCGAAGCAGCAATCGCACTGTCTCAACACAACAAACAAAGAAATAACAAACAATAACCCGGTTCATTTTTGGCAAGAGTGAGTACTCAATTCAACAATTTATCATAACTATACAAAATTTACACACGACATTTGTCTAAAAACTACCAAAAAAATATCAGATAATCTATAATTGGGGTCTTAATACCGTATAATAAGACAATGCATTTGCTTCAATTGATGGAAAAACAGAAAACAACGATTCATATGTGAAATTGACTAAACAAATAAACAGAAACAAAATTCAATAACAAACATATAATCAAATATACACACACGCATATATGAAATTTGTTAATTAGAACTCAAAAATTATGGTCATCAATACGGTGTCGTCGGATAATAACAAATAAAGAAACTTACTGAAATTGAGACAGTGACTGTCGTGATTGGATCAATCGGGACACAACGCTCTTCATTTTTGTTTGTTCGTGTACTACAAAGTGACTGTATTTTTGGGTCTGAGTCAGTTATGGAGTCGAAGATTTGCCTGAGAATTGGAAAAGTCTGACTTGTTCACGGAGAGAGGGAGAGAGAGAGAGAGAGAGAGAAAACATGGCGCGAAGAGCTGCTGACACGTAAGAGAGACCATGTGGCTCAATCTGGACCTAGAAAATAGACCGGTGATTATTCAATGGGCCGCCAGATAGGTGCTCTTTTTTACATACGAGGGCCGTGGCACATGTGTTTACCGGTTATTGTTATTGGGCTGGGCCGGCCTGGTCTGGCCCAATAACAACTTAAATTATGTACTTGCTAAATACATTAAGATAATTGTTAAGTACACCCCCAGCGTACACCTACAGCAACCGACCGATGAGGTGTTTTGGCACGTCACCCAATCTCTCTGACGTGCTCGGACACATCATCTCAAATCGATCACGTGTTAGTGGTATATCACCAATCTCGATGGTATGGCCGGGCACGTCACCCAATCTCGCTGACCTGCCCGTGACATGTCACCCATATAACACCACACTGTCAACACTTGCTGGAAGTCATTGGTGACGCGTGACAACTTCCTGCCGGCTAGCTCTAAAGACGTTGGACGTTCGTACAGCGCCTCCGTAGACGACGGCAAGCTCCGTCGCTTTTTGGGTTAGTTTTGGAAACCGAAGTTTTGCATGAGAACTGGAAAAATCTGGCTTATTCGATCACGTGGCGCGAAGAGGCAGTGACACGTAGTAGCATAGCACGTGTGGATCTTTGAATCCAAATAATAATTTTGACATAGAAGGAGTTGATTGAATCAAATTATTCTTCTTTAAATTGAATCAAAATATTCTTTATATAGAGATCAAAATCGAAGATACTTTAAATTGTTGCATGTTGTTGATACTCTAAACTCAAAAGTTACTTCATATCTAACTAGCTCGATCGTATAACACCAAGTGGATTTCCAGTGAGATCACCAAATTATATCCTGTGTAAAGTAATATGCAGTGGTCTCCTCATCAGATATGGAATTTGTGCTCCCTCTATATATCAACAATCGTCAGCAATGAATGAGACTAGACAACGAAGAATTGTCTAAGTATAGAGAGAATTTGATCCACTAGCTGACTTGAGTGGGATGAAAGCGATAAAACATCAGGTGCTTGGTGAGTCGTTGAAGATCCGGATTCTCTACTGATTAATCTGACGAGCGCGACAACATATACTGATCTCGTTAAATGTTTAAATAAGTAAAAGGTATAAGTTGTGACGGGATATATATTTATGCATGTGTGCGTGGACAACAAGAAAAGGCAAGAGATTGCCTCTAACTAAAGGAAAATTCTTTGTTCCAAGAACATGAACAAAAACTGTGCAAATGTCATCTATATGCACAATCCATATCAAGAGATCAGAGAACAGGTTCTTGTGAGATCTTGAATGTGAAATGTCATCTTAGTATAATACTAGATGTGTTTATCCATCATGAAATTCTCTTTAAATCAGCTGTAGTTTTCTTGAAATCATCATGATGAATATAATCTATTTTATTACACTATAATATTCTTTTAGAACTTTATGAATTGGTACAAATTAAAGGTCATCAAAATGTCCTTTCGTGCAAGGCATCGATCAACCATGCATGTGGTGGGATCAAAAAGTGTATTAAGCTCCCAACTATTCATGTTATATATCGTATATAGTCATATAGGGATATATATCCTACTACGATTCTCCAATTGGCACTCGATATGTGGGTATATGCACGTCCACATGTAAACATATCGATGATGTCTATCCTTAATTAAAGAGAACATTTTTGTTCACCCCCTTCTAAAGGAGGTAACCATTATCCCCCTTTTGCATGGATGACATGTGTCATAGAGAGTAAATTTTTAGACAATTTTACCCCTCCATAGACACATGTCATGTGTATGGGAGGGGGGTAATGCTTACCCCCCTTGAAAGGGGGTGAGTAAAAATGGACTCTTAATTAAATACGGCGTAAAGGTATATATATATATATATATCATTGAAATTCTTAGATGTTAACGTCTATATTTTCTTAAAATGTATATCGAAAACAACTCTATATACAACTCTCTCTCTCTGTTGTGACAAAAGATTCCAACACAGTACCTGCTAGGTAGCCAGATGCTTTTACAACTCTTCAAAAAAGTTCCCAATATTTTTATCGGTTTAATTCGACACAATATATCTTTGATTAAAGCCAACTAAATCTAGCCGCAATCTAATTAAGTGCCCTATCCACTACTTGTTTTAACTTTTAAGTACTCTAAATATAATATAAAATTTTTAACATCATATCAACACAACAATTCCTATGATGATGAGATAAGATTTGTTTTAAAAAAAAAATTATATATATTATTCTCCACTGTTGGATTTCAAGGAGTATATATATATATATATATGTTATTGCTGTTATATATATCAAGTTTACTTAATATAATTAATGTTCACTATAAATTAAATTAAACAGAAGTGCCTGAAATATTTTAAGCAACCAAAACGTACAATATATACCAAACACTTATTATATATTTGATGCACCATATAATTAGATAATTAGTGATCGAATCGATATAGGATTTGGGATTTAATTAAATGGGAATATAAGATTAATAAGTTCTATAATATTATTATATTCAATAGAATCTTAATTACAATATTCTTTTGATATATCATATATAAGATATGTTGTAGTCATATAATAGGTCGGGATTGAATTCCATGCACTCACTACTATCTGAAAGAAATTTAATCTATATTTAAGTTAAATATTTTTTCTCGTATCGTTCTGTATATGAGTTTATTCAAATTTTTCGTATCGTTTTTTAGTATGTGATTGATCATTCATACATGACATGAAAATCCATGTGGATTCTTTTCATGATCATGTGTTCTTTTATTATAATATGTTATGATTACAATATATATATATATATGCTTCACTGATTAATGATAAGGAACCATTATCATATATTTAAATAAACCAAGATTATGCTAAGAAAAGACACTGCCAAAGTACAAAAGGGGACTTTGATTATTTGCTAAAGTAATAGGGAAAAAAAAAAGAGTTGATGCTGTTGTTTATTTTAAAGAATAAAAGATCGATGGGGCAGATTTCAACTCGAAGTGGCTTTTCTCAAAATCGAAAAGAATATCTATTGACAAAAAAAAAAAAAAAAAAAAATAACAATAACAATAATATCGAGGCATCATTGAGAAGACAAAGAATAGCATAAATTCCAAAAATAAATAATTATCAAAGGTTAATTAAAAGTCTAATCAATTTCAAGTAAACCTAACAATTGATCAAACTTGAAAATTGTGATACTAGTTTTTGGTGATTGAGTTAATATAGTTCATTAATCTTATAGTTAATCCGATGAATTTTAATATCGAATCAAGAGACGATTATTCGATATTAAACTTTTAAAAAGGATTTTATGATGATATTCAATCATATCAATAATTGTCTATAGTTGTTCGTAATTGCTCCAATCAAAAAAGTATATTCGTATTGCTAGCTAGTTTAGCATACTTCGTCTTTATCGCAGGAAGTCACTCGATCTTTAAACCAATATTATTATTTTGTTGTAATTCAATCGGAAAAATGACTAAATTGAAGTTAGATTTTAATTAGGGTAATTAAATAAAAATGGTAGTGGAAGGTGATGAAAACGTGGGACCTGCACACTCATGATTAGTGGGACATGATGTAGGGTCCATGTGAGTGAGTGCGCGCCCCATCAGTGACTGCTCGGCCACCACCACCTCCACTTGATGATGATATTTTTGATACGTACGTTAAAAGTGTAGGAAAATTTGTGATAAACGCGTATTTTGAAAGTGTTGTTTGAGAATAGTCGATTTGATGAAAATGAAATATCAAAGTATATTCGTATTTTACTACGTGAGTGGTATACTCAAACTCCCAAAATAATTAATGAGTACATAAAAAATTGAGTACGAAAGCAAGCCCATTGTTTAGAGAAATATGCATATATTATATTAGAAAAAACACTTATATATAATATATAAGTGATTGTATGATAGAAGTTTATCTCGGATCTCAAACCTCGAACCTTCGGTTGGACGACTCGTATGTGGACACGTCCTACGTACAACGACTAGACCGTGAGAGTACAACCGACTTAATTTCATTTTGGATTCTGATGTGTCTTAAAGACACTGTATGAAACACAAGCCTCGATTTCCCTAATTTGATTTCTAACGATTTGAATCAGGATTGTTTTGATCTACAAACAACAGAAAAAACATGGAAAATATAGGCCCGATCGAACCCGAAGCAAGCAAAGTGCCCGAGAGATATGGGACCTGCTGGGGCGGAGAGGGTGGCAAACAAAGCATAAAGTGATGGTATTGACTATTGGTGGTGGCGTCCGTGGTGGGGTTCACGGTGGTGCACCAATATGCTAAATCAACTCTTATGTCATGTCCCAACTCTCAACCATTTCCCGATCGAATATCTTTGGGTCCCATGCATATATGCACTCACTCATTCTCGATCCACCCAACCCAGGCCACGCATGCATGGCAATCGAGATCATTCGAACGGAAGATGCACCATACATACGTATACATACCACAGTATGCACTGTTACTATATCCACTTTAAGTTATATAGTTCAATTTCATTATGTTAATTAACATTCAATCACGCAAAACAGATTTAATGTGAAGAGATCGTAGCGAAAATGATATATCCTCCTTAAGATAGTACAAAGTCCGATAGTGGTGGACCTGGTGGTGGTGGC
The DNA here is from genome assembly GCA_954870605.1 of Acer campestre. Lineage (NCBI taxonomy): Eukaryota > Viridiplantae > Streptophyta > Magnoliopsida > Sapindales > Sapindaceae > Acer > Acer campestre. Next base: position 39,305,448 of record OX940804.1, on the reverse strand, counting down.
GCCTCTTAACCATATAGGGTATCCATATATATAAACAAATGTGACACCGTTCAGTTTTTTTTTGTCGGGTGAACATCATTAGGAGAATGACTCGATCAGCCAGTTACAACAGTTGATGTTTTGATTTATTAAATTCCACTTGAATTTTAATTGGAGGACATAGGAAAAAAAAAAAAAAGGGGGCCGGGGTACTAAATATAATGGCTGGATGATTTTTATTCCAAGTTATGATGATGATCACAGTTTGATAATTAATCATCTCTACTGTATATATTCTTCCAATTCGTAATTATATGATTATAAAGTTAGGGATAGGATAGTAGTCATAGTACGTGATACATAAATCATAATATATAGTTAAATAGCTAGTAATTAGTGTGGGATGGACGGATCATATCTTTTTGTACGTTTAAAAAACTATTTAGTTGTACGAAAATTCATAATAATAAATTTAAACTAATTTAAACCTTTATCAAGTAAGATCGATATAAACAACATGGCATGTATGCTTCTTCGTTGAAGATTTAGTAGGTTATAAATAGCTAGGTGTAAATATTTGACTCTCTTTCAATTATGTTGTTCTCCAACTAGAATTCACGAGTGAAGTTGCAGCTTCCTGTGACTGAACTGAACTAAATTGATCAATGAGTCACAAGTCACAACCATGTATTGTTAATTAGGTGGCAAATTATGGGTAGGTTTTGGTCAAAACTCCATGAACCGATGAAAAGTGAAAAGCATAGAATGACAACTTATAAATTTTCTGATCGCCACATATGAAATTGTTGGTCATTCGTAGCAGTCGGTCTAATAAATTTACTTTCGTAACAGGATGCACAATACATTCTCGATCATGATCCGTGATAAATTCGTCACATGACAGTATTATTCGATCAGCAAAGCTTCTTGTTTCTCGGCACCAATATAATCAATAAAGCTGGAAATAATCATTGACCATGTGGCCCCATGGCCTCTTGTGAATGTGGTTGGACGTTCTTTGAGAGTCTCTACCTCCACGGTTCAACGTCATGGTGTGTGTGCATATATTGTATATGTATTCTTTGTCCCATATTGGCCTTTAAATCCCAAGTGTGGGTAACCCTCTCTCGATTCTGGAAACATTCCTCTCTCCAGTTGTGAGAGTAGATGTATTACACATGTATCCTTTTGGAGTAGTATTTCGGAGTATACTTGTAGAACCTATTCTCGCCAGTCTCGATAGTTGTTAGACAAAAAAATAAAAAAATAAAAAAAATGATTGACCATGGTTATCATTGTTGAATGTTGATTCCCCAAATTGAATCATGACCCTTTACTATTACAGTACTGGGACCTGCTACTTTAGATGACCAATGTACAAGTACCTTATCCGAAATAAACTGTAGTATATATGCTCTAGGCTTATTAATTTGATCACACGTAAAATTTTGAGTGAATTAATTGCACTGTACCCAAAAAAAAAAAAAGATGGCATCTTTTTAGTGGCAAAGTGGGTCAAAAAAAGATTTATGCTAGATGCTAATGATCATTACGAAGTTGTCTAAAAATGGTGAGATTACATAATGGAGACACGATATATATCATATGATATCAAATCACATAGTAATTTCTGATTAATTAAATGGATCGAAAAGAGTGGCACAATTGGTTGTTTGCTACTTCACCTTCAACTTTTTATTTTTATTTTTTTTATACAACAACAAATGCCGGGACAGACGAGATTGGGCCCTACAAGCATAGCCCGGAATGAAGCTTCCACATATGGGGAGAGAGCACCTACACTATTGGTGGGAAAATTTACATATATACATGCATATACTAGGCATTGAACCTTGGTGGTGAGGGTTTCCAAAGGAAAGACTCACCACATTGGCAAAAGGCCATGTGTTTTACCTTCAATTATTATTCTCCATCTCATGTGCCATTCCAATTAATATACCATAAAACCAATTTCTTTAATTTGTTAGCCGAAGACAAGACTAATTTGTGATATAAATAAGAAAAAATGTAATTAGCCTTAACCCCACGAGAGTCCTTCTAATGACAAAACGTAAAGTAATTAAATTGAACAAATTGAAGCGAACAATACATCATAGGCGATAGTCTTGATCAATAAGCAAACGTTAGCATTAACTCTAAATCATAACCTTTTTAAATTATTATTTCGGCTTGATAATTATGGTTGCTCTCTTTTTTGTGCACAAACATCTCATCACACAATGCAAATTGTGAGTGCGGTTTTGCTGTAGCTTAAGATATCATCAAAAGAAGGAAACCAACATGAAAATGCTTCTCTCAATATGGATAATAAAAGTTTCATCGAAAGCAGAATGAGATATTATACATCATCATATATGATCATCACACATCAAAAACATTCCCTTCCAGACACCCTAGTGGAGGTTTTTTTTTTTTTTTTTTTTTTCCAAAAATAATATTCCTAATTATTCTTTTATATATATATATATATATAATAATCTAATAAAGCAAGATTATGGTTAACTGTTGCCATCATGATTTTCTTCAACCTCCACTTACTCGTACAACTATTTGTCCATGAAAAGACAATTTGTCAATTTTATCTACAGCATATATATATATAGAGAGAGATTTAATTAATTACATCAGCAAATATATATACGATCAAATAATATAATTTTGTGTGAAACGAATATCCATTCATTCTTCAATCAAAATCCTAGAGAAAAATCAATTCCCATTTAGTGGTAGCATTGCATTATCGATCACCCACGCACCGATAGAGAAAATAGTATCCATACATATTAAAAAAAAAAAAAAAAAAATCCATCCTCTAACTCAAACGTTTGTATTTGATTAAGAATTGAATGCAGTATATGATACATCAGTGGTGGATTATATTGTGTAGTGATATATATGAAGAGAGTTGAACATGTGTGAGATTATGTATGGTTTTTCGTACAGAAATTAACTACACAACGTTGTATAATCTTATAAGAAAGAAGTCCAGAATTTTCACACCCGATAATTTATATATATTATCTTCACAAATATTTGTTATCTTCCACGAATTTTCTTGTATGAAAAAACAATGGGAATAAAAATCAATTGGGACCTATGTATTGAAAAACAAAACAAAAAAGAATTATACCCTCTCATGTCATTGGGTTACCAACTTACCATTTGATTTCGTTGTCGGATTCAGCCCACATAAATATATATATATATATATATTGCGGCGATATTTACACCCTTAAAAGTTATAAATACACCGCTCTCATAATCACATTCCATTAAAAATTTTAAAAAATTGTACTTTATAAATATCATATAATGGCAAAAGTATCCTCTCTTTATTTTTAATGTATTGTTTTTTATAACTACATATGGGTCCTACACCGATTTTAGTATCCGATGAACTTTTTTATTATTTTATTTCTTGTTTTTCAAGAAAATTAATTTCTAACTCTTAAATACATAAATTATATCAATACGTGTTGGGTTTTAAGCTATTTTTTTTAGAATAGTATATAAAAATTATAAAAAAGAAGATATAATAGAGAAAATGAATAAAAGAATCATTTTTAAGCTTCATTATTGCAATGTAATTAAATATATATATATATAAATAAAGGCTTTTGCTATGTATGTGTTGCTCGAAAATAATACATTTAGTCATTTTAGTCAACGGTAATATTAGAATTTTAAAAATATATTAATTTGGGGTGTTCATACCATTTTTAAGAGGTGCAGATATTACCAATTTAAAAAAAAAAAATCCAAAAGGAAACCCGACTGGATCCGCCAAAAACAACCCATATGGGTCACTACCCGGATACAAAGGACCCGAGTTTTACGGGTGCTGCCCAACAAGAAAACAGAACCAAATCCGTGACCCAAAAGAAAGCAAAAGTGTTACATTCATTTCACTTTCTCCTGTTATAAATATACACGCCGTATCGTCTCTGCTTCTCAGGTTTTCAGTTTTCACTTCACATTATTTTTCTCACAAGTTTTTAATTTTCTACCAAACCCTCCCGATTCAACAACCAAAGAATTTTTTTTTTTAGACAATTAAACAGAGAAGAAAAAAAATGAGAACCCTTTTCAGCTTGGACACACCAACACCAGTAACACCAACAATGATGACAACAAAGGCCTCATTTTCACCGATGGTGGGACAGCAGCGGTCGGCGTGGCACTCTCCGGTGCCGTATCTGTTCGGAGGACTGGCGGCGATGCTGGGTCTGATTGCTTTCGCTCTGATGATCCTGGCCTGCTCTTATTGGAAACTCTCTAGTAGTGTCGAAAACGGCGAGAATGGTGAAGGGGACTTGGAGAGCGGCGGCGGCGAGAAGGACCGCGACGGAGATGGATCTTCGATGGCTTCGAAGGTTTACGAGGAGAAGTTTCTGGTGATTATGGCGGGCAACGATAAGCCGACGTTTTTGGCCACTCCATCTGTGTGTAGCAGTAAAGTTTCTTGTGATGGTGATGGTTCGGAGATTATCAAGAACACAGAAGGCGAGAGATTCGAAAATGGTGACGAGAAAGTGAAAGAGATGGACAATCAAGAAGAAAACAGAGAGAATCATAACACAGAGACACAACAAGACCAGGAACATGAAAACCAGTGAGCAGCTTGAGTTTGGTTATTATTATTATTATTATTTTCATTTTAAAAAAATTTTGAAATTGACGGCGTCAGTTTTGTCGAGCCTGTTGTGATCAAATACTGCTGTCAGACTCACAAGACCAGTAAGGGGAATTGGAATTGGTTTTTTTTTTTTTTGTTCTTTTTTTATCTTTTTTGAGTTTTGTATTGAATCGGGAATTGTAAATTTTTGATGAGATATTATGAGAGAGTTATCTTTACAGCTAAATTACAGCTTGATTGATTACCTTTGTGTTAACAGCTGATCAGCAACAACAAACTTTTTCTTTTTCTTTTTCTTTTTCTTTTTCTTTTTTATCTATAATTGAATCCACTAATCCAAACACATCATTTTTAAACTTCTTAAAGATCAACTAAAACCTTTCAAATAATTACAATGAGATTGAAATTTTTGAGTTCTAATTATTTTATTTTTTCTCTAGAATATCACAAAGGTTTTATATTATAGTGTGATAAAATACGATAATGGTTCTTGGAATATATATATATATATTTATTTATTTATTTATTGAAGACATAATATTCAAATTGACTTTAGATTTACTAATGGAGAATAAAGTGAAGAAATGTGGCATTGGCACATATTCTCAACTTTTTGGGTCACCGGAGACAGCACCGGAGGGAAATTCCGGCATGTTTTGTGGTGTTTGGGATTGGTGATTGGTTGGAGATGAGGTAAGATCATCGTCTAAGTTGTTTTTCTTGGGGATCAAGCTAGAGAGACACGTGTTGGGACATGATTAACAGGCGCATTTTTGAAAAGCGACAACAAGCTTTTATCCGGTGCGCGGCGACGCGGAGCCGCGTTTCGTCTTTTAATGCGAAGCGAAGGTTCTGGCTTTGTTACTGTGCTGCTGAGGTGTATGTGGATTCGACGATATCCAAAACGTCAACCGTTGGATCTTGGAAGTTCTCCTTTTATAATTTCAGCAAAACCTTTTTTAAAATTCAGATTTTGACAGAAAAATCTTTATAAAATATGTCCATAACTGTCAAAATTTATCAAATACCTCCCGTTCAAATATCTCTCCATACTTAATAAACCATACAAGTTAACCTATGATTTATAATATATCATCATTTTCAATGTAAATATACATTTTTGAGTTTCTAAATAATGTTATATCGGTATTTTTATTCATTATGGGTCCACTTTTAAATTTTTTATTTTTAGATAAATGCATATTTACATCTCCAATACAATTATCTATAGTCAAATATGAATCCATTTTATAACCGATCGTAATAAAACAATTATTCTATCCTCTCCTCTTTTATTTTACAATTAAATGAGTTTTAATATTATTAGTGGAAAGAGTTACAAATTCTAGTCAGCATTTCTAGGAAAGTTTCTAGTTACAGCATCTTCAATACAAATATGCATTTTTTTAGTTTCTAAATAGTGTCACATTAGCATTTCTATTTATTATGAGCCCACTTTAAAATAAATAAATAAATAAATAAATAAATGTATATTCTTATCTCCAATGCAATTATCTTAGGTCAAATATAGATTCATTTTATGACCAATCATATTAAAACAACTATTTCACTCTCTCTTTCTCATTTTAGTTTACAATTAAATGAGCTTTAATATTTTGGGTGGAAAAAGTTAGAAATTCTAGTTAGTATTTCTATGAGAGTTTCTAGAATTATAAATCCAACTCCATATTCTTTAACTCTTTTTTTTTTTTTTTTTTTGGCCAAATCATCTCCATATTGAAGTTAGATAATTGCATTGGAGAGAGTTTTTCTAATTTTTTTTAACCATCTATCATATGTGGCCGACAATTTTCTCAAAATGCATATTCGCATTGTAGAAACCCAACTCCATATTCCCTAATCTCTAATTTATTATTATTATTATTATTATTTTACTATATCATCTCCATATTGAAGTTAGATAATTGCATTAGAGAGGGTTGTTTTTTTTTTTTTTACTTTATATTCGGTTAATTTTCTCAAAATGCATATTTATATCAGAGATACTCTAACAAGTGATTACGCGTGTTTTAATGAAATTACTGTAATATAATATAAGACGGTGGTTAAAATTCAATAATGAAATTATAATTATTATTTTTTGGACCCACTACTAGCACTAAGCACTAAATGTAAGTGCTCTTCTTTATATTTTTTTGAAAGAGAACTACATAGAAAAAAGGAACTAAACAGGGCATTTAGCCCTAAACAGAGATTCAATGAAAGAAGGGATATCCTCCAGCCAAAAACAATCCTCACTAGAATGAAGAGCAAGCTAGGCAAGCTCATGCGCTACTCTATTAGCGGTTCTAGGAACAAAAGAAATAGGGATAGCAGAGGACATAGAAATAGCAACAATATTAGTAATCATAGAACCAATATCAGCAGGGGAATCTTCACCGAAATTGATCAAATCCACCACCTGTTTAATTAGCATCACTTTCCAAAGCAGTTGGAGATAAGCCGGTATCAATAGCAAAACGTAAACCTCTCAAAATAGCCATAGCTTCCGCTACTAGAGGAGAATAGCAAGCAGTGGCCTTTTGGACCGAGGAAGCCATAACAAGACCTCTAGAGTCACACAATAATCCCAAAACCAATAAGGCAATGTCTCTTCCGAATAGCCGCATCTGTATTAATCTTAAAGGTACCTTCCAAAGGCACCTGCAACAACTTATGCACACCAGGAAAAACACCAACAACAGGCTGACTTAAATTCACCTGAGCCATCTGGTAATCCCACAGAAAACAGGAAGCCCACCCAAACACATCCTCCTCTCTAAACTTGGAAGAAGAATGAACAACCTGGTTTCTCGAAAGACCTATATTAGCAAGGTTTACCATAGCGGGGATCCAATTGTGGACTGCCATTATGTAAATATAGTGAAATTATAATTAAAACAAAATTCCAAGTAAAAATATAATTTTCTTAGTTAAAATTATTTTAAAAAGTACACATGACAACAGCACAACCACCACTTCTAATTATTATGTAAATACAATGATCATTTAAATAAAATATGTAGTTAAATACTTTGCTTTTTACACAATAATTCTGTTCTCACAACAAATATTTGTAATTGTTTAATTCAACATTTAAATAAAATATGTAGTTAAATACTTTACTTTTTCGCATAATAATCCTGTTCTCACAACAAATATTTGTAGTTGTTTAATTCAACATAATATATATATATATTTTTGAAATAACACATAATATATATATATAACTTTACAATTAAGGCAGATTTAAGAATTTGAAACATATGATTTGATTACAATTTACAATCTCTTGTTAATATTTGAAGTAAATTTTTAAAATAAATAAATTATTTGTGGTCCGTTGGCCCACGGGCAAGCCCCCCACGGTCCAAATGTAGTTTGGAGAAGTGTCGGCATGCGGGCCGTGTTAGATGATTATCATGTTGGGCCACGGCCGGCACACTCCTGAAAAACTTTATGTGTACACCATGAATTTTTTTTAATTTTTTTTTTTTTTTTTTTTTTAAATATGAAATCTTGTAAGTAAACCCTATACATTACCTATACCCTTTTTTTTTAGTTTCTAAAAATATTTTAATAACAAAATCATAAAATAATATATATGACTCGTTTTTTCTTTATTTTACCTATAACAGATTAAAAAGGGAAAAAAAAAAAAATGAAAAGCACATAAACAAAGCAAACAAAAATGCAGACATCTCCTTTGTGTTCATCTTTCTCCTTCTTTCTTCATTTTCCTGTCACTTGTGTGTGTGTGTTTTATTTTCCTTCTGATTTTTGAGTTGATTTTGTAATATAAAATACAAAATTAAAAGAGCTTTAATTTTGTATTAAAAGAGGCTTTAATTATATATATATATAATTATATTTATGGGATGAGCCGCACTCCTCCCAATTTTTGGGGGTCGTTGCTTCCTCCATCTTTTCTAATCTAGGGTTTTAATTTTATTTATTAGTTTTAATTTGATTTAGTTAATTAAAAATTCAAAAAAGTAAATAGTTATAAGAAATTATTATATTTTTAAATTAAAATATTAATAATCTAATTTAAGAATAATGTTGTAATTTTAAAAATATATAATTTTTTGGTGTATATACAGTTTTAGAGAGGTTTAAGTATCGTCACTCTTCTTGTTCTTGCTTGGCACAACCCATAGCTCACAAGGACCTTTAAATTGTGGGTTGGCCAGTCCAAACTGGAAAAGTTAATAAAAAGATATTGAATATTTCACATATATCAGCTATTGATATTCTAAAATCTAATCAAAATAGTATAAATACTATGTTTGGTTTGATGAAATAAGAGAAAGGAAATGAAAGGATTTAAATGGATTTCTAATATCTTGTTTGGATTGTTAAATAAGAGGAAAATGAAAGGGAGATGAAGGGATTGGAAGGAAAATAAGGGAATAATCTCTTCTGTTCCACCCAAATTTGGGAGGAAAAGGAGGAAAAAAAAATCTAGAATTAATGATTTTTTCAACATCCATAATTAAAGAAATCCAAATATCGGGTATTCATATTTTTTAAATAATGTTATTTCCGTAAATAGAGTAAAAATCATTAGTTTCCTTTCCTTTATTTTATATTTGGATCTAGATTCTCTCATTGGCTTGTTTTCCCTTGACTTTCCATAATCTAATGACACCTAAGCAAAATACATGGTCAAAATTTGTTTACTTTTTTCTCTTTCATACAACTTGATATTTAAATTACACTTGAAGGATGCCAATAAAAAACAAGGACCAAGGAGATGATCCCAACTCTTTATATTTATAACCATCAAAATAACAATAATTAAAAACACTTTATTTTCATTTCCTTTCCCCATTTACCTCTCCTTTCCTTTCCCCATTTACCTCTCCTTTCCTTTCTTCCATATTCCACCAATCCAAACATGTAAATCTTTGTACTTATGTTTTATTTATTTATTATTTCATAGTTTTTTTTCCTAACAAAAGAAAGATATATTTTTCTATTTTTGAAAACGAAAGAAATTTGAAGCAGCAATTGGCCTATAAATATGAATGAACTAAACCATCTAATTTGATATATATATATATAAAAGGTTAATTTGTGAAATTAAGATTATAATAATTTCTTAATTTTCTGAATTTTGATAATGAAGAGCTCTTTTTTCCTTCCATCTCATATTTGCTGTTTTCCTAGTATTCTCAATCTCATCAGGTATATATATATATATTTGTTATTTTAATTTTCCGAGTTTGTAATACGCTGCGTATATACACATTTATGTATAATATTTACGATGATTTTGTGGATCGAAACAGGTATTGTGTTGGGATAGATCAATAAACCGTGCTTGGTGCCTGCGATTATGACTAAATATGTGTGCTCTCACGATGTATGCACTCAACTTTGCATTGGAGAACACGGTCAAGCTACTGCTGGCTTTTACATTGATAAATACCTTTGTTGTTGCAAAGATATATCCTTCTACTGTACTTGGCCTTCTATTTAATAATAGGTACCCTCGTGTGTGGTTGACCCGTAATAATATATTTAAATAACTTCGTTGTTTGTCTTTGTAATTTAAATTTCTTCTCTTTGATTTTTGATAATTATGATATAATTTAACAAAATTAAAAACATAAATATTAAATAAATATTTGAGGTGTATATACAAATGATATAAAAAATCAATATAAATAAAATTTTAAAGGTAAACATTTATACCACAATTTAATAAATATATCAAGAATACAGATTTTCGACACTCACACACGTATCTATAGAGGGACAATTGACTTGACTTTGCATTAATTTGAAATTTCATCATCATTTTTTTTTTTCCTTTAATCATGAATTTTGACATAATCGTCCGATATGTCAATTATATTTAGTATATAATTTTTTCTTAAGGAAAAAAATATAAAAGTTCTTTCTAAGGATTGGTTTCTTAATTTGATAGTCAATATCTAAAAAGATCAAATACACTTATAAAAGTTGAGTTTTTGGTCATGGAAGAAATTTTGATACATGTTTATATAACTTTGTAGCGGAATAATCCTAAGAACTATAGTGTATCGTCGAATGATACCCAACCATCATGTACCATTGAAAATACTTTTTAAATAGTCAAAATAAAAATGAAATTCGTGTTCATAATTTTTTTTTTCCTTCAGATACATAACTATTTTTCGTCTTTTATATCTTTTTTTTTTTTAATATCTTTTATATCTTTTTTATATTTCTTTGATGTGTATAATTTATTCCTAAAAATACATATCAATGATGCATACAAAATATATTATTAGTGGCAGAAACCGTCTTCAAGTTAAAAATAAATTATATAAATAATTACATTACTTGTTGATGAATTGATTTTACATGTCCCAAAACACTAATAAAAAACCGATAAAAAAACACTAAATAAAAAATAAAATTCATGTCATATATATATAATTTTTCTATTATAAATTCATCATAATATAAAATAAATCAGGATGAAAAATGTAGGTCATTAGATTTACATACTTTGACTCAAACTATATACATTTATCAAAACTTCTTCATAATCTATGATTCACATTCTTCGTCTAAGACGAATTAATAGTAGAAAGACCGATATATATATATAAATATTGTTTTTTTTTTTTCAGCTTAAAAAAAAGTAAAATAAGTCTCGACCGCGAATTTAGTCACTATAATTTCCGGGAACTGAAACTGATTACAGCAAACAAATTAAAAAAAAAAAAAAAAAAAAAAAAATGGGGATTTTGTTTACTCGCATGTTCTCTTCACTTTTCGGCAACAAAGAAGCTCGAATCCTCGTCCTTGGCCTCGACAATGCCGGAAAAACCACCATCCTCTGTAACCCTCTTTTCTCTCTATATCTATATCGATACATGTTTTAGGGTTTTTGTGGATTTTTAATTCTTCGTACAATTTGTGCATCGCAGATCGGCTTCAAATGGGTGAAGTGGTTTCCACAATTCCAAGTAAGTCCAAGTTTTTTATTTTTAAGGCTTTCGTTTCATTACTTCAAATTTTGGTGTGATCGATCATTTTTTTGATGCACAATTTGCCTCTTTTGTGTGTAGCAATTGGGTTCAATGTAGAAACTGTACAGTATAACAACATCAAATTTCAAGTTTGGGATTTGGGTAAGTTCATGAGTTTTAATTTTTATTCTATAATTTCATGTTCTCAATATATAGTTGTACTTGCATTTATTTTTTGATGGGTATTTATAGTCTTCAGTGAAGTAGTTGTGCTCTCTTTGGAATTTTTTACTACATGGGAGAATAAATTAAGAGCAGTTATGTCAAAAATGGCATTATTAAATGTGATTGAGGAGTCCTCGAGTGAATGTAATTTGATATACGCACTTGGTAATCATTTTCAGCACGATTTGCTGATAACGGGATTTTTTTCTTCTTGATAACTTGCATATCAGCTTGAACGAAATCCTTGTAAGTTATTGAAAGAACTTGGTTGATTGACATTCCAAAAAAATTTCATAACAATTTTACCCTACACCTCTTTTAACATGTAGGCATGTACCTTTGAAGCATTTTTATACGATAGAATCAAGGCCTTATGAAACTTTTGTTCGTATGAATTTTTTCTTTCTTAGCATAAACTGGCATTTGTTCATCACACTTGTGTCATTTAATTTTGTAATCTACCGAAGTTCGAGTTTATTTTTGTTCTTTAATATGGTATTTAGTTGAACCAATTTTTGTGTTTTTGTTGCAACAGGTGGACAGACAAGCATCAGGTAACTTTGTTGCTTCCTTCTTTTTCTTCTTTCTTTGAAGAGTTGCGTCAAGAATCTTTAGCACATATTGCATTGAGATTCCATGAATTGGTAATCATGTTTTTTTCTTTGCTGAAAGCTTCTTATTCGTGCCATAAAGAATCTTTGAAGAATTAGATATTTAATTATTCTAGACGACCATTTCTATGTTTTTGAATCAAAATAGATTTTATGGGTGTCTAATATATTTAGGCACAATTGTCTACTTGTTGTCACTACATCGAGCCCCTATATGTTTGTCAGTATTAGAAATATAATGTGTGTGTGCTCTTGCTAATATATCTGATGAATAAGTATTTTGATCCATACCATGCATTAATGCTGACAAGTATGATTAAGGTGACAATGAATCGTTCTGTATTTTCTATTTCCATTTTGGAGGGTGGTTGTTGATCTATCCTGTAGTATCCAATACTGTGTTTTTTCATCTTCTGTTATTGTACTCCAGACATTGTATTTTCCTTTACAAATTATACACATTTATATGGTTTTCTTCTATCATGTAATTTGGTGTGTAACTGCAAACAAGCACCTCTGCATTGCACTCACCAACTTTGTCTTGGGTGATTTTTAAGTATGGTTGTTTTTTCACAGGCCGTACTGGAGGTGCTATTTCCCAAATACTCAAGCAGTGATATATGTTGTTGATTCAAGTGACACTGATAGAATTCTTGTAGCCAAAGAAGAATTCCATGCAATTTTGGAGGTATTCTCATGGCAAATGCATGTTTGTGAATTCAATTGTCATACCGTTGGTTATGCATATAGAACAATATTTTCATAATTCTTCGATTTACTGCCTTCACTTATAAAAGCTAGCTCCTAGCTCAGCTGGTGATGTTTGTTGGTAGTTGTGCCATAGAGTACATAGCTAAGATTAGCTTTCTCCTTGAACTTGAACATAGTTTTTGACCTTTTCTGTTTAAAGGCAGGAAAAAGTTAGAAGAAAAAGGAAGGCAGGAGGTGTACCCTCTTCTGTTTTGCTGTGTACACAGCTTTTATGAATATTTAAAACAATCGGTCATGTAATTTTATATATACAATTTGACTGTTCCGGTATGGACTTGGAGGGCTTACCATTTAATAAGATGCACATGTTGGGTTGCACTTGTGGCCTTGTACTGCATGCATTTTAGAGATGACAAAGGGTTTTCCATAACTATAAATATGCTATATTTGGATTTTGGACCTGTGAATAATTAACTACATCAATATTACTTTTGTTTATTATTTCTCTATTGGTCTTGTTGAATAAAGTTAACTTTGAAGCGATACAGATTTTTTATTGGTTCCCCCTGAGTAGTGAGCAATAAGTTATCGGCTCATATTTGGTGTAAATGTTTGTATATCTATTATACTTATATGTGAGTGAGGTGTCACCATCTTGTTCTGAGATTAATAGGCCCTCGCAGAATGCTGATTTTAGTCATTTAACCTATGAGCAGGAGGAAGAACTGAAAGGTGCAGTTGTCCTTATTTTTGCAAACAAGCAGGTCACAATTACTTCTCTTCTATTCTCAATGATTTTTGGTATTTCTTGTGTTTATATCCTGGTTTATCTGTCTATCTTCCCTATCCAGGCCTATACTGTCATCACCATGATTCTCATAATTTTTGTTTCCAAATTTAATTTTTGAAGTATTTTATTTTTTAACATTAATAGGATCTCCCGGGTGCACTTGATGATGCTGCTGTGACAGAGGCCTTGGAGTTGCACAAGATCAAAAGCCGTCAGTGGGCCATCTTTAAAACTTGTGCTATAAAAGGTGAAGGCCTCTTTGAGGGCTTGGACTGGTAAGATTGTTTTCCATTTGATGGTTGGACCTATAGGCATTTTGTATTAATGAGAAGATGATGTAACTTAAAAGCTCACCTATCAAAAATTAAGTATAACATTAAGTTTCTTTTGAACTTTGACTTTATCCTAGTCAGTTTTATATTACTCACCGGGTTATTAAGTTGGATTTGTTCCCATATATGGTGCCTCCATTTGAATTATCTGTGTATCTATTACTCATTGGATCGTGTATCTATTTAAAATAGAGAAACCTACTTGCCCGCATCCACAATCTTAAATGCAGCATTATCTGTGTATTCACTGCATTGCTTGCATCTTATTGAAGTCTGCTGTCCCTTGATTATTTTAACAGATGTTTATTAACTAAAAATGCAGGTTGAGTAATACTCTCAAGTCAGGAGGTGGGTAACTTTGTCCGTTGAAATCTTCGGAGCTAGATTACCGTCACATTCTCATATTTCCCATCCAGGAATGATAAATGGTGTCATCATTGATCTGGTATGCTTAGCGACTTAGCGTCTAGTCCTTTTTTTTTTTTTTTAATATTAGCTGGAAGTTATATCATTTGAATTTCTCATATAGTTGGGAGTGAAAAAGATGCTTTGTGACAACATCAATTTAGATGTGATTTTATGCCAAGAAAAGGAAGAAATATACAACTTTATCATCATCATCATCATCATTATTGTTTTGTTTCTCTCCCTTTTTCTAGTGTTATAGCTTTTGCTTCATCATACCGATTTCCTAAGGACTTACAAATATATTTTGCTTTTTTGTGCTATATATATATATATGACTGAGATTGGAAAGAAAATGAGGTGGTAGTGTTGAAGAATGTTTTACACAATGTAGCTCTTTTTATAACCAACAAAAGTAGGCCCTCAAAAGTTGGCAATTGAAGGGCCAATTTACTTATACATGTCACATTGTCACATGACAGCCTATCCACAAACATCATCTCTATCTATAGCTTTTGATAAAAACTTCCTTGGACGGTATCATATCTAGTTTTTCTTAGAACATTGTACGTTTTGATTGAATGAGCGTATGGATGATGTGGTAAGACTATCTTATTCAGGATTTTATCGTAATTTTTAGCCTTTTACATTGATTGATCAAATCCTTAGATCAAGTTGGGTGGACACGTCCCCTCGTGTGTAACGTGGAGGGGGTGACCCAGGGCCTTAACTTGGATGGACAATTGTGATGTGATGTCCCCTCATGTAAAAGGTGTTTGTAGACACACGTTTTCATGTCTCTTGCCTTTTAAGATAAGTCAATAGCCAAGAAATGATCAAACATAGCAACTACAATTCAACTTCTTGTGGCTATGATACGGTGTTAATAACCAATTAGAGTTTATACTAACATTATTAGGAAGTTAATTTAAAGAGTGATTAATAATTATTCAAACGATAGATACTCGTCGATAGCTCTCATGCAATTTAATGGTTTTTAATCTTTATTATTCATTGTCTTATTGGCCTATCAAATTGATGCACTGATAACAAAGATAACAAAGAAAACGATCGATCCATCAAGTAAAAAAGACAAGTGAGAAAATAATTCAATCATTTATACATTAAGACCATTTCATATATATATATATACAGTTTTTTATATCAGGACGAAGAATGTAGACCATAGATTATGGGGAGGTTTTAACAAGTGTATATTCATATAAATTCAATGGTCTACATTTTTCTTCCTGATATATTTATTGTCAGGACGAACTGATAATAGAAAATTTATATATATATATATACACACCGTCATATAAGTTTGAATTATAAATTACTGTATAGTGAACAAGATTTTACTGGAAGGATACAAAATTCGTAGAATGTATGATAGCATATCTGTCCTTATCAAAGGCATAATTCCAGGACATGAATTTAGAGGTGTGACCACATTAACATTATGGTCTCTCTACCTATAGGTCCATCTCGAACACCAACTGCAACTTGTCACCCAACGTAGGTCCCACCTGCCACTATCATATTTCAATCTCTCTATGACTGTTCATCTACTGCCCTCCACGAGAAATGCTAATAATGTTGCGGTGCGGCTTGTGTTTCCTACCAAATCCAATCAAATTATACCACATGACCTGAACAATCAATCATATGAAGGATGCTGTCACATAATATGATATAAATGGATTTGGATATATACGCCTTAGAGCATCTCCAATAGGCCGGAATTGGAGACCTTTTTGACTATATTTAGGGAGCCATGATCGGAAAGTGCTCCAATAGGATCCCTATTTCGCTCCCTATTTTTAATTCCGGCCAAAGCCTCCCTAAATTTAGGGAGCCAAGACATCCTCCATATTTTTTTATTCTCTCTCCTCAAATGAAATGGATGGTGAGGATGAGTCCACATCACTCATTTTCAATGGTCCAAATTCATTCTCCTTATTTTTTATTTAACTCAAATTCTTTTAATTTAAACATAAATAATTCATTTATTTTCCTCCATTTAATTCTTTTCCAATGGCTAGGCAGTGCAAAATTCAATTTTATTTTTTTTTAATTCTTTTTAAATTTTTTTTAATTCAATTTTATTCAATTTTATTTTATTATTTAAAGAATTAAAATTAAATTTTAATTCTTTAAATAATATTTTAAAATTATTTAAAAATAATAATTTTTTAATTTAAAAATAAATAAATAATAATAGGGAGCCATTTTTAGGGAGGCTTGTTGAAGTCTTCACTCCTTATATGGCTCTCTATTCCTAAAAAGTACAATTGACTCCCTAAATCTAAGGAAAAAATAGGGAGCCTTATTGGAGATGCTCTTACGTACCGAAGAAATTATCACCCGTGGTCCACGGCCATTCCAGTACTAAATGAACCCCATCCTAAATCCAATTTCACTCCAACTCACAAAGTGGTCCCCGTGACCCATCCTCTCTTTATAGTATTGAAAAGTACCTCTTCTTCAATCTCATTATAAAATTAAAAACCATCTCATCATCTCAGTTACTATTATCATTTTTATTTAAATATTACATACACACACGACTCTTATGAAATCCATTTTATTTGGCTAAGCTTCGTACACGTGTCATATTCCTATTGGTAACTCTTCAGATCTCCATGGTCCCACCAGATAGAATAGGAACAGAAGACACCGCAGCAGCAGCAGCACACAACTGTTTACTTACTCACAACAACAGCTAGCCAAAGTATACACATTACACAGTTGTGTTCTTGTGACTTCTTCTGTTAAAAGTGTTGTAATAATATTTTTAGAGAGAGAGAGAGAGAGAGAGAGAGAGAAATTTGAATAAATAATTAAAGAGCTTGACTTGACTCACTGAGTTGTTTGTAAGAAATCTCTGGAAATGGCTTCCAAGCTCTGTGACTCGTGCAAATCGGCGACGGCGACACTTTTCTGCCGGGCCGACTCGGCCTTCCTTTGCATCAACTGTGACACCAAGATCCACGCCGCCAACAAGCTGGCTTCCCGCCATGCCCGGGTGTGGGTGTGCGAGGTCTGCGAGCAAGCTCCGGCGCACGTCACGTGCAAGGCCGACGCCGCCGCCCTCTGTGTCACGTGCGACCGCGACATCCACTCAGCGAACCCGCTCGCCCGCCGCCACGAGCGTGTTCCAGTCACTCCCTTCTACGACTCCGCGAGCTCCGCCACCGACAAGCACGGCGGAGGAGGCGGAGCCGGCATCGCCAGCTTCCTTGACGACCAGAGCTACTTCGACGACGCTGAAGGTGGCGACGACGTCAGCAGGGAGGAGGCGGAGGCTGCTTCGTGGCTGTTGCCTAACCCGAAAGTGGTGGAGGAGAGTCCAGACTTGAACACGGGTCAGTACGTGTTCTCGGAGATGGATCCGTATTTGGATCTGGATTACGGGCATGCAGATCCGAAACTAGAGACCCGTGAACAGAACAGTTCGGGCACTGACGGAGTTGTCCCCGTCCAAAGCAAAAACGTTCATGCTCCTCTGGTCAACGACTCCTGCTTTGACCTGGATTTCTCAGGGTCGAAGCCTTTCGGGTACGGATACAGTAACCAGTGCCTCAGTCACAGTGTAAGTTTTTTTTTAATTATTATAAATTAGAAATTAATAAATAATATATAGACAGAGAAATGATTGTGTGGTTGGGGGTTCACTGTTACAGGTATCATCATCGTCGTTGGAAGTGGGAGTGGTGCCAGATGGAAGCACGATGACGGACATATCAAACCCATACGGTAGATCAGGTGGCGGTGAGTTGTCGACGACGAATCAGACGGTGCAGCAGCTATCATCAGCGGACAGGGAGGCGCGTGTGTTGAGGTACAGAGAGAAGAGGAAGAACAGGAAGTTCGAGAAGACGATAAGGTACGCATCGAGAAAAGCGTATGCGGAGATGAGGCCGAGAATCAAAGGAAGGTTTGCTAAACGTACGGACAACATCGAAGTCGACGTTTCTGCTAATAATACTACTACAACTAGTAGTATCTATGGATTCGGCGTCGTTCCGGCCTTTTGATTTTAATTTTTAATTTAATCGACTCGTGCAATAAAAAAAAAAAAAAAGTTATTTTTAATTTTGTTTTTGTTTTCTTGTATTTGGGTATTTTGGGTTTATGTATATATAGTAGAGGGTGCGGTTGAAATCTGGTAGAAGTTTTTTATGTAATGAACTTGTGATAATCATGATGTTGGGATGTACAGATCCTTTTCAATCTTGGGCCTTTTTTTTTTTTATAAAAAAAAATAAAATAATCACTTGATAATCCGGGTATGGTTCGAACCAGCAATCTTATCTTATATGCTGGTGTGAACAATATTTCAAACGTGTTCAAACCATCAATCTTATATGTTAGGTGTAGGTGTGAACAATCTTTAAAGCTTTGATGTTCTTATATGTAATCAATGACCTACATGGGTCAAATCAACTTTCTTATATCTAGTGTCAATGATCTTTTGAAAAAATCTTACATGGGTGTGAAGCTATTTTAATGTTTCAACTTTTTCATGTTGATTTGTTTTTTGGTAGGTTTTATTTATTATTTTAATATACTTTAATGGTAATTTTTTTTTCTTGACAATATCTATTAATACATGATCATGTATTTTTTTGAAAGCTTTCGCTATTGATAGGATTCGACCTGTTGATCTAGGAGTCATTTGTCCAAGTCCAGTGTTTATCCATTTACCAGCTGAGCTACGCCCCTGATGGTTTAATTTAATGGTAATGGATGTAGTGGTTGTGTATCAAAATCTTTGTTGTTATTGGTGGGTGGAGTAATATTTAAATTGAGTTAGTTAATCAATCAATCAATTATTAAATTATGATTAGAGAGATTAGTAGGTCTAGATAATCATTATGTTCATTGACTATATGCTTAATTGAGAGGTCATTCAATCAATTTTTGGGTCTCTTTTGGCTAGTTGTGTTATATGGAAAATTATACCCATAATTAAAAGTTGTTTGTAGACAATGTAGTGGTGAAAATGAGCTTCGTTTTACCTTTTAGTGGGTTTGTGTAAATTGGAACCGTCGGGCCAGACTGGGCCCAAATGATATGATATGGGTCCTATTTGATTTGTCTCAAGGTGTTGGGCTGAAATGGGCCTGCCTAATGTGATTTGTTTTTTTAATTGAAAATTTGTAATTCGTTTAGTTTGAAGGACAATGCCAGGCCCTGGACCACATACGAAGAAATCAACTTGAAAAAAAAAAATTGTTTTCTTTTAAACTTTAATGGGTTGGTGGTAATTGGTAGGGTCACTGTACAATCTACATCAACTAATTTGGTACATATTTTTATTAAATTCTTTTCGTTTGAATATTCCAAACCCTTGGTGAGCAAGAAAAAAAAGTTCTGCAAAAAGTTCCATGTCCACATTAGTATTTTATTTAGGAACCTAATAATTGACTGAAAAGAAAAAATGCTCCATTAGTATATATATGTTGATCCATAATTGATCCCCTCCCAATATTTGCTTAGACAGAGGCATGGAGTCTCTTCTCATTTCTTCTTTCTTAATTAACTTGGTGATTGTGTTCTTCCTACTTATTTCAACTTTTATTTGATTTTCATTTTTATTTAGAGATAGCTTAATTGAGAGCACCATGAAGAGAATAATATGGTTCGCTCGTCGTTCTTAACGACAAAATTGTCTTGACGATACTCTTACTCATACTCTGAGTGCTCTCTTTGTCAATGTTTTAAATTTTAATGCCATGAAGTTTCTGTTACCATATCATTTGCACACTTATTCATAAGGCATGGAGTTTGTGCTTCCTAATAAGGTGATTGGGTTCTTTCCTAATTTAACTTTGATTTTTATTTTTGTTTAGAGATAGTTTAAAAGAGATCAGCACAATGAAGAGAGTAATATGATTCGCTCGTCGTTCTTAATGACAAAATTGTCTTGACGACACTTTACCCCATACTCTGAGTGCTCTATCTTTGTCAATGTTTTAATGCGATGAGCTCATGACCATATCATCTGCACACTTATTCTTGGCATGAAATTTCTTCTTGGATGTGTGTTTCCTAACATGGTCATTGATTTCTTCTTTCCTACTTCAACTTCGTTTTTTATTTCGATTTAGAGATAGCTAGAGAAAATTTACAATGAAGTAAACATTTTTGGTTCACTTGTCGTTCTTAATAGCAACATCGACAAGATTATACCTCATGTATTCATCAAAGTGCTCTCTCTCTCTCCCTCTCTCTCTCTCTCTCAATATTTTAATAAAAATGAGCTTTTCAATCTTTGTCCTTTTTGTTTTTCTAATTATTAATTAATAATTCATATTTTGTTTTGAACCAACAATCTTATAAGTAGGTGTGAATAATCTTTTGATTGGAATCAACAATCTTATATGTAGTAGGAGTTAAAGTGTGAACAATCTTTCGAACTAACAATCTTACATGTAATCACCGAATCTTATATGTAGGTGTGAACAATCTTTCGAATTTTGTTTGAATCAATAATCTTATATGTAATCAACAAATTTTAAATGAAGATGTGAACAATCTTATTTGTAATCACTGAATCTTGTATGTAGGTATATGTAACTAACACATCTTGTATGTAAGTGAAATCTTTTGAACTTGGTACAAACCAACAATCTTTTGAACCTGGTTTAAACTAACAATCTTATACGTAGGTGCAAAGGGTAATTATACTATTTCATTGGTTCAACTTTTTTCATGTTGATTTGTGTTGTGGATTTTTTATTTTTTTTAATTTTTTAATTTTTAATTTTTATTTTTTTAATGGTAATAGATGTAGTGGTAGTGTATCAAAATCTGAGTTGTTATTGGTGGGTGAATGTAATATTTTAACAGTCAATTATTAAATACAGATTAGAGAGATTAGTAGGGCTATATAATCATAGGTTCATTGATCATATGCTTAGTTGGGAGATCATTCAAATCAATTTTTGTGTCTCTTATGGCTAGTTGGGTTATACGGAAATTGAAAGCCATAAAAATAAATCAATAAACAAAAAGTTGTTTGTGGACAACAATTTCTCTCATAGGCCCAAATGGCATGACTTGCGTCCTATTCGATTTGTCATATCAACTCAAGATGTTGGGTTGAAATGGGGCCGACTGAGATATGGGTGTGATTTGATATATGTCATGCTTTTGTTGTAGATGGTCCATCTTCGGTTGATGTGCATTGGATTGGAATCGTGTTAGGTCCAAGCAACTTGATTATAATCTGTTGAATTGAATTTGTCAACTACTTGTGAAACCTGCAAAAAAGATGAAAACAAGTAGAAAGGAACAAAAAGAAAAGGGAATGGTGTTGTCTGATTTGAGCCTTAGGTGCGCTTGGGTTGAGCATAAAAATATAAACTGTTGTAAAGTGCTAAAGTTCGTGGATTCCGGTGACTGAAGGCTCGTATTCAGGCAGAATTTTGACACGCCAAAGCTTTAGTGAGAGATATAAGTCCGAGAGATTTTTTGTGACCAAATAGGTCTATTTATAAGCTTTTCTTTAGAATTGATCATGGAAGTTGGCTAGAAGATATCTCAGAAATCTCGGTTGGATTTCATGGGATCTTTTAACTGTTTTGACTCATTCAAACGCATAGATCAATTGTGTGTGAGTTTCAGTTGAATCCAAGAAGAAGACCGAGTCAAGCTTTGTAAATTTCACGGGTTGACCCATATTAGATGCGTCTGTACTAGATTCGACATGAAGTGGTTTTGGACCTTAAGCGTTAGACCTGTTGAACCATTTTTTGCTACCATAATTGTCATGCTAGATTATACAATGCCCTTTTGAATTGCAAATTTGCAATGCATTTAGTTTGAAGGACCAATGCAAATTATGATAGGTGATATTAAGATAAACTTTTAAAATCGATATAAATTTGAGAGTCCCTACAATTTTTTCTTTATCTTAATTATCAATACTAATAAATGACTTTAACTTCACAGTAACTGTGGTTGTTGGTATGAATCTTTTAAGTTCGATGCCCATATATATGAATACAAAATTCAATCCAGCGGAGCGATTCAGATCTAGAATTAGCTTCTCGATCACATTAATTTAATGTTAAACACACTTAATAGATGATTAAAAAAGTTAATTCGGTGATCGAGATTCGAGACTATAAAATGGTATTTTCAGGAGACAAGAGTACAAACCTTGTGAAGCTTTTTTGTCCCTTTTTTGTTTTTTGCTTTAATGGGTTGGAATTGAGTCAACATCCACCAACGTGGTAGTTGGTACAGATTTTTTTAATTTTTTCTTCGTTTGAATAGTCCAAAGCCTTGACAAGCAAGGGAAAAAAAAAAAAAAGATTTGTAAAAGTTCCATGTGCACTATACTATTTTATTTAGCAACCTTGTAGTTTGCAATTAAATTGACTGAAAAAAGAAAGATTCTCCACCGGTATATAATTCAATGCATAATTGATCCCCTCCCAATATTGCTTTGAGGCTTGTAGTTTCTTATATTTTCTTCTTGGGTGTGTGTATGTTTCTTGACTTGGTGATTGAGTTCTTCTCTCTTCTCTCTTACTTCAACTTTGATATTTTATTTCTATTTAAAGATAACTTAAGAGAGATCACAATGAAGAGAAAATTCTGGTTCGCTCGTCGTTCTTAATGGCGAAATTGCCTTGACGACATTACCATTCTCAGAGTGCTCTCTCTCTCTCTCTCCGTTTGTCTCTGTGTGTGTATGTTTCTTGACTTGGTGATTGAGTTCTTCTCTCTTCTCTCTTACTTCAACTTTGATCTTTTATTTCGATTTAGAGATAACTTAAGAGATATCACGATGAAGAGAAAATTCTGGTTCGCTCGTCGTTCTTAATGGCGAAATTGCCTTGACGACATTACCATTCTCAGAGTGCTCTCTCTCTCTCTCTCTCTCTCTCTCCCCTCCCCCGTTTGTCCCTGTGTGTGTATGTTTCTTGACTTGGTGATTGAGTTCTTCTCTCTTCTCTCTTACTTCAACTTCGATCTTTTATTTCTATTTAGAGATAACTTAAAGAGAGACCACGATGAAGAGAAAATTCTGGTTCGCTCGTCGTTCTTAATGGCAAAATTGTCTTGATGACACTACCATTCTCAGAGTGCTCTCTCTCTCTCCGTTTGTCTCTATGTGTGTATGTTTCTTGACTTGGTGATTGAGTTCTTCTCTCCTCTCTTACTTCAACTTCAATCTTTTATTTATATTTAGAGATAACTTAAGATAAACCACGATGAAGAGAAAATTCTGGTTTGCTCATCGTTCTTAATAGCAAAATTGCCTTGACGACTACCATACTCAGAGTGCTCTCTCTCTCTCTCTCTCTCTTGTGTGTCAATGTTTTAATGTGATCTGATGAGTTTGACATTTGCACAATTATAGGCGTGAAGTTGACAATCTACCTCATACTCTAAGTGCTCTCTCTCTATCAATATTACAGTAGGATGAGCTTAACACATTATTCTCACAATTATTCTGTGATATTTTCTGACTAAGACACTTTTACTATTTGCACATACAAATATCATGTACAAAGTGATACACCCATCCCCCTTTAAAGCTCTTCTCCTCACCATTCGTGCATGTGTGTGCATATTCATCTTCAATTAGGATTCATAGTCAGTCAATACAAAAAATAAAAACCATCTATAAATCGATGCGAAAAGTCTAGTGGCAAAAATAAGAGATACAATTAACAAAAGAAACAACACATGTTTGAACTACATTTACAACATAAGGAACTCAATCAAACAATCTTTTTAGACTTCTTTGAACAAAGTCTATTTAGACTCTTTTTACACGTACATACACTTCACATTTCTAGCTAACATTAAAGAACCTAGAACAGATGCTAAAATTCAAATACATCTATTCTAGTGACTGACAAATGTGAAATAGACATCGTCAGATTCGTGAGTTCTGCCGCTGTTTCTATCCTTAGTACACGACGATTACAACTTTTTTTTTTTCTTTCTATGACTAGGAAGTAATAGACAACTGGATTTTATTGTGCTGTAGAGAACCTGAGAACCAAAGTCGTGGCTAGTGATTAGGAAAGGATGTTTATGCGGAAGCACTGGTACGAGACGAGCCCCCTTGATTAGCCAAGAAGCGAACAACAACACAAGTAATGTTATCTGCACTACCTCTGTGATAAGCTTCCTGCATCAGCCGCTTCGCTGCCTCCTCTGGATCCTGGATCGGTTTAGTCATGTCTACAGCTTCCTAAGAAAGCACCAAATAAAAGTTATTGTACAGCTCTTTCAACAGCACAGAAGATGAATTCAGAAACAAAATCCGCTCTCCACCGTATTAAATGTCATAAAAGAGTGGATAGGTTTAAGGGAGAAAAAAAGAAAGAAAAGTTGCAGACCTCATTGGTGACAACATCCCATAGTCCATCACTAGCAAGAATAAGGAACTCAAGAGAGCTGTCAATTTTTTCCTCCTGTAATTTCAATAATGTTATTAGCTAAATTTTTGTTTAAAACTGAAACTGCGAGGCACGTAAAGGAAAAATAAGAGCATCTCTCAATACGACTTGAATATCATGTGGGAGCACTAAGGACAATTCTAAGAATGTCCCAGATGATTCAATCATAAACAACCCTGTTCTTCCTATCAAAGAAGTATACGATTGACCACATGGTAAAACACTATAGAACTAAGTATTAAAAACAAAGTTAGGAATAACACCTGAATTTCTGGATCAGCAACAACATACTGCTTCAAAAGCCTGTCACCAAATGCACGAGAAACAGCAAGAACACCCCCAACTCTCCAAGTTCCTGTCGATACAATTTCAGTCATAAATAGAAACAATATACATGCTTTTTCAACGTATTGATTGTGTATTGTCTTACCAGCCCACATCACAAATCCTCCTGCATCCTCAATACGCTGTCGCTCATCAGTTTGGTCTGGCTTATGATCTCGAGATACAGCAATTGCTGCGGGTAATCAGAAGTTGATGTTAATTCACAAGAATCACAACCAAATCATGTAACAAGTAAACGATGTAATAGACTATCAATAAGGACATCCGTCTACTAAATTATTCAATGGCACAAGGATATAACCATGTATTATTATGTTTAAATATACCACCATAAAGTAGCCAAATAAATAGTCCGTGGTAGTCCTTCAGTCCTTTCTATCAGTTAAACCATCTTATGTAATAAAATAAGCAGCAAAACAAGCTTAAAAAATATGAAAGCAGCATTGCTTCTTTCACAGAATGCTCATAACAGTACCAAAACACACAAGAAACATTAAACTTCTTTGAAAAGACAAAAGAATGAGAACAAATTTAAGCTTCTGAGTCTTACCATTACCACCCCTGCATATAACGGCTCTGGAATCCCCTACATTTGCAACAAGTAAACGATTGCCAACAAGGATAGCTGTGGAAGCAGTTGAGCCAGCATCTCTGTTCTGATTATTTTCAGATTTCAGAAATTCTGAGTCTGTGTGGGTGTATGCATCAGCTGGAGAGATCAAACAATTAAAGAAAAACAATAAATCAGATTGATGAACAAACAATTTATAGAACTTCAGTTCGATAAAAAAACAATTTATAGAATATTAAGAGTTACAAAGTGATTAACCTATAGCTGATTTAGTATCAGAGATGAACTTTGGATGGCTGATCAGATTACTGAAAAGATTTTGCTTCACATATTCGGCAGCTCGTGCACCCCCGTGACCTGAAACAACAGTGATAACATTATCTATGTTAGACTTTCCAAAACCAAATTCTTGTGAAGAAGTGATGAGATAATGTCAGAACTTTATAAAACTAAGTAGATAACATGGCTTTTATATGCTTGATGGCAAGGCATGATTAGTTACTGACACCTGGCAATAAAAACTGATCCTATGGTAGCATACAATGGTAGAAACTACCTCAGTATAAAATCCATAATAAACCAATAATAAATCCCTCATCCCATGCCTATAACAGCCCTTGAAAGTTGGCTTCAAGTACAGCAACCACATTGGAACAGATACCCAATACAAGAATCTGCATAAAATCTCTTCAGCCACATCCCTCCAATAGAAATTATAGATAATTAGTTAGTGTATATGATAATCTAGTCATAGACTCATAGTTTTATGTCCTGACAAAAACTTGGTCGAAGATAAAATTTCTAGGTGAAATAAGATAATTAACCAATGGGGAAAGGAACCAAGAAGTTGAAAACGCTAAAGATGATAAATATACATATAAAATTAGGAATATGTATATATTTGGCATCTATTATTAAAAAATGCAGATAGGCCATATATGGAGAAGAATTACCTTTTGAATAGTGACTGTAATAATGTTTAAGTATGGTGCACTTTACAATTAATATAAAAGTCCCCTAATTATTTCAAAAAAAAAAAAGTCTCCTAGTCAATCTCATTACTGAGGTCCAATTCCTCAAAAAAGTACTATTACTGTACTATCAACAACATATTATGGGGAGAGAGAGAGAGAGAGAGAGAGAGAGAGACCATCGAAAACTCCAAACAGACCAACTATCTCTCCTTCAACACCATCAATTCTTGTCTCATAAAAGTCCTCCATCGAAGACCTTTTTCCAGGTGAGCTTGCATAACCATAGCTGAACTTTCCATTCTGACTGTTGCAATGAAACATGTTAAAATCAGTGCATGTGTCCTGAAAACTCTAATTGTTCAGAATGTTATATGAAGGATAAGCCAAATATTTTGGGTTCCTCACACATATCGAAACTTCACATCATTTATAACCATAAACATGATGAATTCAATCAGAAGCATCTAACTGGTCAACAGCAGCAACCATCAGTTATGTTGCTGAATCCAATGTACATGCAGTGGGAGGAAGGGAGGAAGAGCATGTGAAATCTGTATACCCTAGGTAGAGATCAATAATCATCTATCCTACAGTCTTAATCTCACCCATCAATGAGAAAAGAAGGTTTCAGTTTCCAAGTTAATCAAACAGTAATTTTTATTCTTTTTTCATGTCTGCATGTCCAACTGTCCGCAAGATCAGCATTACTAAGCAATAGAAAGAGGATGAGAGAGAATTAAAGTGCTCACAGGAAAAAAATGAACATTTGATTTATTAATATAATGACACCAGGCCCTTATTGCAGTTCATGAATTGTGCTACTGAATCAGCTGCTTTATTTTTGGTACCAACAATTAAGAGTTGTTTTCCCCTACTTGCTGCTTCAAAAACTAAATCCTACAACTTGTTCCGACCTAGGATTATAAGCTCAAGGGCTTGGTCTTACTTCACAGTCAAGAAACAAAAGAAGACTTTCCATCTCCAAGTTTAACTTATGTCAAAGATCTTTATCGCTTGGTAAACATTTTATTAATTTTACTTTATTTCATTCTATTCCTTGCGTATTGTGGTATTTCCATGACAAAAAGCCATGTCGGAGATCATACCACCGAAACACGTGACTTTTTAATTAAGAATGTGCAACACATGACTTCACATACAAAATAATGCTAATGAGCTTATTACGTTTCCATGCATCATGAGATTGTTGAGTATGGAGAGTAATGTATGTTGCATGACACAATGGAATCTCAAAGCATGATCCCACAAAGAGGAACAACATTAGTAAATCACTTTCCTCTAACACATGTTGAATACAACAAAAATGAGGTTTGAAGATGGTTTTTCTAATGTTGCATATCGACAAATTACTAAAAGGAAAACAAGCACAAAGGATGTACAACAGAAAACGACCAACAGAAAATTCACAAAAGGTAACAGAATATCATGAAAATATATGCCAAACTTTTTTCAAACCCACCAGGGCTTCAAATTTCATCCACAAAATTCCTAAAACAAGTCAATAAATACAAATTCCCACAATTGTTATTCATATCGTACTCATTTCTCCAATTTACTTCCGATTGCAGTTTAAGCTCCTTAATCAGGAGTCTGCCCCCATAAAACCTTTAAAATTAAGAGATAATCCACAGTACAGCTAAAAGTGATGAACACAGATCGCCAAAGACTTTGCAGCATAATATAAGAACAACTAGTCTTCAAATGGTAACACACAGCATATCCCTAATAAATACAAGAAGCAGATCCTCAACACGCAATAAACAAAGGCCTTAACAAATTGGATGCATCAAAATACATACCAAATACGCAGAGCATCATAATCCACCAATACTTAATGAAGGAAAGTTTGACAGAACAGCATAGAAACAACATGCAACACAACCAAGACATTAAACATTAAATACACATCAGATTTATCAAACAAGAATGTAATAAATGAACGAATCAAAAACATCACAAAACATAATCTGGAGATCTAACTAGAGATATTCAAAAGAAAAAGTAAGTAAAAGGAAAAACAACCTGTGTCCGCCGCCGGTAACCGGCGAGTCATCGGCGTGAACCTGGCTCGAAGCCGACAAAACCGAGTTCAGATATCCCATATCTTCGCTTGAAATTTCAATTTGACCACTCTCGTCGATCAAAAATAGAAAAAGAAACAAAACTACAACAACGACGACCTTGTGTTTTACTAATTTTTTATAGCTTAATAGTGTGTACATTCGTCAGATCATCTCAAATTCACGAATTATCCAGCTCAACCTGCAATTTCAACAAAACCAAACCAAATTAAAAATAAATAAATAAATAAATAAATAAATAAATAAATAAAAAAACTCAAATTCAACGATATAGATCCTCTAATATTAAACACGAGAAATATAAATAATAAAAATAAAAATCAAATAGAAACATGTTCCAGTTTTTAAAAATTAAAAATAATAAAAAGCTAAGAAAAAAAAAAAAAAAAACAAAACTCACATAAAACAAAAAATCGATAAAGAGATAGATAGATAGAGAGTACCTGAAGAAGAAGATAAGAGAAAAGAAATGCCATGACAGAGAGAAATGGAGAGCTAAAAAGTGCGTTAAATGAGAAAACGACACAGTTTTGGTGAAAGAGAAAAATAAAAATAAAAAATAAAAAGAGAGGGAGAGGGATGATTTCTCAATTCTGTTTCATGTTGGTTTCAGTTTTGGTTTTTGTTATGGGTTGAAGACGCAAGCAACACAAAGCGAAACAGAAATCGAAAAAATAGTAAACAATTTAAATTATTTTGAATGTTTTATAAAAATTAAAATTGTTTTTCCGGTTTTGCCTTAAAAGAAGGAAGAGGGTTGTTGCTACATGCACAAAACGGGGGGTTGTGGTGATACGCGTCAGCGAAGGAAGCTTACGATACGACCGAGTCAAAAGCCAATCGTCTTTTATCTGGTGGTTTGATCAAACACGTGGCGTGCATGCAGTAGCAGGTGTAGCGTCATTATATTTGTACTCTACCACATGGTAATGTTATCATTTGTTTCACATTTAATGTGATCTGTTGACTTTTCTATCGGAAAGGTCATTTGTTTTTATGGTGGATATTGTGGTAGATTAGTCATACCCCTTTTTTTTTTTTTTTTTAATTTTTTTTTTTTTTTAAATTTAAGAGTTACTTGGTGGAGATTCAATTTGAATTATAAAAGCTGACTTAGGATTAAGAAAAAGAAAATGATTATTTAGAACAAATCTAGTCGGTAGTTGACATAGATGTCCTTGTCAAAGACAATGTAAGCATCAATCTTTGCCACCCAAGGGCCAAGACCATGCCTTTTATTAGCAAACAAATATGTTGAAATCATCAAGTTTTGTGTTCAATATCATAATACAACCTTTTAATAATTGCGGTTGTATTTAACTATTCTATTATAAACATAGGGAAATTATTATTCTCCCTCTGCAGTTTGCCATATTCTCCAGTCTTCCCCCTCTAGTTTTAAAATTCTTCAATTTCCACCCTTCTATGCCTATTTTTATATGATAAAATTGGTTATATTTATACATGGGAGGGGAGAAATTGAAGAATTTTGAAATAAGAGGGAGGAGACTGGAGAATGCGGCAAACTACAGGGGGAGAATAATAATTTCCCATAAATATAGCAAGATCAACGGCACTAAATTAATTCAATGATTGATATTAGTTCTGTATATTACGTCAATATTTCACACTAGAAGAAATTGTAGAATTGTTTCTCGAACTTTATCGAGCCTCAAAAGGGGTTTTCGAATTTAAAGCAATTAGATAATCTAATTATAGATCCAAATAAACCCAAATGAATAAAGTCAAAGTATGGGTGGCCTTAATAGTTATTGATATGATAAGATTGTGTTAAAAACTTACAATAATAATTATCATTATTATACAAAAGAGTGAGAGTGCTGGCAACTATGGCTTTTACTTCAAAGGATTGGTTTGGGTTTGCATTACATCATTGGAAAATATAGTGTGTGAATAAGACAGTGCCACATGTCAATAAAATGAGCAATTTAACTTGTAATTAATCTTATACGCAATCTAAAGCAAATTAGCACGATCGACATGTGGCGCTTTTGTAGCATAACATGAAAAAAGTCATTTTCTTGGTTGTGTAGGTGTGTGACTCACAAAATCTGCCTTTATTTCATTGATTTTTCTTCTAAGTTTGATCTTACTATAAACAGGCTTTTTTTTTAGTTTAAAAAATAGTCGATTGAAAAAGCTTGTTATTGTTCTTTCACTCTTCTTACAATTGAGTAATATGTATACACAATGAAGCACATGTGTAAGCAAACTTTGACAAAACAGGGTTGCAAAAATGTTAATAGCTAATTTACCCAGACTCGATCAAGACGAAAACGAAAAAAATAACCTGTAAATAATCAAAGCTGGGATTTTTTCACCAGCTTGTGAAGAAGTCTAGATATACAAACCCAGGAGGAATCTGGAAGTTTGTGGCAAAAATGACTTGCTAAGGCTGAAATGATGTCTAAACTAAATCTATAAAACTCAGGTTTCTTCACAATACGAATTAGCATAGCTGTCCATACCTCTGGGGCCAACTTCACTGATTGAGAGAGAGAACTGAATCCATTTGCGACCCTTTTGAGGGTCGCCTCCCCCTGCAAAATAAGAAAATGAAGCATTCATAAATCTGTTCACGAGTGGTGGTCTGAATCAGAATCATGTCGCTAGATCGTAAGATAATTCTATAAGATGGAATTTAGACAAACCTCAGTGTTTGGTGTCTCTCTTGCTTCGATTCCCTTGTCTAGAAGGCAACCAAGAACTTCATCCTGTAAAACTGCATCAGCTGCTGAAATGATATCCCGGAGGAGGAAAACGCGTACTCTCTGACCCTTTTGAGATAAAATGAATAGTAAAAGATCTTCTGTGGCAGCCACAACAGCCCGCATGTCAAATGATTTCCATCCCAAGATACTAGAAAACTTTTCTTCAGAGTTAGGAAGCTCCTCAGTTGACTCAGCAGCCTGTTCAGATATCGCTGCTATCTGAAACAATGAGAAATGCCTTTAATGTATTATATGAAGTACCCATAGGTTCAGAAAAAATGTGAACTGGTTTCTTCATGACAGAAACCTAAGAGGTGAGACATCCCTACCAGGCGCTCTAACCGATTCCACCTAATCGATCCATTGTTTCGGATGATAAGTTCCCTCAAAATTTTTCTCATATCAGGATTTGGGTCTGCCAAAAGCCTTCCAATGACGAAAGGGTACGCACTCTCAACAACTTTAAAATCAGGATCAAGAACTTTTGCCGTGCCTTCTAGTGTACCGAGTGCTCTTATCACCAGGGCATAGTCCGGGGGAAGACAGAAATTAAATTCATACATAACATCGTATAATTGGTTCATTATTCCCTAAAATCAAAAGCAAGAACAATATTTATTTAGCCACATTTTTTTGATTTTTTATAGGAAACAACAGAAGAATTTGATTAACACAAGACAATAAAAAAAGACTATGTGTCTCTTTACAAAAGACTACACAAACAAAAACCTGGCCCCAAAACCAGATCTAACGCAAAACGAAAACCCCCCAAAAAGAACTAATATTATCTCACAGCACCCTCCCGACTAAGCTGATGAAAAAAAAAAAAGGATGTATCTTGTAATTCTTTTGTAACAGAAACACATAACGAAGCTGGTTAGAGAGTTCATCTTATAAACTATTAGTATTCTCCCTTGTCTTCCCTTCAAAAATTCTCTAATTCCTTTTATACCATTATTTCTTACAAACATAGCTTTATTGAAAGAGTGGACACTTTGATAGAGCACCTATCTCAATTTCACATGCTAGTGGAAATGCACTGATTCAAAGAAACCATAAATTCCAATTAAAAAGGAATATAAACTAAAAGAACGTACCTGAAAATCTTGTGATTGCCTGGTCCCATCACCAAAAGATGCTCGCAGCGTATCCGAAACTGATTGTATATCACTCCCTTCAGGAAGAAATCCCAAAGAAAGAAAGTCTTTTGCCAAACCCAGAGAGTCACGATTGACAAAATGCACTAGCTACAAGAAACAGAGGCTAATCAACATATACACAATCTCAAGCAATGAAGCACAGCAACATTCACCATCATTGTGTTCAGCGGAGAAAAACACAACATAACATTATGAGGACTATTGATGATCTAGCAGATATCTAACTTTTAAACAACAAAAAAATTTGAAAAGACACCGACAAAAATTTGGCCATGATTTGGTAACATCACCTATAAAGAAGTATCAGATACCAAAAAAGGAGATATATACATGCATTTGAACATGCACTACAAATCCACCATCATGCAATCTTGATGTCTAAAGAAGAGAAATTCCATGTCATAGAACATAAATATATTGGACATAAAACATTTATACACACTTACACTATGTTTGGTAGAAGAGAAATGGATGAATTAAGAGAGAAAGAGAGTAGGAGGAATGGAGAGGATAACATCTATCCTTCATGTTTTTTGGTAAGTTTGGAAGGATGGAAGATAAGTCTCTGTTCCTTTGTTTGGTATTGAAAGGAGAGCTGAATGGATGGATTGATATATAATTGTAAATTTACTATATTGGTGGGCCATGGGGGAGCTGAAGTCTCTCCTCCCTCTCATCCGTCCCATGAGGGAAGGATGCTTTTTGGTGGGCCCTGAGAGAACTGAGATCCCTCCCTTCTCCTCTCCTCTCCTCTCTCTTGTCTCTCCAACCAAATAATGGATTGGAGCTCTCCTCCCAGGCCCCAGCCCTCTCCCTCCAACCCCCTCCCTCCCTCCATCTCTCCTTCCTACCAAACAAAACCTTAGATTATGACTATTATACACAACACATTTATATGGAGTAGCTCCCAAGGTAAATTATTTCTAGCATGTCTTATTACCACTCGAATAAGTCCCACACGGTAATGACGAGGAATATCCCCCATCATTCCAAAGTCAAAATATGCAAGAGAGCCATCATCAATAGCAACAAGATTCCCTGGATGAGGGTCAGCATGGAAAAATCCCACCTCAAGTAACTGTCTCAAAGAACAGTATAATCCCTGTGCGACCAAATGAAAGAGAAAAATAAAATTCAGTTACCACTCGTGATTACCAAATTCATGGCAGAATAATGAAGTGACGGAAAACAAATCAATATGAACTCCTAGAGCAACATAATTTGAACTAGGAGCAGTTTTTGCCTATTACCTTGTCAATTAGTTCCCTCCTGTTTAAAGAAGCCCTCTTCAAGGCAACTTCATCTGTAAGCTTAATTCCATCTATCCATTCCATTGTAAGAACAGATTTTCGTGTGAGTTCCCAATAAATCTTTGGTACTTTGACGTAATTTGCTTTCTTGTGTTTGACAAAATTAGCAGCTGAAGCTTTTTTATCACTCTCTTGTTCAGCACCTGTTAATTGTAAAAGATGATTTTCTAAGTCCCATATCATGTGCTTAACGATATGAACAACATCAATAAATACCAAATGCAACTTAACACACACCCTGCAAAGAGGTACATCACCAGAAAAAAAAAAAAACATCTTGACCAAAAAAGAAGTGTCAATAGCGCAGCGTGCATCCAAATAGTGATTCCTGACAAAAGCAGGCAGCCCAGCCATATGATCTACACTACAAGACCCATAAAAGGCATGATAGTTGTTCAATAAACTACAAAATAAGTTATATGTTTACTTAGAGTACTTTCTCTTTAAAAGAAAAACAACAAAAATCAGTAAACCCTTAAGGTCCTAAAATTCACAACCAGATGGAAAATTAAAGTTTGAAGTTAAGATATACACTGACGGGAAGCTACCTTATCAATAATACAGTCTCATGGTCATTCATGGACATTGGCAGGATGGTACAACAGGTAATAAGAGTTCAATATCAACATAGCGCTATAATTCGCTGTACACAACATATTAATGATTCATTTATAAACTAACAAAAATAATGCAGTGATTTTTAACAAGCATGGAAGAAGTGAAGAACTTACCATAAAAAGAAGCAAATCGCTCAGCATTTTTTCCCTCTAGAATGTAATCAATTTCATCAAACATGTGCCTAACCTGTTCATTCAACAGAGACCTGAAGACGTCCATAAGGATGTACGATCTCATTAAAGAGAATACATATAAAAAAGAAAAAAAGGAAAAAGAAAAAAAAAGATGCATGCTAAAAAAAAAAAGATGCTAGCTAAACTGAGAAGAAACCAAGAATAAATTCCACTTTCTGAAACATAACAGATCATATGACACAGCATTTTTCAAAATAATAGCGACATACATTTAAAATTTTATACATGCGGACATCATCAAAAAGAAATGTTTAGACCCTAATTTGAGTAACAAATGATGCATTCTTATGCATATAACTGAATTAAAATTAGTCAAGCAGCATTAATTTTTCCATTGCTAAAACAGTTTCCCTTCCATTTTTCTGCATACCCACTTTTAAGGTATTATTTTATTTTTGACCCAACGTGGTAAGTTAGTATCACACGTTCACAACTAAAAAAAACTAACTACTTGTACTGAGGACAACTTTCAAAGAAGATAAATATTACCCAACATACATATTAAAACTGGCAGATTATTTTCTCCTTGTCTGTTAATGAAAGATTTTTGAAGTGACAAACTTCATAATATATTTTACGAATGCAGAAGTCACTGGTGAGTGGTGACAACAGAAATCACTAACAACATAGGCAGCTAACCTATAAACATTAGATATAAAGGCTCACCATCTCGTTCACTGCAACTAACAAATCTTTACGGGCGTTGGCAAATCGCTTCAATTGGCCCCCAATCATATGGAATAAAAGAGCATCAAGGGTCAATAAAAGTGACATACCAGGCCTCTGAACTTTAACAGCTACCAGTTCTCCGGAATGCAGGTGAGCTGCAAGACTTGAAGCAATAAAAGAAAATCATTAGGCTTGAGTTTTCACCACAAGTACGGATCCTACTCTAGAGTCTAGAAATCAATTTATAACAGTGAAGAATAATGCTAATACAAACAGAAAAACGCATGTAATCTTCCTATTTAAAGAAAAGACTCTCGAACCTTTGTACACCTGTCCTAAAGATGCAGCTGCTATAGGCTCCGGGCTTATGTCAGCAAAAATTTTTGTAATTTCAACACCCAACTGGGTTTCAATAGATTTGATTGCAACGTCAGTTGGAAACGGGGGTATTTGGTCCTATCATAAACAGAAAAGTCTTGATTAAAAGAAACTAGAAAAACTGCAACAACAAAAAAAACATGTGAATTAAAAGGATTGAAAAAATGTCCAAAGAAGCTTCCAGCAAATGTACTTTACCTGTAACTTCGCAAGCTCTTTGCAATATACGGGAGGCAATATATCTGGTCTAGTGCTAAGGGCCTGTCCAAGCTGCAGATACAAACAAGATTAGATCATACTTCTGCATTTTTCCCAGTTAAAATTTGACACCGATTAATCATCTAAAATTACTGTCCAGTGTTCAGGTATGTTATTAGTCATCTCTCCATTATATTACAGTCTCACAAAGGAGTTTGGTGTTGAAAACCAAAAGTAAGAGAAAAAATAAGCTTCATATCAAGAATCGAGACTGTTAGAGAAAGTCCATCACTCCACAGCAGTTGTTGGAGCAGTTAATCAAAATATTACAAGAAACAAAAACAATTATTGTAGTCAACAAGAAAAAAACAGCAACTTGCCTTGATATAAAAGGGCCCCAAGCGGATAAGGGTTTCGCGAAACTGCAATGAATTATAAAAAAAAAACAGTAAATGTTAGAGTCTCACATGTTCTGTTTCTCCATAGAATCATAATTTAAAAAATATGCAGGGAAGAAGAAAGAAAAAACTTCACATATCAATAGTCTACAGAAATCGTCATAACATCCACCACATACAATGTATGCTCCAATGGGGAAAAAGCATATGCTAGCACCAAAGCAAGCACAAAATTAACATATATACAATTACCTTGACAGCACGCTTATTTATGTCTTGGACAAAGAATTGCCAAATGGTCAACTTCAACACATGGAATGAAATGATAGCTGCTCTATACAGAGCCAAAAATGGGCCAAAACGGTAGAGAACTGATGCACCTTTGGATCTATAAGCCCCAAGAGCCAGCCCAAATTCACTTTCCAGTGATTCCTTCCTCCACTTTGCATACTTTGCAGATGGCCTCCCACCATGAATGCTGGTAGTAGAAAATCTGCACCAAAACGGCAAAACCCCCTTAGCACAACTTAAATGCGAAATATATAGCCGCAGCCTCAATAAGACTCGTGAACTTACAAATGTTGCTGCAGCAAGTAAGATGGGAACCAAAAATCCTTCTTTCTTGCAAGTCCAGTACAATTTTGATCTCCCAATGTTATGAGTTTCCGAGAATTGAATTTGGTGGTACTATCATGGAATAAAGCTGCAAGACGAATCCAATTGATTAATAGTGACTAAAGGCAGATAAATTCATTAAATGGTTGAGCTAGTAATGTTCCAAAATCGAGTCTCTCCATGTTTTTTCGAAAAACATGGAGACTATAACAACACAATCCTATAATGCACAATTATATATGCATACATACATATACGATACATGATGAATTCCAATTGGTTACAATTCAATTCAAATACAATCGAAAGAAACTTAAATACAACAAAAAAGTGATTAAAAAGGGATCAGATGACACGTTGCAAGTAGATTAAAATCGGAACCAATTGAATTACGAGAAAGACAGCCAAAATAATCACTCGAAAAATAATCAAACTACAAATATCGCATTGCTTAAATTCACTGTATTTTCAAAGAGTACCGGTTTTCGAGGGCGACGTGATGTGGCGGCGGCAGTTGAGACGCACGAAGACGACATTCCTCATCTGCTAAAACGAGGTGGAGATTTTATAAAACGAAGGAGCTAATGGAGTCCGAGAACCATCGGAGACTGGTCATGCACCCCAACTGTTTGCGTAAATGCGCCACTGATGGAAGAAGTCGGTTTTGAAGAAGCATATCGTAATCGATTTTTACTCTCAACAGAAACAGAGACAGAGAGGGGAGTTTTTTTAGAATTAAAGAACAAGTGACACGTATTGATAGTTGTGGCGCCTATGGCGGACACGATCACACGAAGCAGCCTTGCTAATACTTACGATTTATGGATGTTTAGCTACCGGTAACAGAATTACTATTAAAAATTAGGGTTAAATCCCTCACATTTGGATGTATAGGTACAAGTACTTTTATTTTATTAACCTCCCCTATAATTTGACACCGTTAGCATTTCTTTTGTGTTAAATGAGTTTGATTATTAAAAAGTCTCAAATGCCCCTATTTAAAGTTCAATCGTATGAATTGACTCTTATACCCTTATATTTTTATCAAATAAATTAATAAAATGATCGGTGTTCGAAAAAACACGTCTAGGCGTCCGCCTAGGTGCTAGGTTGCCTTCGATTGTCCTGATTAGGACAAAATCGACTGTATTAGGCGGTGGGTAAGAAATGGGTGATTTGGTAAATTTGTCGGCTGATTTTGCCTATAAATCGGTCTAAACGGAATCAAAGTTATTTTTATATTCTAGTTACACTCTTTAAAATTTGAATATTGAATTTTTTTGAAGACATTGAATATTGGTTTCTTATGTGGTAAAAATAATTAAAATAAATAAATAAGTTCCCGGCTGCCTAGGCTCCGTTTAGGTGCCGTCTGACTAGCGCCTAGCGTTTACTAGAACACTGAAAATGATACAAAAAGTGGGATGTTAACTTGTAAAGGAGAATTTATTTTGTAGACAATTTTATCCCTATAAATAATAAAATTACAAATCAACCAAAAACATTAAAAATAAGTATTTGCTTGGATTTATAAAAAAAAAAAACAAATAAATACATAGATAAAATACATATTTTGGTTTATTTTTAATGTTTTTGGTTCATTTGTAATTTTGTTATTTTTAGGGATAAAATTATCCTCAAAATAACTTCTCATTTGCAAGTTAACATTCCTGCATTTTGTATCTTTTTATTAATTTATTTGGTAAAAGTATGAGGGTATAATAGTTCATTCATACAATTGAAGTTTAAATAGAAACGTTTTAGACTTTTTAATTGTTAAACTCAATCAATACAAATGGAATGTCGACAGTGTTAGTCCATAGGGGAGGTTTCTAAAATAAAAATATTAACATCCAATAATAGTTTAAAGGTGAGGGTAGGTTTTTAATATTAACCCTTAAAATTATTATCGATTGTATGTTAACCAATCTTGTTACTTGTTAGAGTACATATTCAAATGAAAACAAAGTTTATAGTTTGTTTATATTCGTTAGTACAATCAACCACATTTTGATCTATAAATTTTATTCCTATTCCTATGATATTTGATAAGTGTATCATTAATATGTATTTATTAGATTATACATTGGAATTCAAATTAAAATGTCCAGTATTCCTCTATTCTTACAAGCAAATTTATACTGAGATTGAAAATCGAATTAACGTTTTGTAATTTATCAAGAAGTTACACTTATACAATAAGATAAATCAAGACATATGTTTATTGACTTTTTAGCTTTTCAATCGTGAACATTATAAATTCATGTTGTGGCTTCCAAAGGTTTTTATTTTTATTTTATATTTTATTTATTATTATTATTATTCCATCTATA
The DNA here is from genome assembly GCA_954870605.1 of Acer campestre. Lineage (NCBI taxonomy): Eukaryota > Viridiplantae > Streptophyta > Magnoliopsida > Sapindales > Sapindaceae > Acer > Acer campestre. The sequence goes on along the minus strand of OX940804.1, from coordinate 39,265,740 downwards.
CCCATTCACATAAGGACTAGGTTCTTCTACTAATCTTCTTCTCTGTTGAACTATATTGAACTTTCAAGGATCTGAGGCCACATGTATTAGATGGTTTAGATTAGTCTTAGTTATTTATTTATTTATTTATTTATTTTTATCTCTTCAATAACAAATGACATTGTTTAACGAGGCTTAATAAACTTCGTGTTTGTTTGATTGAACTTTCTACTGGCTTAAAATGTCTCCAACGTCTATTTGAGTTTTTTTAGAGTTGTTTGGTTGGACTTTTGAGATTGTCTATTTTAAATTTTAAATTGAGTAGATGCTAGTAGAGTTTAAAAAAATACTTCGCCTTTTTAAAAAAGTCTGCCAACCAAATATCTATGATTTTTTTTTTTTTTTCAAAAACTATATTTCTAATAGATATACTATAAGTATATCGTTTACCAATAGAGGTTTTTCAAAAACCCAACCAAACAAGCTCTTCGTTTCTCTTTTAACTTCACTTTGTTCTCCTTTTACTTCTTCTACCGAGTCAATTCACAGATTATTTTTAGTTTATAATCTCAAATCTTTATCATAATCCGTGAGTCATCAAACCATGAAGTATGACGAGCGCAAAGAAAAAAAATTCCAAGAGCCTAGATCATTTTGCTTTTGGCTAATTATTGAGCATTTTATTTTTCTTTATTATTGTACCAGATCTCAATTATTTTTTTTCACTTAAAGTAAATGGATTTTTTTTTTTTTTTTTTTTTGAAAAGCACATGAATATTGGGTTAAAGATTTGAATGATAAAATTATGGTTGTGAGTTTTATGGGTAAAGAAACATAAGTGATGGTGAGATGACACATAACTTAGATTTGACACAAATTACAGTTGGGTTTTGTTTCGGGTGAAATATTGATCTCACTTGAGGAGCTGGAGGATCTATGGTTTTGTTTAGGATGAGAAGAGACCACAGACCAGTGGATCAAATTGAAGGAGACAGAATTTTGTGGAGAAGAAAATGGTTAAAACAGTTGTCATTTAAAGTAATAAAAAAATAATGATGAGTCAATTTGGTCGTCTAATACACGTGGCATAATATCCTTAAAAGTTCAGCATAGTTTAGTAAAGAAAAGTTCAGTAGAAGATCCTAATCCTTCATATAAATCCAATTGAAGTTGAAATTTAGATTGAATTATGATCGTAATTGTACACGTCACTACATACGATGAGGTTTCGAGTTTTAAATTATATATATATATATATACACCACATGTAATGATGGTTTCGAGTTTTTGTTACTCATAACAAAATAATGTAAAAACCATCATATAAGTAGAGCTATCTAGGTTACAAAATTAATGTGTGATCGTAGGTGGGTGTATTTAAATTGGATTTCAAAATACTTTTAATTTTTTTAAAAAATTAGTGTGTGATCTTATTAGTTAGACCTCTAGTCCAATTTTGATATCAAAAGAAAATTCGATAAACAAATTCAAATTTAAAAAAGTCACAACAAAATCACCTTAACCACAAAATGGACCGGGTTGCTATACGGCCGAGCCAAACACATAACTGGATCCGGACCCACCCACGTGACCACGTCAATCACATTTCTTCTTCAGTTATGTAGAGTGAGCGAATTTTAAAAATAAACTCTCCAGCTTAGGTCTCATCGGATCGGAGTGTTCGTGTTCGATTCGTTTTCTCTCTCCAAAGCTCCAATTCGAAATTTCTATCTCTCTCTCTAGAAATGGTGAGCGAGCAACAGTCGACGCCGTCGCGGCCGTGGATGCTCGATCTGGTACTGTTTTTGGTGGTTTTATTGATCGCAGCTCACGTCTTCGCTTTGGTACACTCTCCATACCTATCTAGTCCATTTTTAGCTATCTATCTGCTTCAGATTTCATGATCGAACCAGATTGTCTGATTTTGTTTGTATTTATTTACAATTCTGTCAGGTTTACTGGATTTACAGATTAGCTACTGAGAAACAGCCGTCACAGCCACAGCGAAGGAAGGCGCACTAAAGCAGTAACAATTCGATGTGGAGAAAAGGTTTGTGAGTTTAAATAAACTGTGTTGTGTACTTATTTGCTGTTGTTTAGGTTTCTGAATTTTGAGTGCTAGTTTGGTGGTGTCTTTCTGTTGCTGCTTACTTGTTTATGCTTTTTTTCACTTGTATGTAGAAGATGAGCATGGTTCAAACAACATTTATAAGGATCTGCAACTAAAATTTGAATGTTTTTTTTTCCTATTGTTTATTGATTGCATTTTCATTTTATAGGTTTTAATTTTACTCATTGTGGTCGAATTTTGGTTTAAAAATGAAGCATTAATGTTTTCGGCAATATCTAATTGCAAGTTTGACAATCGTTTGTGCATTACATTTATACCTGAAAATGGAAAATTAGGTCATTCGTTATTTACATTTTGTGCTGTGCATTATTTTATATTGGGGTGGCGCGGTTGCTGAGGGGATATGAGAGGATGATAAATTTTTTAATATGATATTTATATATATCGAGATGTAAATAGACAATTGTTAGAAAAAATTGATGTAAAATTGCTATATAAATAAATTGAGACAAATAAACAAAGAATAAAATTATGAACCTAGTAGTTTTAGTTTATAGAAAAACCTTCACAATTTTGCAGTATCTGTATCAGTAGTTTTATTTGAAGTCGAGGCTAGTGTTCGACACTATGTCCTTAAGACGATTTATGCCTGCCCACTGGTTCTATAGGTCAATTGGCGCTCGCCTTCTAGGATACAACGACTTCTCTGTCTTGTGGTAGTAGCACTTCAAAACCACAAGCGCCCAGCGAATTAAATATGCAGACTTCTCTCTCTACAACAGAAGACTCAATGCTTTTATGAAGTAATTTATGTAATATAAATTTTTTTCGGATATTTAGAATGAATGAATGACTTCTAATTTATAGATTCAAAGTGCCTTTGGGAAAGGTCATGATTCAAAAAAGAATAGTTGCATCTGTTCATGGTTGTGCCTTACCATTTCAAAAGACATTTCCATCTGTAACTTGGTGTCTGTTAACTGAACAACAACCTTTTATACACCTTTCCAGATTTATTTCATTTTTCATATGGCTTTAATTACTTGGAACAATTTCTCATTCATACAAAATATGATTTTCCAAGCAGATAAATATTTTCAAATTAAATATTAATTGCTTTTGAAACCATATTTCCAACAATAATAAGCTCTATAGAGCTGTGTTTGAGAGCTCTATTAGACCTTAAGGGATGCGTGCTTTAGTTTGTCTCGGTTTATGTATTATTAACAGAAAACTTATCAAATTATGGTTCAGCTAAGCATGGAAATATCTTAAAACATTTGGCTTTTGTAGCCTATGGCAGTCTATTGAAGTCATTATTTGTCTTGCAGAAATCAATTCTAAAGTTTAGGGATGTCAAGAGTAGTAGTCATTAACTCATAATGAATATGAACAGACATTGATATCTTTATTTAATACATCATCTATACCACGTGATAACTCGTGCTGTTTGATGGCCTATTTCATTTTGGTTAAGTTGGGGGATATATTTAACTATCAGAGTATGCTAGTCCATTAACATTTTGTTTTTCCTTTTTACTCTTTTTAATTGAACTGTAATATCTGTAGATGGGGCTGTATTCCACTTTGCAAGTTGCCAATATGTTTACATGAGTGTACTTGTAGCTCTTTATCATCACTTTTGTGGTGTCTTTCCTGATTGCTTCCATTAACGGTGAAGTCTTGGCCTTGCTAGCGGTTAACATTTCTCTGTATCCCCATCAATGACAAGTTTGATAACTGCTCAATCAACCAGACTGAGCTCTGAATTCATTTATAATGTAGTTTATAGGTGGATGATATCATGATACCATTATCTATAAACGATACCAGAAAGTAGGCCATCAGTCTCAATCAAGTTAGACATTCTGTGACACATTTATATGGGGCATGATTTTGTATTTCTCCCCAATTTAGCATCTCCTAGACTACGTTCAAATGATTTCATCATCTTCACAGTATTGTTGCACAAACTGATATCTTTATTCACTTTTATTTAGTTTCAAGAAGTTGCAACCAACCATATTTTTCATCTTTTTTGTACAGGAAGATATTCTCTCCGATGCGGAATATGATTCTATAAACACAGGGCTTATACAAGATTGTAACAGGCTGCATTTATCTCCTGTGGAGCTAAGTTTTCCTGTATTGTAGATCTCTTATATGCTCCTCATCTGTACATTGTTCCTATGAGGACTTGGCTTTGCCTCCATGGACCATGGTATACCAACTTGAATTGCTCACTTACCATTGCTGTTATATAAAACACATTGCTGAATTTGTGGATATTGCTATTGACGTTCTTGATACCAAATGAGTGGTTATGGTGTTGCCTGGAATTGATTTGTTATTTAGCTATAAAATTTATTCTTGTATGCATATTTGTAAATTTATGTAGGTCTATGTATCACTTACATAGTCTAATGGACTAGATTAGGAAACTATCTGAATTTTATTTGATTCATTTAATTTTACATCCCTAGGGACTAGAGTAGTAAACTAGATGTCTATATAACAGATTTGGTTTAATTATCAGATATATGTTTAAGAAACTTATTTTGTGTTTGGGTTGAAAATTGAAATCGAATGTGGTTAATTTGTTAACATGCCTATGTAGCAAGCTAAATGTCTATTTAACTAATATATGCTTGCATCGTTGTTAGCCAAATATAATACAAAACTAATATAAATTAACGTGAAATGAAACTAAATCCCTAGGTTCACACCAATATTGTCAAGTATTCTACAGTTATTGGAGTGTCACTTCAAATAGAGAATTCTGGCGTTTGTTGTTGGTTTAGAATTGAACTGTTGTAGAAAGGGCAAATGACTGAAGATGGTGTGGGTGCGGTGCCAAATGTTACTACTGCCAATTGAAATCATCTACATCCTGTATCACCATTTTTACATCCCTGTTTGTTCAATCGAAGGCTCACTTGGGACTGGGAGATGTAAGGGTAGCCCTAGGAAGGCTTAGACACGTTTTCAAGTTCCATAACGGGAATCAATTGAAAGTTTGAAACCTAGTTGGGACTTGGGAGCTAACATAGTTTCTAACTGACCTTTTTTTTATGCTCTCTCGTGAAGGAAAACAAAACAGAAAAGAAATAGTAGTAGCTTGCTCTTTGCTGAACTGTGATTCCTATAATAATTCCTCATCTGATCTTTTGAATACTCTTTGCTGAACTGTGATTCCTATAATAATTCCTCATCTGATCTTTTGAATATGAGTATATAACAAGCTTTTGTTATCAGAATTCTTGTGTACATATATGACATGGTGACAGCTATTATATTGACATATAGTATCTGGTAGACAATTTTTTTTTTTTTTTTTTTTTTTTTTTTTCCAGGTGAAAATACTTTTAGGACAAACAATATGGTTTCAATCCTGTATTTTTCTTGATTAGAATAAGGTGCCCCTAGACTAAGGGCTTTTTCATTGATCAAGCGCTTGCTTAGGACTTTTAGGTAGAATAAGGAGTCATTGTATCTTAGGCCATGTAGAAATAATGATACGTTAGGATTCCCAACAGAACAAATTTATGGTCATTGATCTCTTATTTTGGGCTAAAACTTGGGTGCATCTGATGCACGGTGCATCACTCACCCTGACATGGCAGCATTAGGGTAGGTGATGCACCCAAGACTTTCTCCTAATGCTGACATGGCAGCATCCGGGTGGGCGATGCACCCAAGACTTTCTCCTAATTTTGACAGACGTGTAAATAATTGACTATATTATAATCTCATAAAATATTCATTTTTTTTTAATAAAAAAATTGATATATTATTACTCGACCGCACATGTAATTTGGTCGTTGTCACATAAATAATTCTGTCCGTACTCTCTGTAGTCGCTGGGGGTTGTTGTCATGGGCGTGAACAGCCCTCTGCAAAAGCAGAGAAATACTTCAATGGATTAGATAACAGGTAAGCAATTTATTGCTTCCATTTGAAATTTCTTACGTAATAAAATTTTATTGATCGAACATGCCATACGCACGTCAATAACTGACTATGTTTTCGTATAAATTTTATTGAACACATGTACATGTGGTACTTGTTTGCGTGGGGGAAATATAATGTTTTCATTTGATTGTATTAGGAGTTTAAAATGTATTAGAATAATATAATATAATGTTTGGTGTATTGTACAATGTTCATTGTATTGTATTATAGCTAATACATTTTAATTATTCTAATACGGTTGATGTCGTATTAGCTAATGCAAAGTATAGAAGCTGTATTAGTTAATACATCGTAATATAATCCAATACAATAGGATATACCAAACAAGTCTTTAGGGTTCGAGTTTCACCTTTGTTAATCGATGGTGTAGGAAGAAAAAATAATAAATAATAATAATAATAATTATAATAATGATGGAATCCTTTTGTCCTTGCCAATGTTGGTGTTTAAAGCATTAACACAGGAAACAACTTGTCGAAAAAGAGTCCCAATAACTTCTCTTGATAATCAGTGTCTTTATTGTCTTTAATGCTTTTTCTTATCTGTCGCTATCCTGATCGTCAACATCGATGAAGTCAAAGTTATCGTCCCGTCCAATCTCTAAACTCCGTTTTCTCTAAACTGTCTCACAAGTCACAACACTACCCATTCCTTTAGCATTATTTACATTATTTGCCATACATATTTTTTTTAAGTTTTCTCTCGCGTGCTTAGCTTTAAAGTAAAATAAAAAAACTATTAAAACAAAATCAAACAAAGAAAACAACTCTCTGTTGCATCCTTAGTATCCATATATTTTCTTTTTTCTTTTGTGAAAAAATATATTCTCTACAGTTCAGTTTCCACTGGAGTGGGCCCGAGCAACTCACAAACCCATCAATTTTTCGGTTGTCATATAATTGTGCTAAAAAGGTTATTAACTTCCGTTAGCCCTCTTATTCCCAAAAAGAAACAAATAAAGAAATCTCTTTATTCTAATTCTTTACGATGACATTTGATTCCTCAAATTAAAGTCGGTGTAAATTGCCTCATCATGTTAGAATCATGCATACTAACAAATCGAGACATGTGTATTAATTGAGACAAGAGTTGAGACCAATGAGGGGTTGATAAAATAGTCTTGTCTATGGTTTGCTCACACAAGGTTTGAGATTCGAATCCCCTCATGGGTACTATATGGCCAAAGGCCATAGCATTCGGTTTACTAAAGATTGAAGAGTTTAACATGGGGTTAAAATTTTAAGTACGGATTTGCTAAATGGGTTCAGGGAATTTTTAGATTATTAAAAACAAATATATCAAGATAAGAGTTAGAGATAGTTGAATGGCAGATCATACCTAACATGTTGGTATAATAATTCAATGGTAAATTGGTATAATTTTCTTAGAGAATTTTATTAAATTGTTTTGGCATTGTAAATAATAAATGATTATTGATTACAAAATTGAAGTAATAAAAAAAAAAAGAAAAAAAAAAGGAAGTGTTATAATAAACATTAGCTGGCCAAATTTGAAGAAGTTGGGGGCTTTTTCGTAGTTTCGTAGAAATAGAAGGGTACATAATGTTCTTCAAAAATGTTATTATACCAACCCACATAATCTCTTCAATCACACTCCCTCCTTCACTCTAAAAACGGGGAGTCGTATCGTAATAACCAGAGACAAGAGAGAAGTCGTTGAAAAACCAACTCTCTGTGTGTGTGTTTGCCGCAAAAATATCCACCGCCACCGCCGCCGCCGCCACAACCACCACCACCATGTGCCCTACCAAGCTCAAGCAACGAATCTCGACCGCCGACCCCGCCGCCGACGATAAATGCTTTTCCAACGCCGCCACAATCGATTGGATCTCCGAGTCGATCAACGGCGGATCCCTCCGTCAGGTCGACCTCGACTGTGGGACCAATGGATGGGCATCACCGCCGGGGGATCTCTTCTCTCTTCGCTCCAAGAACTACTTAACGAAAAAGCAGAAGTCGCCGTCCGGCGACTATCTGCTGCAGCCAATCGGCATGGACTGGCTCCGGTCCAGCACCAAGCTTGACAACGTCCTCAGCCGTCCGGACAATCGCGTGTCTCACGCGCTGAGGAAGGCGCAGTCTCAGGGAAGGTCGCTTAAGAGCTTCGTTTTCGCAGTGAATCTTCAGGTCCCAGGAAAGGACCATCACAGCGCCGTGTTCTACTTCGCGACGGAGGACCCGATTCCGTCCGGCTCGCTGCTCTACCGTTTCATCAACGGCGAGGACGCGTTCCGGAATCAGCGGTTCAAGATCGTGAACCGGATCGTGAAAGGCCCGTGGATCGTGAAGAAGGCGGTTGGCAACTACAGTGCGTGCCTTCTCGGCAAGGCGCTGACGTGTAATTACCACCGAGGACATAACTATCTGGAGATCGATGTCGACATCTCGAGCTCGAAGATCGCGAACGCCGTATTACACCTCGCGCTGGGATACGTAACGAGCGTGACGATCGACATGGGGTTCCTGGTGGAGGGGCAGGCGGTGGACGAGCTGCCAGAGAGGTTGATCGGCGCTGTTAGGGTTTGTCAGATGGAGATGTCATCGGCTTTTGTAGTCGACGCAGTGGCGGCGCGTGGGCTTTGTCTCGCTAAGGTTGTTAGTCATGAAAAATCCGGTGATGACGAAGATGATGATGATATCGATGAGAAAAAATGTTGACTAATTTTATTTTTAAAAAAAAAAAAACAAAAACAAAAACAAAAATCAAAGTCGGATTTTTATTTTTAATTTTTAGCATTTAATTTTTTTGTTAATTTTCTTGGAATTTACTGCAATTGGAGCTCCCTTCTTTTTATGGGGATTGTAGATATTAAATGGTAACATCTAATAACAAATGTGAAGGGATTTTCGATGCTTTTTGCTGTTTTTTTAGTGTAAAAATGTATACTTGATTAGTTTTTTTTTGTTGTGTTGTGTGTGGTTTTTTTGTTTGTCTGTGGAGGGGATTCTGAGATTTTTTATGGTGGTGGTAGAGGCGATGGTGGGGCTGAGGACTCCAGATTTTTGGTGGTGTGGATTTTGAGATGTTGGGGACTGACGACTATAGATTTTGGTGATGGGGATATTTTGTTGGTGGATCAATCAAATACAAATGTTTAGTGTTTGATACTTTTGAGTTCTAGTGGTTAGGTTTGATTTAGTTGGGTCCAAGTTGTAAGTTCTGATTTTAATTTCATCCGAATCTAGATTGCTCGATAAGTTGCCGAATAATTCCGAGCAATTGTTCTGGCAGTGCGGGCCAAAATATGGTCAGGGTTGAGATGGTGGGTGGAAGTCAAAAAATGTGGCATAAGATCTATGCAAACCATGTATTCTTAGATTTGATTTCAACGTATGAAATTTATGTTTTCTATATGTTTTAGACCTAGTGAAATTGGGATAAATGAAAACTAAAATCCGAAAAAATGTATTTGCTTGTAAAGTACCGTAAACAAGAAACGGCATTCTTTGTTAAAATTAACAAATTTGATCGATTATATATATTGTATGATATGATATCATTACATAGTGTGCATACATTAACTACAAAGGATTTGTTTATGGTATTTTTTAATTTTGTTATCTTCAAAGTGAACGTGATACATGCCAATAGTAAAATATAGGATGGATTAAAGGACAAATGACCATGAGCAATGACACCAATAATGTCATTTAGTGTTGTCCATAAATGGTTTGATTAAAGAAATCAAATAATTTATTATTTAATTTTCTTCTTGAGATTCCCACAATTTTTTATTTATAATAATTTGAGTCCCAAACAAAATTGTTTTGGCTTCATGGAAACTAACTATCGTACAACCAATAGGCATTTCAAGAAATCTATACACGTGTACAACCAATAGACATTTTACTTTTATTCTACACAACCATTTCTTTAATAGAATTTATCTTTATATATAAATTTATTTTGCTTTATTTTTCAATTTACGTTTCTTAAAGTGATGAGATCATAAAAAGTTGGTTATTTTTATGATGATTTTGTCACTAATTGTGCAATATTATAAGCATATTAATCATGGTGGCATGCTTTTCCTTAGATCTACTTTGACCATTCTTGTTTTTTTGCTTTATTTGCAAACTCCTTGTGATGTGTACTAATTAAAGTAGATTTATTTTATTTTATTATTTTGTTTTCGATACAAATAAAATTTTAGAATCGATTAATTATCGTCGTAATATGTTTATCCATTATTAGTTGAGTAAACGTATACATTTTTTCTATTTATAATGAGTTTTTTTGGCCTCACATGATTTTCTTAATTGATATTTATATTCCCCATTAAGATGCTATATATGTGGCTAGTGGCTACACACCCTTATTTCGTGGCCTAACATTTTTTGGTATATGAGAGAATCGGGTTAAATTCAAACCATAATTGCAAACTTTTTTGTTCATGAACTTTTGAATAACAATAATAATGCAATGTCGATTCATTGAACCGCACGTACAGGTCAATAATTTGACTTTTGGAGCATTTATGAGATGAATCTATTGGGATTTTTATTTATTTATCTATTTTTATTTTTATTTTTTTTAAGTAGGTGAGATGCTATGATATGATTTTCAAAGCTAATTTAAATTGTCAACCTTTTGCTGGAAAATTGAAGACAAAAAGGTAATTGTGATAATAGTAGTAGAGTAAAGCTTGTAGACTTTTAGGGATCAAAACGACAGCGTTGAAAGATCAAAGATTCTTGTTATGTAGAAATGGAGACATCGGAAATGATAACGAATGATCAAATCAAAGAATGGGAAATCAGAAGAGAAAAAAAAAAAAGTTGACAGGATTTTGTTTTTTTTTTTTCGTTTTTCGTTTTTCGTTTTTTTTTTTTTGTCATCAGATTATGAGTAAGTCTGTGTACATGAATGCAGTCTCTGCACAGAGATGGGTCATGTCCTCTCTTTCCTGCAAATTGTGTATGGAAGATACAGAGAATTATTTGTAGAGAAAAAGGCAATTGCACATACAGTATATACATTTTAGTGTAATTGCATACAAGTGAAACTTTTGTTCATGTTTGCAAAAAAATCCTCTACCGATAGCAGTTAGGGTTGCACATTTTACCCCGGATCCCCATCCCCATTTGGGGGAGATTTTTTGGGGGAAAATGGGGAAATGGGGAGGGATGGGGATGAAAATCATCCCCAAATTGAAATGGGGATGGGGATGGGGATGGGGAGACCTCCCCCCATCCCCATTTCCCCATTTCCCCCACTAATATAGTGAAATGGGGATGGGGATGGGGGGAGGTACCCCCATCCTCATTTCCCCATTTCCCCCAAAATATCATACAAATATAAAAATAATTATATATATTTATATATTTGTATATATTTTGTAATGTATTTTCTTTGACATTATTTTGTAATGTGTATATATATATGACATTATTTTGAAATGTATTTTCTCTTACATTTGTAATGGAATTTTTTTTTTTTTTTTTTAGTTTAATTTGTAATTTTCAGTAAAATGGGGAAATAGGGAAACGGGGAAAAACGGGGATAATGGGGAAATGGGGATGGTGATGGGGAGACCTCCCCCCAAAACTCCCCCATCCCCATTTTCCCCAAATGGGGGGGATGGGGAAGGGTTTGAGAAGTGGGAATGGGGATGGAGGGACCTATATCCATCCCCATTTCCCTAATGTGCATCCCTAATAGCAGTACTCCATGAGAAAAGTTAGATTTCGTCTAGTGGGACTTGAACCCTTCCACAGTCCCACATACCATGGCTAATGTGGGCCGGGGTCAATGCCGGTCCTAACTTTTTAGAGGCCCGAGGCGAAGATCTAAAAAAGGGCCCATTGTACATATGAAAAGTTCAAAACAAAAAAAAAAAAAACACTCGGCAATAACTCTTCAACAATATTCAAGCTATAGTGTAGTTTTACAAAACAAAATCACACGTACAACATGATAGAGAATATCAAAACATTAATAATATTTTCAAATTCAATCTTTTCCAATACACAAGATTGCCAACACATTTAACATTTCTTGTGACATTGTTGACTGTAAATAAGATTTCAACATTTTTATTTAGAAAAACTTCTTTTTATGGATGCCACAGTTACAGGTATAGTCAATGATATCCTATAAGCAATTGATAAATTCAGATAACAATCTAAAGCTTTTACAAACTCAAGTATTTCAATGACAGTATTTTTTTCTCTTGGTAAAACAATTTGTAACACTCTCAATTCAGAAAAACACTTTTAACTCAGAAAACAAATCATTTGAATAAACATATGAAAATGTATCATGAAGAAGTTTGCCATTAGAAATGGGTATTGAGTCGTGGAGATCGGAGAAGAATGGAAGAAGTGATGAAAGTCTGAAACCCTAAAAGAAATGGGTATTGTTTGAGCAAAAAATTCAATAAAACAATATTTAGAAGAAAAAAGAACACTGAAATGAATTGGGCATCAAATGGTGGCATCGGGCATGGGGCCTTTGTAATTATTTTATTTTATTTTTTTAAGTTTGGGCTTTTTTAAAAGAAGGGCCCTTTTTTTTTTTTTTGAAGAAACTTATTTCTATTGGGCCTTTTTTTATTTCAAAATTCGGTTGTATTCATAAAACTAAAAATATGAAAATAGAGGCCTTTGGAAGTTATGGGCCCTGGGCCGGTGCCCCTTGTGCCCTGACCTAGGGCCGGCTTTGACCGGGGTGATGTGTAGAGGTGTCAAAAGGGCTAGATTAGTTTGACTCGGCTTGACATGGTACTATAGAGGACCGAAATTTGGTTTGGACTTAATATTTAAGAGTCCGAATTTGGAATGGACTTTTTATAAATTACTGTATAGGCCAAGTTTGATCCAAACTCGGAAATACGGTATGAATAGTAAATTATTTATTAATTTTTTGTTTAAAAATATTTATATTCACAAATTTGAAGTTAAAAGCAAAACAATAATAATAATAATAATAATAATAATGAAATTTGAGTTTAACATGTCTATGATAGTTGGGCTTGTCTGATCGCATATTTTCTTTGAATCAAGATTTGTATATATGATTGGGCTTTTGACACCTCTAGTGATGTGTATCACAATAGTATATTAATTGTATTTAAATTGATTCATTTGTAAATGGTCGATTCCCCTGAAAATACAATATCCTTCTATATCGTCTTTCTCTCATTTGAACTGTCATAAATTTTTAAGTTTATGGCGAAATTCATTAGCCATTGATGATACAAAATTAGATAAATCTAACGGCCGAAGAGAAAATAACATTAGAAAAAAGAACAGAAATTGAATTGGTTTAATTAGTCGTGTGAGACACACGACAAAATTACAAGTTCACAAAAAAGAAGTTGATACAAAACCGGCCAGTGCATTCCACTGAACCGCGTAAGATTCACAAGAAATTATTGCCCAAATGTTGCTTCATGTGGTCGGTGGACCTCGGTTTGGATATTGCAACAAAAAAACAAATTGACTCGACGACGACTTGCTGCTTTTGATCGAGTCAAAGTCACCTTGTGTATGTGTGTATGTATTCTCAGTCTGGGAACTATATATATATATATACACACACTCCTTCTCAGTGAGTTATCAGGATCATACAAGCTGATACCAAATCATCAACAATTTGCATATTACTTGATTGTTTGTTTGTTTTTTTTTTTTTTTTTCAATAGATTTACATATATGGCTGATTCCCTGCGATTCTCGGTTAGTTTTGGTTATCTTCTTTGCTTCTGTATCCTGTTTTTCTCCTTCAATTCGTACAAGTCTTGTGTTCATGGAGCAAGAGAGTTGGCAAATCACCAGAATGTCGTCAACCAAAAGAAGTCACTCATGCCTGCTCCTGCATCTACTACAGGTTAATTTAGCTACCCAATCTCTATCTTTTTAGACTCTGTAACGTTACAAAACTAAAGTTGATGAATTTTTTATTTCGGATTCTCCAGAGAAGCACCCTTTTTCTTATTTATGTTAACTGTTCTCAACAATTCATGTTAATTTGTTTCAAATTTTCAGGTCTACAAATAGCTCATAGACATGGACCCAGCTCACCACTTGACCAGGAAAATCCAACTCCTACTTCTCGTGAGATTCTCCTGCAAGACCAATCCAGGGGTCGCTCTCTCTATTCCAAATCCGTCTCCTGGAACTCCTCCAATGATGATTTTGGAACAGGTGTTGAGCTTCCTCTTCAGGAAAAATCAATCGGTGCAGGAAATTTTGTTGTCAAAGTTGGTTTTGGCACACCGAAACGTGATTTGACATTGATGTTCGATACAGGCAGTGTCATGACTTGGATACAATGCCAACCATGTGACAATTGCTATGATCAGGAAGAACCCATTTTCGATCCTTCGAAATCTTCCACTTTCTCCGATGCTACCTGTTACACTCTTACTTGCCCTCCCTATTCAATCACCTATAAGGACCATTCGTATAGCATTGGAAACTATTCTAAAGATACTCTAACCTTATCTTCCACAGCTGTTTTCCCTGGTTTTGTCTTCGGTTGTGGTAAAAATAACAGTGATTCAAATAGTGGAGATTCTTTCGGAAAAGTAGCCGGAGTTCTTGGCATTGGTCGAGGTTCTACTTCTATACTGTCTCAGACATTTGGTAGTTTCGGACAAGAATTCTGTTATTGTCTTCCTCTCCAAGAAACCTCAACTGGGTACCTACGATTCGGGAAAATAGCATTTGATACTTGCAAACCTGAAATTTCAACCCCAATTTTGAAGGACTCAAACTGGCCAGATAAATATTTGGTCAGGCTTGTTGGTATAACAGTTGGCCAAAAGAGATTGGAAATGTCTGCAAATTTTGTTTCAGGTTCATTAGCAAACACGATAATCGACTCTGGAACACCGATCAGTCGCTTTCCAGGATCCGTGTATGCAGAATTGCGGTCTACATTTCAGGATTTAATGTCTCAGTACCCTACTGCTGACCCATCACCACAATCACTGTTGAACACATGTTATGATCTCTCCGGATCTAATGATGATATCAACAAGATCTTACCATCAATGAAATTGCATTTCGATGATTCTCAGGACTTGAATCTGGACCCGTCTGCAGTTGTTTTGAAAGAAAGCGCTCGGACAGTTTGCTTGGCTTTTGCTGGAAATGAAAATTCGGATGACTTGACTATTATCGGCAATCATCAACAACGGAATCTGAAGATATCGTATAGTTTATTAGAATTTGGCGGAAGAGTTGGATTCACTTCTGGTGGCTGCAGCAATTAATGCAAGCTCGCAATTCCTGCTTTGAATCTGTGTTGTTATGTGCTTTGAGAGTTTGAGTTGTTTGATTTGTGTGAGTATTAGTATTACATTTTGATGATTCATTAGAAGGCATGTTTTAATTTGATCCTGTAAGGGATTGTTTGAGTGGATAACTGGATATATATTCTAATAAGATCGAAAATTCGATCACATAGCAATTACATTGCAGTAATCACCACTAAGCTGCAAGGCCCTAAGGACATTGATCTTAGGGATAGACTTAAGCCTCCGTTTGGAATTAAGTCCGAATGCGAAGCCCGATGGACTAAAATTTCAGGTCGGTCCAGTCTGACCCGACCCTTTTGACACCTCTACTGATGTGCATCATAAATATAATAGTATTAATTGTATTTTAATTGACTCATTTGTAAATGGTTGATTACCTTCAATTATTTGAAAATACTATATTCTTCTATACGTCTTTCTCACATTCGAACTTTCATGAATTTTTAAGTTTATGACAAAATTTATAAGCTATTCATTATACAAAATTAGATGCATCTAACAGCCAAAGAGAAAATAACAAAAATTGAATCGGTTTAATTGATCGCCTCTCACAAGTCACACAACATTACAAGTTCGAATCTAATAAATTTATAACAGATAAAAATAAAAAAGAAGTTGATACAAAACCAGTACACTCCACAAAACCGCGAAAGATTCACGAAAAAGTATAGCCCAAATGTTACTTCATGTGGACTTCGGCTTGGATATTGTAACAAAAAAACAAATCGACTCGATGAATACTTGGCTACTTGCTTAGTTTCTTTTGCTCAAACTGGCCAGATAAATATTTGGTCAGGCTTGTTGATGTAACAATTGGCCAAAAGAGATTGGAAATGTCTGCAAATTTTGTTTCAGGTTCATTAGCAAGCACGATATTCGACTCTGGAACACCCATCAGTCGCCTTCCAAGATCGGTGTATGCAGAATTGCGGTCTACATTTCAGGATTTAATGTCTAACTATACTATTGCTACTGCTGACCCATTACCACTGTTGGACACATGTTATGATCTCTCAGGATATGATGATGATATCAACAAGATCGTACCATCAATGAAATTGCATTTCGATGGTTCTCAGGACTTGAATCTGGAGCCGTCTGCAGTTTTTTTGAAAGAAAGTGATTCTCGGAAAGTTTGCTTGGCTTTTGCTGGAAATGAAAATTCGGATGACTTGACTATTGTTGGCAGTCATCAACAACGGAATCTGAAGATATCGTATAGTTTACGTTTATTTGGATTAGGCGGCAAAGTTGGATTCAGTACTGGTGACTGTTGCAATTAATGCAAGCTAGCAATTCATGCTTTGAATCTGTGTTATTAGTATTACATATTGTTATATAGAAATGGAGAACTCCTAACATTTGAGGGTAAAAATATTAGAGCTCAAGTTTGTATTTATCTATTCAGAATTCCTCGGATTTTAGAGTTGATTTTGATTTACCCATGAAAAGACCAAATTGATCAAACTAGAATGCCCATCCAATTCCCATAAATTAGAGAGAAACAAACTCTACAAAAAGAGCAAAACAACATAACAAAACTCAGGGAGAATTCTGAATTCCGATTTACCACCCACGGAAGATTAAATTAAACTTATTTCTCCTTTCTTCCTTTTTTTTTTTTTCTTCTTTCGGCCACTCTTCCTGTTTCTTCTTTTTCTTTTTCTTTTTCTATTCCTTTCTCACGCACTCTCTCTCTCTTTCTTCTGTTTTTCTATTTTATTTTATTTTTCTCATTTTTTTTATACCCATCCATTTGAATCCACCGCTTGACTAATTCAACACTCCCATTTTTATATATATTTGTTTTACACTTACTTTACACATGGCTTGCATACCTTTCAAGCCATCAAATCTCATTAGAAAATTATATTTTCGACCCCTATATTATTTCTTATTTCTTTTCAATTCATCAGATGCATAGAAAATTAGAATCTCAACCCTTGAATCACACTAAATTCAGTTTTGGGCTTGGATGAACTAACAATTTAATTGGGTTGGGCCTTATCATTTAAACTAAAAATAAGCCTAAATATCAATTGATTTGGGTACAGTCCAAATCATTATTTCACTTATCATAATTTTAAGTATTACCAACACTATCATTTTGGATCTCAAGTTTTTTTTAAAACAAAATTGAGCCCA
This sequence comes from Acer campestre, assembly GCA_954870605.1. Classification (NCBI taxonomy): domain Eukaryota; kingdom Viridiplantae; phylum Streptophyta; class Magnoliopsida; order Sapindales; family Sapindaceae; genus Acer; species Acer campestre. The sequence goes on along the minus strand of OX940804.1, from coordinate 39,248,287 downwards.
AATTCATAATAATTGGGGTCAATTATTTAAAAACAATTTGACCCATTTTTCATGATATTACACCATCTTACCGAGTTTTTCTCTAGTAGTCATATAACTGTGATTATACTTGTAGTACATTTATCCACCTCATCACTTTTCGTCAGAAAAAACAATGCAATTAGGTCAAATAATGTTTACATGGTAAAAAGTGATGAGGTAGATAAGTGTGCTCTAAGTATGCTCATAGTTATATGATTACTAGAGAAAAACTCCCTTTTTACCACGTCATGATATCAATGAGATCGTAAGTTAGAATATTTCCGGTTTAAATTTACAACTAATAAAAAGAAAATAAAAATAAAAAGTCTATACAAAAACAGTATTCCACTAAACCGCGTATGATTCACAAAAAAGGTGTATCCCAAATGTCACTTCATGTGGACTTTGATTTGGATTCACTTTCTTCGATATTGTAGCAACAAAAAAAAAAAAAATACAATTGACTTGACGAAGACTCAAGAAGACTTGCTGTTTATTATTGAGTCATAAGTCACCGTGTGTATTTCGTGTTGTCGGGCTGGGAAATATATATATATACACACACGACACACTCCTTCTCAGTGCATTACAAGGTGATAGCAACGACAATTTGCATATTAATTACTCATTTTTTTTCAATAGATTCATACATGGCCAACTTTGGCTATCTTCTCTGCTTCTGTGTCCTGTTTTTCTCCTTCAATTCGTACAAGTCTCGTGTTCATGGAGCTAGAGAGTTGGCAAATCACCACCATGTCGTCAACAAAAACAAGCCTGCTTCTAGTACAGGTAAATTTAGCTACAATTTTTTTTCCTGACATTCCTGACCAGAGAAGTATCCTGTAACCCTTTTCTTCTTCATGTAAAATATAGAATTCTGTTTTATGTTGTTATTCTCAACAATCCATGTTAATTTGTTTCGCTTTCTATTGAAATTTCAGGTCTGCATGACCAATCCAGGGTTCGCTCTCTCTCTTCCACATCCACTTCCAGTGAACTTCCTCTTCAGGAAAGATCAGGAAATTTCGTTGTCAAAGTTGGTTTTGGTACACCAAAACGTGACTTGACATTGATGTTTGATACAGGAAGTTACATGACTTGGATACAATGCTTACCATGTGACAATTGCTATGATCAAGAACAAGAAGAACCCATTTTCGATCCTTCGAAATCTTCCACTTTCTCCAATGATTCTCCCTGTAAATATTCTCAACCTTGCCCTCCCTATTCAATCACCTATAATGACAATTCGTCTAGCAATGGAAACTATGCTCAAGATACTCTAACCTTATCTTCCACCACTGTTTTCCCTGGTTTTGTCTTCGGTTGTGGCCGAAAAAACAGTGCAAATTTCGGAAAAGTAGCCGGAGTTCTTGGCTTTGAGCCAGGTGATACTTCTATAATGTCTCAGACAGTTGATAGTTTTGGACAGGAATTCTGTTATTGTCTTCCTCTCCAAGAAACCTCAACTGGGTACCTACGTTTCGGGCAACTAGCATACGAGACTTGTCAATCTTCAGAAATTTCAACACCAATTATTAAGGACTCAAACTGGCCAAATAAATATTTGGTCGGGCTTGTTGGTATTACAATCGGCGAAAAGAGATTGGAAATGTCTGCAAATTCTGTTTCAGGTTCATTACCAAGCACCATACTCGACACTGGAACCATCATCAGTCGCCTTCCAGAACAAGTGTATGCAGAATTGCGGTCTGCATTTCAGGATTCAATGTCTCGGTACCCTCTTGCCAGTCAGTCATCGGATCCGATGGACACTTGTTATGATCTCTCAGGATCTGAAGATGATATCAACAAGATCGTACCATCAATGAAATTGCATTTCGATGGTTCCCAGGACTTGAATCTTGACCCGTCTGCAGTTGTTTGGAAAGACGGCGATAAAGTTTGCTTGGCTTTTGCTGGAAATGGTGATTCGAACGACTTGACTATTATTGGCAATCATCAACAACGGAATCTGAAGATATCTTATAGTTTATTGGGAATTGGAAAAGTTGGATTCAGTACTGGTGGTTGCGGCAATTAATTCAAGCTAGCAATTCGTTCTTTGAATCTGTGTTGTTTGATTTGTACTCTTGAGTTGTTTGATTTGTGTGAGTATTTGTATTACATTTAGGTGATTCATTAGAAGGCATGTTTTAATTTCGTTTTGAAATTGAAAACAGATTATTTGTGTTGAATTGTTTGAGTGGATATGTATTGTAATAAGATCGAAATCTTGATCACGTAGCAATTATATTGTTCTACACAAATTTTTGTCTATTCACCAAGTTATTCCAATGTTTAATGATCATTGTGACTTACTAATCAAATCAATTTGAGTCAATTTTTGGGCCAAAATGACTCATTGAGTTTCAGAAATTGGCCGGGAAAAAAATTAGTGAAGTTCATTGATACAAAAACTGTTAACCATCAACCCACATGAGATGAGACTTACACAAAAAGCCTAGCTCAAATGTCACTACATGTGATTCTGCTTTGGTTTCCAACGTAAAAGCTGCCAAATGTGATGAAAACTCAAGACCAGAATTGCTTTTTTTTTTTTGAGTAAAATTCTTCTGCATATTTACACTACTTTTTACTGTAAATATAATACACTCCTTCAGGAATTTTTTTTTATCTATGCATACATGAAAGTAGCTTACATTATTTAAAATATAAAACCATTAATTGTTCATTCTAGGCACCAAGTACCCAATTCTTCTACCTTCAACATCATGCAAATAAAACCTGTACCGTTCGTTGCAATAAATTTCCCAAGATAGCACCATCTCCATCTCCATAATCCAGCTGCAATAAACGCAAAACACACACGCTTCACATCCTCCTCCGCCAGCATGGTCCCTTTCACGTTCACCTCCAAGGCTCCAACTCAACTCTGCCTTTGAAGAAAAACGAAATTTTTGGTATTACAACAGTCTAGTACCTGCTAAAATCATAACAATTATCAAAATTCCCATGATCCGGATCTGGTGCTATCAATTATCGAAGCTTATTTCTCTTTTCCGTCATTGTCAACTTGTTAATTACCCGTGGTTACTTAATTCAATTTTATTTTTACATTAAATTATTTGTTATTATTTTGAACTTATATTATTTCTAATAATTTACAAATAATTAGAAGAATAAAAAATTCAAAAACATATCTATTAATATTTATTAATCAATTAATTTTGTATAAATTTAAAGTGAATTCCTTATAAATACAAAACAAAATTTATTATTATAGAATTACAGTATATTGTAATTTATTTATTTATTTGAATAAATATTGTAATTTTTTTTTATTGTTTATGTTGTTTTTCCTGTTATTATTTATTTTTTTAATATTGTGTTTCTTGTTTTATTATTTCTTTTTTAATGTAAGATTATTTAGTTCATATTGAGTAAGTGTTTTATAGGTACGGATATTAACACCCATAAATATGATAAGCAAACTCATGTCTAAAATTTAAAATTAAATCATTACTATGGGCACTCATCTTAATGCCAATAAATGTCAATAGTACTCTTATTTAAATGAATGTATTCATTTTAACCCTCTTAAGTTATTAACACACTTAATTTTACAAATGATAAATTCTTAAATTCTCCATGCTCGAAAACATAGTACAGTCGTAGTAAGTTCTTTGCCATCAATAACTGCATCAGATATCTTCTCAACATTTACAAATAATCCTAAGAATTGTTTATGTTCATAATAATCAAGTTGTTGATATCTATTATGGTAGATTTCACATCCTCATAACACTATTGATCTCCTGGATACACAACGATATGTACTGTTATAATGTTTTAATTACTTCTCATTTTTTGTTTATTAATAGAGTTCATAAAAAAAATTAAAAAAAAATTTAAAAACATATCTATGTATGATCATAGTCCTCTGAAAATTCTTTTTCCATTACTTTATTATATGATAATGAGAGATTTTGATACTTGAAATATAATTAGGGTTTAATTAGGATTTAATTTTTTTTAAAATAAATAGATATAAGTGTAATTAATGAGTGTACATAGTATTTGTTTTATTTTTAATTAAACTAATTTGTCCTTATAATTGCTAAATTTTTATTGAGATATTTTTGTAATTAAATTTTTTATTAAAATATGGGTATGCATATCATATTTATGTGTGTCAATATCGGCACCAGTGTTCTATTTGTTTTATTTTAGAGCAAATTGCTGCCAACCTCCCTGAAGTTTGGTCTTTGACAATCAGAAACAACTTTATACTTAATTGACAATAATCTTCCCTGCCATTTGTCAAAGTTAGTCAAACTTAACATAGATAATTGTATTTTCATCCTTTCAAGCCTTTTTATTTATTAAAAAAAAAAGATTTAAAAGCTTTAAATCTTCACAATTCATCTTGACCATATTTTTTATTTTTTATTTTTGAAAAATCTAAAAAACTTGAATCTAAAGAAAAATTTGGAAATACATCAATGGAAGAAGGAAATGTTGTTTGATTAGATTTAGATGAGCCAGATTTTTTTTTTGAAAAATCTAAAAAACTTTAATTTGAAGAAAAATTCGGGAATCTATATGGAAGAAGAAAAAATTATCTGAAGAAAATGTTGTTGGATTGAATTTTGATGATCCAGATTATTAATTTTTTAGAATTTAGAATTTGAAGAAAAATATAAAGATACAACCTAGGCATTTAGGTATTTATAGCGGCCAAATCCAGTCAACGGTTAAACTCAACTAGCTTTGACTAACGGTATGGGAGGTTATTGTCAATTAATGATAAAGTTGTTTTTGGTTGTCAAAGGCCAAACCTCAGGGAAGTTGGCTGCAATTTGCTCTTTATTTTATCTAATCTTGATTATATCATGAATTGTTTTTTATATATTAAAAAAAAAAAACTTATTTTACTATGATCTTAATTTTTCAATTTTTTTTTTAATATAATTGTTATTTTGTTTAAATGCCCTATTGGGATAACATTTTTAGGTTTACCACTGACCAATGCACAAGTGTCTAATCGGAACCCTGTATGGAAAAAAAAAGTACGGAATCTCATACATGATCAATGGTGATATTTAGTAATATATGAAAGTTGCTTAGATTACTTCAACAATGTATGAAACCCCACAAGTACTGGTTCATTTATCCTTCATCATTTATTGGACCAATTTTTATTTAGACCTACTGCATGACAGTAGCTCACATTACTTGAAATATAAAACCATTAATGGTGGACTCAATTTCAAGACCCTAAGCAGGAAAAATCCATTATAGGCACAAGTACCAGGACCAAATCCAACTCTTCTACCCTCGACATCATGCACCACCTGGACCGTTCCTTGCATTAAATTTCCCAAGATAGCACCATCTCCATCATCAGCTGCAGTAAACGCTAAACACACTGTCTTCACATCATTCGCCAACATGATCCCCTTCACGTCCACCTCCAACTCAACTCCACCTTCGAAGTAAAACGAAACTTTTGTTATCGCAACTGTCTCGTAACTGCTAAAATCATAACAAGTATCACCAATACTCTCATCCGCTCCTACGAACTTGTAACGCGCCATCTCTTTGTGAAAAGCTGATCTCAGAGCACCATAAGCCTCAGGTTGCAGCCGAGTAATGACCGTGCCCGAGTCAACAAATGCACCCCCATCAGCATAAACCGAACTCTTGATGGGTAATTTTTTTCCGACGACGCTGATCCCAGTTATGGTAACATCGTATAATTGCGATTGTTGGGGAGTAGTTGGAATTGGTGTGAATTTGATGTATTTGCTATTGAGATCATCCGGTCTACCGAAAGTTAAGTATCCAGTGGAGCTGAAATCTGAAGGTACACAATACGAAAAGTATTTTTTGAATATCGGGGCCGTTTGATATACAAAAGATATTGGAGCTCGGCTGAGTCCCATTACTCCAAGTTTGGGGCCTCCATTGTCCCTGTTGTCCAGGCCACATCCAAACAGATAGTTATTTACGACTACTTTTGATTCCTGGTGGAGGGGCAGGCGGTGGACGAGCTGCCAGAGAGGTTGATCGGCGCCGTTAGGGTTTGTCAGATGGAGATGTCATCGGCTTTTGTAGTCGACGCAGTGGCGGCGCGTGGGCTTTGTCTCGCTAAGGTTGTTAGTCATGAAAAATCCGGTGATGACGAAGATGATGATGATATCGATGAGAAAAAATGTTGACTAATTTTTTTTTTTTTTTAATAAAAAACAAAAACAAAAAACAAAGTCGTATTTTTAATTTTAATTTTTCGTATTTAATTTTTTTGTTAATTTTCTTGGAATTTACTGCAATTGGAGCTCCCTTCTTTTTATGGGGATTGTAGATATTAAATGGTAACATCCAATAACAAATGTGAAGGGATTTTCGATGCTTTTTGCTGTTTTTTTAGTGTAAAAATGTATACTTGATTAGTTTTTTTTTTGTTGTGTTGTGTGTGGTTTTTTTGTTTGTCTGTGGAGGGGATTCTGAGATTTTTTATGGTGGTGGTAGAGGCGATGGTGGAGCTGAGGACTCCAGATTTTTGGTGGTGTGGATTTTGTGATGTTGGGGACTGACGACTATAGATTTTGGTGATGGGGATATTTTGTTGGTGGATCAATCAAATACAAATGTTTAGTGTTTGATACTTTTGAGTTCTAGTGGTTAGGTTTGATTTAGTTGGGTCCAAGTTGTAAGTTCTGATTTTAATTTCATCCGAATCTAGATTGCTCGATAGGTTGCCAAACAATTCCGAGCAATTGTTCTGGCGGTGCGGGCCAAAATATGTTCAGGGTTGAGATGGTGGGTGGATGTCAAAAAATGTGGCATAAGATCTATGCAAACCACGTATTCTTAGATTTGATTTCTACGTATGAAATTTATGTTTTCATTACATAGTGTGCATACATTAACTACAAAGGATTTGTTTATGGTATTCTTTCAATTTTTTATCTTCAAAGTGAACGTGATACATGCCAATAGTAAATATATAGGTGGGATTAAAGGGCAAATGACCATTAGCAAAGCAATGACACCAATAATGTCATTTAGTGTTGTCCATAAATGGTTTGATTAAAGAAATCAAATAATTTATTAGTTTAATTTTCTTCTTGAGATTCCCACAATTTTTTTTTATATAATAATTTGAGTCCCAAACAAAATTGTTTTGGCTTCATGGAAACTAACTATTGTACAACCAATAGGCATTTCAAGAAATCTATACAAGTGTTTGTACAACCAATAGACATTTTACTTCTATTCTACACAACCATTTCTTTAATCGAATTTCTCTTTACCTATAAATTTATTTTGCTTTATTTTTCAATTTACGTTTCTAAAAGTGATGAGATCATAAAAAGTTTGTTATTTTTATGATGATTTTGTCACTAATTGTGCAATATTATAAGCATATTAATCATGGTGGCATGCTTTTCCTTAGATCTACTTTGACCATTCTTGTTTTTTGCTTCATTTGCAAACTCCTTGTGATGTGAACTAATTAAAGTAGATTTATTTTCTTTTATTATTTTATTTTCGATACAAATAAAATTTTAGAATCGATTAATTATCGTCGTAATTTGTTTATCCATTATTGGTTGAGTAAACGTATTCATTCTTTCTATTTATAATGAGTTTTTTTGGCCTCACATGATTTTCTTAATTGATATTTATATTCCCCATTAAGATGCTATATATGTGGCTAGTGGCTACACACCCTTATTTCGTGGCCTAACATTTTTTGGTATATGAGAGAATTGGGTTAAATTCAAACCATAATTGCAAACTTTTTTGTTCAGAAGTTGACAGGATTTTTTTTTTTTTTTGGGTCATCAGATTATGAGTACATCTGTGACTCTGTGTACATGAATGCAGTCTCTGCACAGAGATGGGTCATGTCCTCTCTTTCCTGCAAATTGTGTATGGAAGATACAGAGAATTATTTGTAGAGAAAAAGGCAATTGCACATACAGTATATGCGTTTTAGTGTAATTGCATGCATGTGAAACTTTTGTTCATAATTGCAAAAAAATCCTCTACCAACAGTAGTACTCCGTGAGAAAAGTTAGATTTCGTCTGGTGGGACTTGAACCCTTCCACAGTCACACAGTCCCACATACCATGACTAATGTGGGCCGGGGTCAGTGCTAGTCCTAACTTTTTAGAGGCCCGAGGTGAAGATCTAAAAAATGGGCCCCTTATACATATACGAAAAGTTTAAAAAAAAAAAAAAAAAAACTCGGCAATAACTCTTCAACAATATTCAAGCTATAATGTAGTCTTATAAAACAAAATCACACGTACATCACGATAGAGAGTATCAAAACATTAATAATATTTTCAAATTCAATCTTTTCCAATACACAAGTTTGCCAACTCATTTAACATTTCTTGTGACATTGTTGACCACAAATAAGATTTCAACATTTTTATTTAGAAAAACTTCTTTCTACGGATGCCACAGTTACATGTATAGTTAATGATATCCTATAAGCAATTGATAAATTCAGATAACAATCTAAAACTTTTACAAACTCAAGTATTTCAATGGCAGTATTTTTTTCTCTTTGTAAAACAATTTGTAACACTCCCAATTTAGAAAAACACTCTTAATTTCAAAAAACAAATAATCTGAATAAACATATGAAAATGTATCATGAAGAAGTTTGCCATTAGAAATGGGTATTGAGTCGTGGAGATTGGAGAAGAATGGAAGAAGTGATGAAATTCTGAAACCCTAAAAGAAATGGGTATTGTCTGATCAAAAAATTCAATAAAACTATAGTTAGAAGAAAAAAGAACACTAAAATGAATTGGCCATCAGATGGTGGCACAGGGTATGGGGGCTTTGTAATTTTTTTATTTTATTTTCTTAAGTTTGGGCTTTTTTAAAAGAAGGGTCTTTTTTTTTTTTTTTTTTTTTTTTTTCAAAATTCGGTTGTATACATAAAACTAAAAATATGAAAATAGAGGTCTCTGGAAGTTATGGGCCCTGGGCCGGCGCCCCTAGTGCCTTGGCCTAGAGCCGGCTCTAGCCAGGGTGATGTGTAGAGGTATCAAAAGGGCTAGATTAGTCTAACTCGGCTTGACATGGTACTGTAGAGGACCGAAATTTGGTTTGGGCTTAATATTTATGAGTGCGAATTTGGAGTGGACTTTTTATAAATTACTGAATAGGCCAAGTTCGAACCAAACTCGGAAATACGGTATGGATAGTAAATTATTTATTAATTTTTTGTTTAAAAAGATTTATATTCACAAATTTGAAGTTAAAAGGAAAACAACAATAATAATAATAAAATTTGAGTTTAACATGTCTATGATAGTTGGGCTTGTCTGATCGCATATTATAATTTGCTAGTATATCAAGATATGTATGTAAGATTGGGCTTTTGACACCTCTAGTGATGTGTATGACAATAGTATATTAATTGTATTTAAATTGATTCATTTGTAAATGGCCGATTACCATGAAAATACAATATCCTTCTATATCGTCTTTCTCTCATTTGAACCATCATGAATTTTTAAGTTGATGGCGAAATTCATTAGCCATTGATTATACAAAATTAGATACATCTAACGGCCGAAGAGAAAATGACATAAAAAAAAAAAGAACAGAAATTGAATTGGTTTAATTAGTCTTGTGAGACACACGAAATGCAATATTACAAGTACACAAAAAAAAAAAAAAGTTGATACAAAACCGGCCAGTACATTCCACTGAACCGCGTAAGATTCACAAAAAAGTATTGCCCAAATGTTGCTTCATGTGGACGGTGGACCTCGGTTTGGATATTGCAACAAAAAAATAAATTGACTCGACGAAGACTTGTTGCTTTTGATCGAGTCAAAAGTCACCGTGTGTATGTGTTCTCAGTCTGGGAACTATATATATATATACACACTCCTTCTCAGTGAGTTATTAGGATCATACAAGCTGATACCAAATCAACAACAATTTGCATATTACTTGTTTGTTTTTATTTTTTATAATAGATTTACATATATGGCTGATTCCCTGCGATTCTCGGCCAGTTTTGGTTATCTTCTTTGCTTCTGTATCCTGTTTTTCTCCTTCAATTCGTACAAGTCTTGTGTTCATGGAGCAAGAGAGTTGGCAAATCACCAGAATGTTGTCAACAAAAAGAAGTCACTCATGCCTGCTCCTGCATCTACTACAGGTTAATTTAGCTACTTGGTCTCTTATCTTTTTAGACTCTGTAAAGTTACAAAACTAAAGTTGATGATTTTTTTTTTGGATACTCTAGAGAAGCACCCTTTTTCTTATTTATGTTAACTGTTTTCAACAATTCATGTTAATTTGATTCAATTTTTCAGGTCTACAAATAGCTCATAGACATGGATCCAGCTCACCACTTGACCAGGAAAATCCACCTTCTACTTCTCGTGAGATTCTCCTGCAAGACCAATCCAGGGGTCGCTCTCTCTATTCCAAATCCGTCTCCTGGAACTCCTCCAATGATGATTTTGGAACAGGAGTTGAGCTTCCTCTTCAGGAAAAATCAATCGGTGCAGGAAATTTTGTTGTCAAAGTTGGTTTTGGCACACCAAAACGTGATTTGACATTGATGTTCGATACAGGCAGTGTCATGACTTGGATACAATGCCAACCATGTGACAATTGCTATGATCAAGAAGAACCCATTTTCGATCCTTCGAAATCTTCCACTTTCTCCGATGCTACCTGTTACACTCCTACTTGCCCTCCCTATTCAATCACCTATAATGACCATTCGTATAGCATTGGAAACTACGCTAAAGATACTCTAACCTTATCTTCCACAGCTGTTTTCCCTGGTTTTGTCTTCGGTTGTGGTAAAAATAACAGTGATTCAAATAGTGGAGATTCTTTCGGAAAAGTAGCCGGAGTTCTTGGCATTGGTCGAGGTTCTACTTCTATACTGTCCCAGACATTTGGTAGTTTCGGACAAGAATTCTGTTATTGTCTTCCTCTTCAAGAAACCTCAACTGGGTACCTACGATTCGGGAAAATAGCATTTGATACTTGCAAACCTGAAATTTCAACCCCAATTTTGAAGGACTCAAACTGGCCAGATAAATATTTGGTCAGGCTTGTTGGTATAACAATTGGCCAAAAGAGATTGGAAATGTCTGCAAATTTTGTTTCAGGTTCATTAGCAAACACGATAATCGACTCTGGAACACCCATCAGTCGCCTTCCAGGATCCGTGTATGCAGAATTGCGGTCTACATTTCAGGATTTAATGTCTCAGTACCCTACTGCTGACCCATCAACACAATCACTGTTGAACACATGTTATGATCTATCCGGATCTAATGATGATATCAACAAGATCGTACCATCAATGAAATTGCATTTCGATAATTCTCAGGACTTGAATCTGGACCCGTCTGCAGTTGTTTTGAAAGAAAGCACCCGGACAGTTTGCTTGGCTTTTGCTGGAAATGAAAATTCGGATGACTTGACTATTATCGGCAATCATCAACAACGGAATCTGAAGATATCGTATAGTTTATTAGAATTTGGCGGAAAAGTTGGATTCACTTCTGGTGGCTGCGGCAATTAATGCAAGCTCGCAATTCCTGCTTTGAATATGTGTTGTTATGTGCTTCGAGAGTTTGAGTTGTTTGATTGTGAGTATTAGTATTACATTTTGATGATTCATTAGAAGGCATGTTTTAATTTGATCCTGTAAGTGATTGTTTGAGTGGATAACCGGATATATATTCTAATAAGATCGAAAATTCGATCACATAGCAGTAATCACCACTAAGCTGCAAGGCCCTAAGGACATTGATATTAGGGATAGACTTAAGCCTCCGTTTGGAATTAAGTCCGAATGCGAAGCCCAATGGACTAAAATTTCAGGTCGATCCAGTCTAACCTGACCCTTTTGACACCTCTAGTGATGTGCATCATAAACATAATAGTATTAATTGTATTTTAATTGATTCATTTGTAAATGGTTGATTACCTTCAATAATTTGAAAATACAATATTCTTCTATACCGTCTTTCTCACATTTGAACAGTCATGAATTTTTAAGTTTATGACGAAATTTATAAGCCATTTATTATACAAAATTAGATGCATCTAACAGCCGAAGAGAAAATAACATTACGAAAAAAGAACAGAAATTGAATCGGTTTAATTGATCGTCTCTCACAAGTCACACAACATTACAAGTTCTAATCTAATAAATTTATAACAGATAAAATAAAAAAGAAGTTGATACAAAACCAGTACACTCCACAAAACCGCGAAAGATTCACAAAAAAGTATAGCCCGAATGTTACTTCATGTGGACTTTGGCTTGGATATTGTAACAAAAAAACAAATCGACTCGATGAATACTTGGCTACTTGCTTAGTTTCTTTTGCTCAAAGTGGCCAGATAAATATTTGGTCAGGCTTGTTGGTATAACAATTGGCCAAAAGAGATTAGAAATGTCTGCAAATTTTGTTTCAGGTTCATTAGCAAGCACGACTCTGGAACACCCATCAGTCGCCTTCCAAGATCGGTGTATGCAGAATTGCGGTCTACATTTCAGGATTTAATGTCTAACTACACTATTGCTACTGCTGACCCATTACCAATGTTGGACACATGTTATGATCTCTTAGGATATGATGATGATATCAACAAGATCGTACCATCAATGAAATTGCATTTCGATGGTTCTCAGGACTTGAATCTGGAGCCGTCTGCAATTTTTTTGAAAGAAAGTGATTCTCGGAAAGTTTGCTTGGCTTTTGCTGGAAATGAAAATTCGGATGACTTGACTATTGTTGGCAGTCATCAACAACGGAATCTTGTTGGAAATGTGAAACTTTTCTTGAAATATCTTATGGCTTAACTATGGTTTATGACACTTTGTTATGATTAACCATGGTTAAGTTTATGAAATGATGTAATAATGTCTAGAGAAGTCTCAAGACTTCCAGAAATATCTCCAAGCTAAGTTATGGTCCTAGATATGGCTGTGTCAGAAGCCAAGTATGGGTGTGCCAGTTTCTGGTAGCACATGGACCGTTGGATGAATTATGCACCGTGTGATCTAATGGTTGCACATTTCTCTGTTTTTCTATATAAACCCTCATTCGGGCATTGTAAAATAGAAACCATAATCAGAAATGGCATGGGATGTATGGTTAATGTTTTAATTAAATGTTTTTTTTTTTTTTTCATTTTCTTTTTTTCAAAAAATATGTTTCATATGTTTCTCTCCTTCATGTTTATGATCATATCTTTATAAATGTTTGAGAAAACCATAAATGGTCATAGGAATTATTAAACTTTTGTTAATAACCACTTTTGAAAAGTTAATTGTTAATAACCACTTTTTCAAAAAAATTTCGCTATATGTCCGCAATTTACTAGAATGCCCTTGAAATTAGTTTTTTTTTTTTTTTTAAATACCTCAAATTTGGAATTATGGCTAAAAACTTGAATGTTGAAACTTGAAATCATGACTAAAATGAAATTTAAAACTTGAAATCATGCCTAAAATGAAATATGTGAAACTTGAAAACATGCCAAAAATGGAATTTTTGAAACTTGATGTCTTCTTCCCCAATTTCCTTTCTCTCTCCTCTGGTCTCTCTCAACAGCCTCACTCTCTCCCCGATCTACCTCTCTCTCTCCTCTATTGGAGGCTCGCTGGGCACCGGAGAAGGCGTCGCCAAGCATCGGCGAGCCCCCAGTTGCAGCGGCAGCGCACGATGCTGTTGCTTCGTGAAATAAAAAAGAGAAGAGAGAGAGAGAGAGAGCTGATTTGGGGGTTTTTATATGCGGGATTTTCTATAATTTCTCAAAAAAGTGGTTATAAACAATTAAAAGTTCGTTTGTGGTTAAAAACAAATTTTCACTAATATATGTGGTCATTTTCAGTAATTTCCACTTTTATAAATGCTTTTATGATCTGATATTTTTAAGCAGAGGTCAGAATATGGTCTGATATCTCTAGCAGAATATCAGAAAATATGATTTTTGGTTATATGATTTATGATCATGGTATGTCTGTCCAAAAGAGGCAGCGCTGGTATGACTATCCAAAAGATGTAGCGCTGGTATGACTGTCCAAGTAGAGGCAGCGCCATGTTTATGACCAATGATTTATGAAAATATATTTTTATGCTTTTATAAATATTGTTTTTTTTTTTTTTTTTTTTTTTTAAAAATAAAATAAAATTTTATAATATGGTATCAGAGCAACGAATAATCTTAAGGGATTGTGAGTTTTGTTTCCATATTATGAAGTGAGTAATGTTGTTTACATTACCCACAAGTACTGTTATGGATGTTGTTTACATTACTCGTACTGTTGTCTATGTTGTTTATATTACCCATAAGTACTGTTATGGATGCTGGAAACTAATAGAATTGAATATTTGTGTGTAAAATAATGCTATATTTTATTTATTGAATGTCAAGAATATATATACACGAATACATTCAGCTAGACTAGGAAAGCAATTAAAGCTTGCGTATGTGTAACTGATACAAATTGGGAATGTAATGTCCTAGTTGTATACGGCAATAATTGAGTGCAGCTAGATGTTGTCTTGTGGAACTCTATTGCTAATATGCCCCCGCAAGATAGAGCTTCCGGCAAGGATGCCTATCTTGGATCGATGATCGTGGAACTGCTTGCGAGAGAGAGCTTTAGTGAGTGAATCGGCCAGCTGGTCCTTCGTATTTACATGGGCAACACGAAGTTGTTGGCGAGCTACTTGGTCCCGAACAAAGAAAAAATCAATAGCAACATATTTCATGCGGCTGTGGAAGACTGGATTCGCGCAAACATATGTTGCACCAACATTATCACAGTAAATGACAGGAGTGTCAAGTACCTGTAACTGCAGTTCAGAGATGAGGTGGCCGATCCAATTGATTTCGGCTGCGGTTGAGGCTATGGCGCGGTATTCCGCTTCAGTAGACGACCGAGCCACCGTATGTTGCTTCTTGGAACTCCAGCTGATAGGTGTGGAGCCAAGAAAGACAATATAGGCAGTAGTGGATCGCCGATCATCAGAATCACCCACCCAATCAGCGTCAGTAAATGCATGGAGGCGAAGTGGTGTGTTCTGTGAGATGAGCAGACCATGATCAAGGGAGCCATTGAGGTACCTGAGTACACGCTTCACAGCATTCCAGTGGTTGGTGGTGGGGCGATGCATGAACTGTGAGAGTTTGTTTACCGCAAATGAGACATCAGGACGAGTCAGGGAGAGATACTAAAGGGAACCGAGCACCTGTCTGTATTGAGTAGTATCTGTGGGTGCACTTCCATCATTGAGCTTCAAGGTTTCAGTGAGAGAGAGAGACTGGCTTGCAGTCAAGCATGTTCGTTTTGACCAGGAGATCTCGGATGTACTGTTGTTGAGAGAGAAAAAGACCACGTGAAGAGCGATGAGCTTCAACACCAAGGAAGAATGAGAGGAGGCCTAGATCTTTCAGGGAGAACCGATGAACCAGTGTAGCAATGAAATCTCGGACTCGTGATTCGGAGGAGCCGGTGACAATGATGTCGTCAACATAGACAAGAAGATATAATGTGTGACCATGACCTCGATGAATGAAGAGAGAGGCATCACACCTGGAGTTAATGAACCCTGCGGCCAAGAGAAAGGTACGAAGCTCAGTGTACCAGGCGAACGGTGCTTGACGGAGACCATAGATCACCTTTCGTAATTTGCACACATGGTGCGGTGTGGTGGAATTTGTGAAGTCAAGTGGCTGCATCATGTACACATCATCAGTTAGGGTCCATTGCAAAAAAGCATTGTTGACATCTAGCTGGCGCAGAGGCCAACCGTTAGTAATAGCAATGGTTAGAATGAGACGAACGGTGACAGGTTTCACCACTGGACTGAATGTTTCATTAAAATCAACACCGGGACATTGATGAAAACCTTTTGCCACAAGTCGGGCCTTGTACCTAGCAATAGACCCATCAGGATGGCGTTTGATTCGAAATACCCATTTACAGCCTACAACATTTTGAGACGGGTGAGACGGAACCAAATCCCAAGTGGCATTTTTAACAAGAGCATCATACTCTGTACTCATGGCTTGGCGCCACTCTAAATGCTTGCGAGCTTGTGTTAGAGATGATGGTTCGGACTGTGGTGGACGGTAAGAGATGGTATGGAGATCAAAAATTTGTTTCGGTTTGAAAATGTTACTTTTGGACCGGGTTTGGATGACTTTAGGGGGAGAGGTTGGGTGCGTTTCAGGCATAGGAGGAGGCAAAGGTATAGGTGCGCTGCATGAGACCAGTTGGATGTCGGTGGGTGGTGCACTCGGTGAGGTAATGGGGTGCGAATGGCCAAGGACAGGTGTTGTGGAAGTGGGTCGGTCAGGTGCAGCTGTTTGTGAGGGCAGAATGTGAGTTTGTGCGTGACCAGGTAATGGCAAATAATCATGCAATGAGGTGTCGTGGTTAGGAGATGAGTGTAAAGGTGCAAGAGAGTGTGTTACCTGATCAGACCTGACATCGGAGGAGGAGGGCTGACACCAATTTTCGACAGTGAGGAGAGGAGACGAGGACCTATGGCTGGCTGCTGTGGTGAACGGAAATTCCGTTTCAACAAACACGACATGACACGAGATAAAGACGTGACTTGTGAGACGATCTAGACAGAGATATGCATTGTGTTCAGTAGAGTATCCAACAAAAACACAAGGTTTGGAGCGAGGTTGTAATTTGTGGGACGTGTATGGACGTAACCATGGGTAGCACAGGCATCCGAATACTCGAAGCTTATGATAATTCGGAACCTTAGCAAAGAGAAGCTGGAATGGATTTTGGTGAACGAAAACTTGGGTGGGCATGCGTGATCGGTCCAAACTCACACGGTAAAGACTCTCGCAAGTGTACGAGGTCGGGGTGTAATATAATGACCGAGTAGGGATCGTTCCCACGAGGACTAAGGATTGATTACCGGCTTTTATCAGCTTATATACTATTTGGACAATTGAAAATGATAGTTTTTAACATCTAACAATATAAAGATTAAATCTAAAGCAATTAAAACACTAACCACAACTAAAGTGAATGTGATGATATGAGAAAAGTGTGCTAGAACATGAATCCACCTAACCCTTCAATTAACTCTTGACTCACTTAATCCCTCATTTGTGCAAGTATAGATTATAGGTTCGTATTCCCTTAAATCAATCTCTAATCTCTCTCGATGTCTTAGAGATTGTATCCAAACATACAAAATATGGATGAACTCATTAAGAATGGTGGAACACATACATGAACCCTATATGCTAGCCTAGTGTATCTCTCACTTTCTAGTCATATATAGTGAATGGTTTGTTTATCTAGTGATCATTCAACAAGATGGCCAATCAAGACAAAAGCATTAAGCATACAAAACATTCATATAACTACACAAACACTTGTAGAGAAACTAAGGAATCATTAACAATAGATTAAGGGTTTGGTTTCATCATTGTTCTAGCACAAGAGTATTTAGCTCATATTACACATAGAAACCATACAAAGTCTCAAATAAATACAGATCATAACAATTACAAGAAGATAAAAGGTAGAGTTTAAGAGATAAACTAAGATGATGATCTCCTTCTTGTAATGCTTGATCTCCAATGGCTTCCTTCTCCAAGAATCACTCCTCCAAGCTCAAAGGTTGATGAAGAACCACCCAAACAGAGAGAGAAGAGAGAGTTTTCTGCAGAGAGAGATGTTGTGGTCGTCCCTCCTGCTGGAAAGAAGAAGAATTGCCTATATCAAGTCTCTCTCTCCCCTCTCATAATGACAACCAACATCATCATGCTTCATAATTGAAGAGGGCCCACCAAGGATTCCTCATCATTACCTCCCTATTTTCTGCCAAGGCAATGGTCAGAGACAAGATCCTGGATTGCTGAAAGTTGGGGGCCCAAGGACCTGAAATTGGGCAACTGAAGTTGACAGCATCGGGAGAAAAATGCGCCCTGTTTTGCGCCCTGTTCTGCGCCCTTGGGAGCATAATTCCAAAAATTGTTCCTAATGGAAACCAAAATGCGCCCTGTTCTGCGGGCAAGGGCGCAGAATCAGGGGCGCAGAATACGTTACAAAAATGGGACCTTCTGGTCCCTTTTCTGCGGCCCCTAACCGCAAAACCACTAAGGGCGCAGAACCAACTTCCAGAAATTGCACATTTGCCCCAGAATTCCTGAATCTTTGCACAAAAGCCCCTCTTCTGGAAGGAATCCTGAAACGCTTATTAAATCCGTTAAATACACGGTTTTACCCGGGATTTGAGCATAAAAGATACAAATAAGGGGGCTACACTTCGTGTAGAAATAAGAGTTATCAACACCCCCAAACTTATCTTTTGCTCGTCCCGAGCAAACCGAAACAAAGAAAAACCTACAAAACATACCAAAAGAAAATAATTCTGCTGAGCCTATAAAGAAAATGAGATGCAACATGAGTGTAACCAAGAGTGGGCATCCGAAAATAATGCTAAGACCACTGAGATAGGGCAAGAATTTCAAAAGTCAAGATGCTACAACAAGAGAGATTGCAATTCCATACTTGATAGTGAACTAAGCTTCAAAAGCATCGAACACAAGAGTCGTAAGATAGCATTTCGCTTCGACTCTAAACCTTTCCGGTACTCTCTTATTTTACCACACAGAACCTAAGCTCACTCAACAAACTCATGCGGTTGGAAGTTATGCACAAAAAGATTATCAAATTACACGCATGATATTTCTCAAAAGACCGCTAGAGTTAGAATGCAATAGGACCACTAGAACGGAATCGAACATTAAGAGCAGGGCAAACACCAAAGAATACCTTGCAAGCAAGCAAAATCCCTCCTAAAGATCAATTAGGACTTCTTTTAAAGCACAAGTAAGGCGATGGAATTTTCGGTTATGGAGAGGCTAGGCGGATATGGTATCATAGGCAAGCTAGCGATTATGGAAAAGATTTTCATTTAACACACTTTTCTCCTTTTTATGAGTGTTCTAGGCACAACAACTTATTCTCAACATAATTACAAATAAACAAACATTTATTCTTCTTTTTTTTTCTCTCTTTTTTTTTTTTTTTTTTTTTTTTTTTTTTTTATTTATTTTTTTTTTTTTTTAGAGAAACTAAGGATTATTTACAAAATCACAATTTACAAAATTAGCCTAAATACAACTCTTTTCCAAATTGCACTTTTCGAGCTTACTTCTCAATGATCTTCAACTATAATCGCCGCTAAGGGTTGGTTTAGTGTTTAGGTGATATGGGATGGAATGATTTAGTGAATGGTTAAAGAGTGTGGGTTATCAATGATAGAACAATACAGCATACACACACAAGGTCATGGGATTGTGTTTGGGCCATTTTTAAGTGACTTAACACAATTTGCCTACGTCATCTCTTAAGGCACGGATAAAGCAAGCAAGCAAGGCGGAACAAAGGTGATGCCCTTAAATGGATGTTCTTTAATGCCCAATGCAAGGAGTGAGGTCCTTAAAATTTCATGCTTATTTATCTAAAAGAAGAGTGTTTATGATTTTTAAAAGAAAATTCACACTCATAAGGACGCAATTTAAGGTTCTGGCCTCACACGGGTAGTCTCTACTAATGATCTCAACATCTTAAGCGCGATACCTCATTTGCCAAGACACATTACAGTCTGGTAAGATGTGTGCAAGCAATGTGGTGTAGCTTTGACTAATGCTACCCAAGCCCGGACTCAGTGAAACAAAGCATACAATGAAATCCGACCCACGGAACATCACACATGCATCTCAACAAAAATGCTTGAAAATTTTTGAAAATTTGCTCATTTTTGCAGAAAAACAAAAACTTTATTCTGAGGTCGTACCCCCAAACTTAAACCAAACTTTGTCCTCAAAGGTTTGAAAAAATTGGACAGAGTTCCATAAAATTCCAAAAAAATATAACTTCCACTAAAAGCAATGTAAAAATTAAACTAAAATCCAACAAGTAAGCAAACATAAAGCATCCGATAATATAAAATATCCGAAAATCCAAAAAGTGAAAAGATAACCCTGAGTATGACTGGATAGAGGATCATCCTAGCCATCATGCTGTGAACTCGGGCCTGCTCCACCATGACGCTCTGAGGCACTAAAGCGGCTCTCCTGGATAGCTCTCGTCAATCTGGCCACCTCGCTCTCAAAAGAAGCCTGCCTCGTCTCTATAGCATCCTGCCTCCTGAAGATTTCATCAACCCACGCTGGCCTCTGCACAATCTCATCCACCCATGCTGGCCTCTGCATCATATCATCCATCCAATCCGGTCTACGGTCCCCTGCTGGAACTGCACCCGGGTCTTCTTCAGTAGCAGCAGCATCGGCCTCAGCAGCAGCAGCAGCAGCAGCAGCAGCTCGGGCAGCCTCATCCCTCCTACGCCTCTTTCTGGTGGCAACTGGTCGCAGGCCTGCCTCACGCCTCTGAGCTGAGATATCATTGAACGTCCTGGAGTTCAGCGGCCCGTCCATCAGTGCAATCCGGTCCCCCTGCTCATCTTCTACACCAGCCTGCTCGCAGAAATGAGTGATCAAGGCAGGGAAAGGTAGGACTAAGTCGTCAGCTTTTCCCGCACGGATGATTGCTCGCATGATTAGCTTTCCTACATCCAATCCCTCATGATGCTTGATACAGTACAGGAGCTTGGCGAGCTCAAAAACAGTGATGGTGATCTGACTGGAAGGCTTCAAAGAGGACGACAAAAAGATGACCCAGAAGGCCCAATCCAACTCTAGATCATGCTGAAGCAGTTGATGGTCAGCACTGTCCCATGGCCCCTCCACATGTGGCATACGTAGCTCCCTAGCAAGGTCCTCATTGTACCTCGAGAAAATGCTGAGCTTGGGGACCCCGGTATCTAGCTCTCTGTATGGCCTGGTACCGTAATACCTGTTGATGTCCTGAATATTGAACTCTACATCAACCCCCCTCACTTTGACCGGCGTACCCTTCTCAAACTCAGCTGGAACCATGGCGGCGTAGAACTCCCTGACTACCCGTTCATTGATTCGATGCGCGGTGGTCACAAACTGGCGCCAACCCATATCATCAACCTGCTGCGGGATGTTAGACCCAATAAGATTGTTGAGGTCTATACACCGCTCACTCAACAGTGCCCTACCCAAACAATTTTCCATCCTGACGACATAGTCCGGATTCCGGACCCCAACACGTGACCCACTCGAAGAAGCACCCTTGCCTTTCGATTTCTTATTAGTGGCACGAGGCATGCTTGCACAAACCTGCTGGCACCTGCAAAACAAACATATATACACAAATCCATGCCAAGCCACACAAAATCACCACCCTTAGACTAGAGCAAGGAAAATAATTACAAGAAAATAAGCAAAATAATACAATAATCAAATATTAACTACTATAAGTAAATAGGCAAAATATAATTCGAAAAATATTTACTACATAAACTACATTAAGGAAAAATTAACATAAACAAGGCTAAAATTATCTATAATAAGCAAGAATAATTCTTTCAAACTAACTAAATCTTACATAATCCGAAAATCAAAGATGAAATTAACCAAAAATCAAGAAAATTATGCTTCCAAGCAACCAAGCACAAAATTGGCTCACAAAATCACTCTCAATCAACCAAAGACCAAGAGGAACGAAATTAAACCAAGAGCCCACATGCAAACCACCACCAATCACAAAACCCACACCTAAAGCATGCCAATCTATCAACAATACACAATCCCACTCAAATAGATCGAAATCTATGCCCTAAATTCAAGAATTTAAGTTTTGTATTCGAAGATTAAGAAGAAATGAAGAAGAAATGGTGAATTCGAGCAAGAATAATGAAGAGAGGGAGAGGGATTTACCTTGATTTCGCGAGAATGGGGGTGGAAAGCACCTTGGAGAAGAGAAGAAAACGATTTGGGGGAAAATTTAGGGCAATACCTGTTATGACAGCAGCCCTCGTTTTTGTGCAGAAACGCACCATTTTGCGCCCTTTTTTTTTGCGCCCTTGCCCGCAGAATAAGGGCGCAAAACACCCTTTTCTGAATAAAACGCACCGTTTCAATTGGGGATTCTGCGCCCCTTTTTTTTGCGTTTAGGGGCCGCAAAACCAAGGGCGCAGAATTGGTCCAGAGGATCCATATCAGTTCTGCGCCCCTCATTTTTGCGGGCATGGGCCGCAGAATTCCCCTGAATTCTGATTTTTTCAATTTTTCACACCATCTTCTCCCAACTCACTCAAATACCTAAAAGTCATCAATACCTGCTTGGAAAAACAAAAACAAACAACTTGGAAGCAACTAAACTTACCCAAAATATAAAAACACAAAGCAAAGCTAAAATGTTCAAACATGCAAAAATAGTAGATAACTATGTACAAAGTGACACTTCCCTTCACTGGCTTGGTTCGTTGAGGAGGATCACTTCCCTACTGTCCTCCGTTTCCTGCTCCCAGTAGAGCTTCAACCGTTGCCCATTCACCTTGAAGCTTTCCTTAGCATCGTTCTCAATCTCTACGGCTCCGTGCGGAAAGACTTGCTTCACAGTAAACGGCCCGGTCCATCTGCTCTTGAGCTTTCCAGGGAATAGTCTCAGCCTTGAGTTGAACAAAAGAACTCTATTTCCAACCCTTAGTTCCTTGTAAGCCAATCTCTTATCATGCCACCTCTTCGTCTTTTCCTTGTAAATTCTGGAGTTCTCATAAGCTTCCAACCTTATTTCTTCCAATTCACTGAGTTGCAACAACCTTTTCGCTCCGGCTTCCTTCATTTCGAAATTTAAAGCTTTTATCGCCCACCAAGCCTTATGCTCCAACTCAAAAGGAAGATGGCATGCCTTCCCATAGACAAGCCGGAATGGTGACATGCCTATAGGAGTCTTATAAGCGGTGCGATACGCCCATAGAGCATCCTCCAACTTAAGAGCCCAATCTTTTCTCTTGATCCCCACTGTTTTCTCAAGAATTCCCTTAAGCTCTCTGTTTGAAATCTCAACTTGGCCATTAGCTTGCGGATGGTACGGGGTGGTTATCTTGTGCTTTACCCCATACTTCTTTAACAATGCCTCGAATCTTCTGTTGCAAAAATGGGATCCCCCATCACTTACAACGGCTCTCGGTGTCCCAAACCTTGTGAAAATATTTCTCTTCAAGAACTTGGTGACTTCATTAGCTCCACATGTTCGGGTGGGTATGGCTTCCACCCATTTGGACACATAATCTACCGCCACTAGAATATACCTATTTCCACAGGACATTGGAAAAGGACCCATGAAATCCACTCCCCAAACGTCAAAGACCTCGACTTCAAGCATTATGTGCATTGGCATTTCATCCCTTTTTGTTATGTTTCCGGTTCTTTGACACCGGTCACATGCCTCTACATAGCTTCGAGAATCCTTGAATAGGGTTGGCCACCAAAAACCTGACTGGAGGACTTTTCTTGCTGTCCTTGATGCACCGAAATGGCCTCCACACTCCTTGGAGTGGCAATGGCTCAGAATCTCTTCCATTTCGTCATCGGGCACACACCGCCGAATGATCCCATCACTACAAACTCTGAATAACAGTGGTTCATCCCAAAAGTAATGCTTCAACTCTAAAAAGAACTTCTTTCTTTGATGATGATTCAACTCCATTGGCACCACATTGCTCACCAAGAAGTTTACGAAGTCGGCAAACCAAGGAACTTGACTCCTCTCAACCACAAACAACTGCTCATCCGGAAAGTTTTCATTTATGGGCACATCAACCGCTACTCCATCTCTTTCCAATCTTGAGAGGTGGTCGGCAACTAAGTTCTCGGTTCCCTTTTTATCCTTGATCTCTAAATCAAATTCTTGAAGCAATAGAACCCATCTTATCAATCTCGGCTTGGCATCTTTCTTGGCCATCAAGTACTTGATTGCCGAATGATCCGTGTAGACTATCACCTTGGATCCCACTAGATACGATCTGAACTTATCAAATGCAAATACTATGGCTAGCAACTCTTTCTCTGTAGTAGCATAATTGATCTGAGCTTCATTCAAGGTTTGACTAGCGTAATAGATGACATGTAGACGCTTTTCTTTCCGTTGACCCAATACGGCGCCCACCGCATAGTCACTTGCGTCACACATAAGTTCAAATGGCAAATTCCAATCCGGAGTGGAAATGATCGGAGCCGAGGTTAACTCCTTCTTCAACAACTCAAAAGCTCTCAAACACTCCTCATCAAACACAAAAGGCACATCTTTCATGAGTAAGGAGCAAAGTGGCTTCGTGATCTTGGAAAAATCTTTGATGAACCTTCTGTAGAAACCCGCATGCCCCAAAAAGCTTCGAATTCCCCTAACCGAAAGTGGTGGAGGAAGCTTCTCAATTACTTCAATCTTGGCCTTGTCAACCTCAATCCCCTTTTCTGAAATCTTATGGCCTAGCACAATGCCTTCCTTTACCATAAAATGGCATTTTTCCCAATTCAAAACCAAGTTTGTATCTTCACATCTTTGAAGAACCAAACCCAAATTGTGAAGGCACCCGTCAAATGAGGACCCAAAAACTGAGAAGTCATCCATAAACACCTCAATGAACTTCTCGACCATATCGGAGAAAATGGCCATCATACACCGTTGAAAGGTTGCCGGAGCATTACACAAACCAAAAGGCATCCTCCTATAAGCAAAAGTCCCATAGGGACATGTGAAAGTAGTCTTCTCTTGGTCCTCCGGATCTATAGCAATCTGATTATAACCCGAATATCCATCTAGGAAGCAGTAGTAGTTATGACCGGCTAGGCGCTCCAACATTTGGTCAATGAATGGCAATGGAAAGTGGTCCTTCCTTGTGGCGGCATTGAGCTTCCTATAATCTATACAAACTCTCCAACCGGTCACCGTTCTTGTTGGAATGAGCTCATTGTTTTCATTTGGGACCACGGTTATCCCACCTTTCTTTGGCACACATTGCACCGGGCTCACCCATGAGCTATCCGAAATTGGGTAAATAATACCTGCATCAAGCAACTTTAGAATCTCCGCTCTCACTACTTCCTTCATGTTCGGGTTTAGTCTTCTTTGGTGTTCAATTGATGGCTTGAAATCATCCTCCATAAGTATCTTATGCATACATATTGATTGGCTTAGACCTTTGATGTCGGAAATGGTCCATCCAATCGCCCTTATGTGCTTTCTCAAGACTCTCACTAACTTCTCTTCCTCAAGCTTTGACAAGGATGATGAAATTATGACCGGGAGGGATGATGCCTCTCCAAGAAATGCATATCGCAAATTTGAAGGCAATTGCTTCAACTCTAGAACGGGAGGCTTCTCCACGGATGGTGGAAGTCTTGGTTTTCCCACACCTAACTCTTCAAAGTGCCATCTTTTTCTAAAGTTCGTCAATGGAAAGGTGTCCAAGTACAAAGCATGCTTGGCCACTTCACTATCTTCGTCTTCTTTGGTTGCACTCTCTCTAATGCACACTTGCAAGGGGTCTTTTGGAATTGTCTTTTTGAAGAAATCTTTCACTAGAGGCTCAATTACCTCCAATCTCATGCAATTCTCAATATCCACCGGTTTCTTCATGGCCTTGTACATGTGAAAGACTACTTGATCATCACCAACTCTCAAAGTCATTTTGTCTTCCCTCACATCTATTAGTGCCCCTGCTGTCTTCAAAAATGGCCTCCCCAAAAGGAGTGGAATCTCCACATCTTCCTCCATTTCAAGGATTACAAAGTCAACCGGAAAATATAGATTCTCCACCTTTACTAGCACATCCTCCATCACTCCTCTTGGATACTTGATGGATCTATCCGCAAGTTGGAGGGTAACATTTGTGGGCTTCACCTCTCCCACACCAAGTTTCTCAAATACCGAGAAAGGCATCAAGTTGATGCTAGCTCCCGAATCAATAAGTGCTCTACTAAAGTTGGAAGTACCAATGGCGCAAGGGATAGTAAACTTGCCCGGATCTTTTAGTTTGGGAGGAAGCTTGTTCTGCAAGATTGCACTACACTCTTCCGTTAGAGCCACCGTTTCAAACTCCTCTAGCTTCCTTTTGTTTGATAGAAGCTCCTTTAAGAACTTCACATAGGTGGGCATTTGAGCTAGAGCCTCCGCAAACGGAATGTTGATGTGTAGTTTCTTGAACACTTCTAAGAACTTGGCAAAACTTTGAGCCTCCTTGTACTTCTTCAATCTTTGCGGATATGGAATTTGTGGAACAAAAGCTTTGACTTGTGGAGGTGGTGGTATATCACTTGATGGTAGGGGTTGTGCACTAGCTTGCTCATCTTCCCCAACAACTTCTTCTTCAACCTTCTTCTTCTCAACTCTCTCTTCCTCATCAACTTTCTCATCAATGTCAACTTCAAGGTCAACTTCCTCCTCAACTACAACTCCTTCTCTCACTCCAAAACCTTTAGGTAGCTCAACCTCTTTTCCGCTCCTCAAAGCAATAGCTTTACATTGCTCCTTTGGGTTTATGATTGTGTCACTAGGTAAGGTCCCTTGTTGTCTTGCTTGGGCACTTCTTGCTAGTTGACCCACTTGTACTTCAAGGTTTTGTATGGCGGCTTGGGAGTGTTGAGCTAGTTGGTCTATTTTGTTGTCAAGCTTCTTTAGGGCCGCATCTTGGACTTCCATACGGGTGTCCATTCTCCCCATGTAAGTAGAGAACATTTCCTCTAGAGATGGTTTCTTTTCGGCTTGGTTGTTGACAAATTGGTTTTGAAAGCCCGGATTTTGGCGGTTATAGGCTTGAGGTTGTTGTTGAGCTTGGAAGCCGGGAGGTCGTCTTTGGTTGAGGGGTTGAGGTGGTTGGAGGGTATTTGTGTTATCTTTCCAAGAGAGTGCGGGGTTTTGTCTCCATGCCGGGTTATATGTGTTTGAGAATGGGTTGTTTTGAGGGTTTTGGTTAGGATAATTTCTGTTGTAGTTCACAAATGCCACTTGGTCATTGGATGTGGGATTTGCAAGATCACACTCTAGGCTTTCATGAGGTCCACAACACAACTCACAACATGCAACACTAGCTTGACTTGATGAAGCTCCCATTCTACTCACATGCTTGGTCAAGGCTTCCACTTGGGCTTTCAATGCGGTAACATCACTCACTTCAATCATCCCCGGGGCTTTCTTTATTTGCCTATCATTCCCCCAATGACTATTTGTGGAAGAAAGCTCTTCCAAAATGCTCCAAGCTGCCTCTTCCGACTTCTTCATGAGAGAACCACCGGCTGCCGCATCTATCAATGTTCTTGTGGCGTTACTGATGCCGGTATAGAATGACTCTACAAGTTGCCACCTTGCTAGTCCATGGTGAGGGCATTTCCTCACAAGTTCCTTGAACCTTTCCCATCCATCGTAAAGGCTCTCATTCTCATATTGGGCAAAGTTTGTAATCTCATTTCTGAGGCGAGCCGCTCTCCCAGGTGGAAAGTACTTGTTGAGAAACTCTTGGGCTAGTTGCTCAAAGGTGATTATGGAGTTTGGAGGTAGTCTCTGAAGCCACCCCCTAGCATCGCCTATTAAGGAGAACGGGAACAACTTCAACTTGATAAAGTTATCTGAAACTCCATTGAATCGAAATGTGTCACAAATGTCATTGAAACTCTGTAGGTGGACATTTAGATCTTCATGAGCTGCGCCTGAAAACTGCACTGTGGCGGCTATCATTGAAATCAAACCCGGCTTGATCTCATAATTGTTTGCATTTGCTGTAGGTCTTTGGATGGAGGATAGATTGATGTCCACCCTTGGCATAAAGTAGTCTTGTAAGACCCTCTCAGCCGCCATATTGGCACCGTCACCAATCGGATTTGGATTTTGAACGGGATTTGGAACCGGAGCTGGATTTAGAATGGGATTTTGATCTCCCATAGCTGTCGCCCTAGCTCTTCTTCGATTCCGGCGATTCCTCCTTGCGGTACCTTCAATATCCGGATCGAACTGTAGGTCCTGTGAACTGTTACTCCTTGTACGTTGGTGCATACAAGAGCAACCTGCCTGAAAATACACACAAAAGGAAACGAAAGTAACAAGTCCAAACTAGTTAAAACCAACTAATACCAATATCAATTTTCCGCTTAGATCCCCGGCAGCGGCGCCAAAAATTGATCGGTCCAAACTCACACGGTAAAGACTCTCGCAAGTGTACGAGGTCGGGGTGTAATATAATGACCGAGTAGGGATCGTTCCCACGAGGACTAAGGATTGATTACCGGCTTTTATCAGCTTATATACTATTTGGACAATTGAAAATGATAGTTTTTAACATCTAACAATATAAAGATTAAATCTAAAGCAATTAAAACACTAACCACAACTAAAGTGAATGTGATGATATGAGAAAAGTGTGCTAGAACATGAATCCACCTAACCCTTCAATTAACTCTTGACTCACTTAATCCCTCATTTGTGCAAGTATAGATTATAGGTTCGTATTCCCTTAAATCAATCTCTAATCTCTCTCGATGTCTTAGAGATTGTATCCAAACATACAAAATATGGATGAACTCATTAAGAATGGTGGAACACATACATGAACCCTATATGCTAGCCTAGTGTATCTCTCACTTTCTAGTCATATATAGTGAATGGTTTGTTTATCTAGTGATCATTCAACAAGATGGCCAATCAAGACAAAAGCATTAAGCATACAAAACATTCATATAACTACACAAACACTTGTAGAGAAACTAAGGAATCATTAACAATAGATTAAGGGTTTGGTTTCATCATTGTTCTAGCACAAGAGTATTTAGCTCATATTACACATAGAAACCATACAAAGTCTCAAATAAATACAGATCATAACAATTACAAGAAGATAAAAGGTAGAGTTTAAGAGATAAACTAAGATGATGATCTCCTTCTTGTAATGCTTGATCTCCAATGGCTTCCTTCTCCAAGAATCACTCCTCCAAGCTCAAAGGTTGATGAAGAACCACCCAAACAGAGAGAGAAGAGAGAGTTTTCTGCAGAGAGAGATGTTGTGGTCGTCCCTCCTGCTGGAAAGAAGAAGAATTGCCTATATCAAGTCTCTCTCTCCCCTCTCATAATGACAACCAACATCATCATGCTTCATAATTGAAGAGGGCCCACCAAGGATTCCTCATCATTACCTCCCTATTTTCTGCCAAGGCAATGGTCAGAGACAAGATCCTGGATTGCTGAAAGTTGGGGGCCCAAGGACCTGAAATTGGGCAACTGAAGTTGACAGCATCGGGAGAAAAATGCGCCCTGTTTTGCGCCCTGTTCTGCGCCCTTGGGAGCATAATTCCAAAAATTGTTCCTAATGGAAACCAAAATGCGCCCTGTTCTGCGGGCAAGGGCGCAGAATCAGGGGCGCAGAATACGTTACAAAAATGGGACCTTCTGGTCCCTTTTCTGCGGCCCCTAACCGCAAAACCACTAAGGGCGCAGAACCAACTTCCAGAAATTGCACATTTGCCCCAGAATTCCTGAATCTTTGCACAAAAGCCCCTCTTCTGGAAGGAATCCTGAAACGCTTATTAAATCCGTTAAATACACGGTTTTACCCGGGATTTGAGCATAAAAGATACAAATAAGGGGGCTACACTTCGTGTAGAAATAAGAGTTATCAATGCGATTAATTAAGTAAGTCGCAGCTTGGAAGGCTAGGGACCAGTATTTGAGAGGCATAGTCGCATGGTGAAGTAAGGTCAATGCGGTTTCCACCACATGTCTATGTTTGCGTTCTGCTGTGCCTACATGTTCAGGAGTGTGTGGTGGGGATTTTAGATGTTGGATGACAAAATTGCTAAGGTCAATACCTAAGGATTGAGCCTCCCCACTACCATCAGAGTAGACGGTTTGGATGCGGGAATTGAAAAAATTTTCAACTAACGCCTTGAAGCGCCGAAATACCTGTGGAACATCTGATTTATGTTTGAGAGGATATAACCACGTGTATTTGGAGTAATAGTCCACAAATATGACATAGTAACGGAAATTATCAAACGACGTAATATGAGCTGGACCCCACACATCAGTGAACAAAATTTCTAAAGGTTTATTGCATGTCAATGTTGATTTACCAAATGGTAATTTATGACTTTTATTACATAAGCAGGCAGAACAATGAGAAAATTGAGACCTAGAATTGGTGACTGGAATATGATTTGATTGGATGAGCCTCTGAAGAACTTGGAGAGAGGGATGACCTAGACGACAGTGCCATGCTAGAGGAGACGCGGAATTGAGATACGGTATGGACGATGGAAAACTTGACTGACAGGACGTTGGCCAAATATAAAGATGTCCTTTATTCAGGCCGCAGACCAAGGATGCCCCCGTGGTCAGATCCTTCACAAGAAAACAATCAGGAAAAAATTCAATGGACGTGTTATTATGTGAGCAAAATTGGGATACAGATACCAGGTTGTGAGATATGTTAGGTGAGCATAGAACACTGTTGAGATGAAAGGAATTATCACAAGCATTTAATAAGGTAGATCCAGTATGAGTTATAGGAATAGTTTTACCGTCCCCAAGCATGATGTTTTCTGGACCACCATATTATGAGTGGAGCGACTGATTCTGTAGGTCCGACGTCATGTGGTGGGAAGCACCAGAGTCAAGTATCCAATTGTTGTCATGGGAACCAAACTGATCAGTTGTCATATTATTTGCATGTGGCCAAGATTGGAGCGAGGGTGGTGGACGAGAGCGACAAGTGCGAGCCGTGTGACCCACCTTATCACATAGTTGACAGACCGGCCTGGAATTAGAGGGTGTAGTGGGAGGACGCCATTGGTGTGGAGAAGTAGAATTGAAGTGGTGTTGTGGACGGTGGGAATTGCCAAAGTGAGGATGAGTACCACGGCTGCCACCTGTAGAATAATTACCAAAATTACCTGAATTTGGCTGTTGGTGCGATTGAGAATTGAAGTTGCCGTGTTGATGATGTCCACTATAATTCAACACATTGCTATGTGATCCACGACCTCTCCGATTGAAATTCCGTTGGGTAAATTGAGCAGTAATTGGTGCAGCAATTTGTGCAGAATTTTTCTTCGTCTCATCACGGCGAAGGAAGGCCTCATGATCTAATAGCTTGTCATATAATTCTTCAAAAGATATCGGGGTGTCCCGAGCCCGAATAGCTGATGCAAGAGATGTGTAGGCTGCTCCCAGGCCATTTAATGTGTGGATGACAGTCGCACCATCATCGACGGGATGACCGATTAATTCTAGATTGTCAAGAATAGATTTAATCCCTTGCATGTAATCCGCTATTGACTTATCCTCCAAGCTAACGTTGGTTAATGAATCAAGAAGACCAAGTTTGCGTGTATTGGAACGGTTGGCATAGGCAACTTCGAGTTTGTCCCATGCTTGAGCAGAGGTGGTGGATCGGGTGACGATGGACTGTGCAGCTCCCATACATGAGACTTGAATGGCATGGAGGAGAAGACGATCTTGTCGGAGCCAGAGTTGATAGTCTGGATTAGCTGTTGTTCGGTCAGATTCTTGACCAGAGGTGTCAGTGGTAGTTGAGATAGCTGCAGGGGGACACGACGCAGTGCCGTCTAGATATCCCATCAGTCCATAGCCAAAGAAAAGATTTTCAAATTGAGATCTCCATGCTGCATAGTTCCCTCCTTTGGAGAGTTTGATAGGAACCTGAGTGGAGTTAATTGCAATAAGTGATGGTGGTTGATTTATATTGGTTGAACCCATGAGCGTAACTTGCGGTTGAGAGGAAGAGGATGTAGAAGTGGTGACAGTCGGGCCAGAGGAAGTCATGATTCACGGCTGGTGTAGATTTTGAAGAAGAAAAAGAAATTTAGGGAGAAGATATTTTAGGGTTTTAGGATCTAAGCTATTTCTTAGCTTTGCTTTGATACCATAATAGAATTGAATATTTGTGTGTAAAATAATGCTATATTTTATTCATTGAATGTCAAGAATATATATACACGAATACATTCAGCTAGACTAGGAAAGCAATTAAAGCTTGCGTATGTGTAACTGATACAAATTGGGAATGTAATGTCCTAGTTGTATACGGCAATAATTGAGTGCAGCTAGATGTTGTCTTGTGGAACTCTATTGCTAATAGAAACAACGCAGGTCTTCATGTTATGAAACAGAGGAGGAGCTGCAGAAAGTGACATGCAAGCAACAAGTTGCACATATGTGGAAATGCTCTTCCAATGCCTTCAAGAAAAGTTTCAAGGAGGAGTGTTGGAAATGTGAAACTTTTCTTGAAATATCTTATGGCTTAACTATGGTTTATGACCCTTTGTTATGATTAACCATGGTTAAGTTTATGAAATGATGTAATAATGTCAAGAGAAGTCTCAAGACTTCCAGAAATATCTCCAAGCTAAGTTATGGTCCTAGATATGGCTGTGTCAGAAGCCAAGTATGAGTGTGCAAGTTTCTGGTAGCACATGGACCGTTGGATGAATTATGCACTGTTCGATCTAATGGTTGCACATTCCTTAATTTTTCTATATAAACCCCCATTCAGGCACTGTAAAATAGGAGCCATAATCAGAAATGGCATGGGATGAATGGATAATGTTTTAATTAAATGCTTTTTTTCAGAAAATATGTTTCATATGTTTCTCTCCTTCATGTTTATGATCATATCTTTATAAAATGTTTTTATAAATGCTTTTAGGATCTGATATTTCTAAGCAGAGGTCAGAATATGGTCTGATATCTCTAGCAGAATATCAGAAAATATGATTTTTGGTCATATGATTTATGATCATGGTATGATTGTCCAAAAGAGGCAGCGCCGGTATGATTGTCCAAGTAGAGGCAGCGCCATGTTTATGATCAATGATTTATGAAAATATATTTTTATGCTTTTATAAATGTTGTTGTTTTTTTTTTTTTTTTTTTTTTTTTTTTTGTTTTTTGTTTTTTGTTTTTTGTTTTTATTTTATTTTATAAAAGTTTTACAACAAATCTGAATATATCGTACGTTTATTAGGATTAGGCGGAAAAGTTGGATTCAGTACTGGTGACTGTTGCAATTAATGCAAGCTAGCAATTCATGCTTTGAATCTGTGTTATTAGTATTACATATTGTTACATAGAAATGGAGAACTCCTAACATTTGGGGGTAAAATATTAGAGTGCAAGTTTGTATTTATCTATTTAGATTTCCTCGGATTTTAGAGTTGATTTTGATTTACCCATGAAAAGACTAAATTGTAGACAAAACCCGAACCTGTGAAATTATTCAAGTTTGAGTTTTAACCTGTAAACCTAAAATGACGTCGTTTTGAATATATATATATATATATATATTTTTAAGATTTGTGTTTCTATTTTTTTTTTTAAAAAAAACCTGAATCTGAACCCGATTCGGGTTTACATTTTAAATTTTAACCCGACTAGTGATCCTAAAAACAAAACTCATTCCAGATCCATACAATTTGGATTTGGTGAAAATGCTATCCAATAATTTTAATTGTTGATTTCTTATTTGGTATGATTTATTTCTTGATTTGAGAATTGAACTTGGCCCTTTGTCAAAGTGTGTATGCAAAAATGTGTTAGTATTTGGATTTTATCGAGAAGACTTAATTTTATCCATATAAAATGTAAAGGATTTCATGACATGTCAATATTTTTTATTGGACTTGAATCTTCTCCTCACCTTATTTTATTGGACTTAATATTAATTAATTCTATTTTTAGTATAAATAAAAGAGTTATAATCATCTTGTTAATTTTTGCAAAACAACTTAACCAATCATTATAACAAGTTTATAGTAAATCACCAAGAGATTTATCATCTTATAATTATAATTCTTTGTTTAATAGCATCCTTGAATACCAATAACTTCTCTATGTAAGTTATACTGTTAGGATGTAATAATAAGATCAATTGGATTCAATTAATGCAAGCTAGCAATTCATGCTTTGAATCTCAGAGAGAAACAAACTCTACAAAAAGAGCAAAACAACGTAACAAAACTCAGGGAGAATTCTGAATTCCGATTTACCACCCACGGAAGATTAAATTAAACTTATTTCTCCTTTCTTCCATTTTTTTTTTCAATCTTTCGGCCACTCTTCCTGTTTTTTTCTTTTTCTTTTTCTATTCCTTTCTCATGCACTCTATCTCTCTTTCTTCTGTTTTTCTATTTTTTTTTTTTTTTCTCATTTTTTATACCCTTCCATTTGAATCCACCGCTTGACTAATTCAACACTCCCATTTTTTTATATATTTGTTTTACACTTACTTTACACATGGCTTGCATACCTTTCAAGTCATCAAATCTCATTAGAAAATTATATTTTTTACCCCTATATTATTTCTTATTTCTTTTTAATTCATCAAATGCATAGAAAATTAGAATCTCAACCCTTGAATCACACTAAATTCAGTTTTGGGCTTGGATCAACTAACAATTTAATTGGGTTGGGCCTTAGCATTTAAACTAAAAATAAGCCTAAATATCAATTGGTTTGGGTATAGTCCAAATCATTACTTCACTTATCATAATTTTAAGTATTACCAACACTATTATTTTGAAACTCAAGTTTTTTAAAAACAAAATTGAGCCCAAATTCATAATAATTGGGGTCTACTATTTAAAAACAGTTTGACCCATTTTTTATGATATTACACCATTTTACCGAGTTTTTCTCTAATAGGCATATAACTGTGACTATATTTATAGCACACTTATCTACCTCATCACTTTTTGTTAGAAAAAATAATGCAGTTGGATCAAATAATGCTTACATGGTAAAAAGTGATGAGGTAGATAAATGTGCTCTATGTATGCTCATAGTTATATGACTACCAGAGAAAAACTCCCTTTTTTCCATGTCATGATATCAATGAGATCCTAAGTTAAAATATTTCAAATTTAAATTTACAACTAATAAAAAAGAAAATAAGAAAGTCTATACAAAAACAGTATTCCACTAAACCGCGTAGGATTCACAAAAAAGGTGTATCCCAAATGTCACTTCATGTGGACTTTTAGTTTGGATTCACTTTCTTGGATATTGTAGCGACAAAAAAAAAAAAAAAAAAAATACAATTGACTTGACGAAGACTCAAGAAGACTTGCTGTTTATTATTGAGTCATAAGTCACCGTGTGTATTTCGTGTTGTCGGGCTGGGAAATATATATATACACACACACGACATACTCCTTCTCAGTGCATTACAAGGTGATAGCAACAACAATTTGCATATTAATTACTCGTTTTTTTTTCAATAGATTCATACATGGCCAATTTTGGCTATCTTCTCTGCTTCTGTGTCCTGTTTTTCTCCTTCAATTCGTACAAGTCTCGTGTTCACGGAGCTAGAGAGTTGGCAAATCACCACCATGTCGTCAACAAAAACAAGCCTGCTTCTAGTACAGGTAAATTTAGCTACAATTTTTTTTCCTGACATTCCTGACCAGAGAAGTATCCTGTAACCCTTTTCTTCTTCATGTAAAATATAGAATTCTGTTTTATGTTGTTATTCTCAACAATCCATGTTAATTTGTTTCGCTTTCTATTGAAATTTCAGGTCTGCATGACCAATCCAGGGTTCGCTCTCTCTCTTCCACATCCACTTCCAGTGAACTTCCTCTTCAGGAAAGATCAGGAAATTTCGTTGTCAAAGTTGGTTTTGGTACACCAAAACGTGACTTGACATTGATGTTTGATACAGGAAGTTACATGACTTGGATACAATGTTTACCATGTGACAGTTGCTATGATCAAGAACAAGAAGAACCCATTTTCGATCCTTCGAAATCTTCCACTTTCTCCAATGATCCTCCCTGTAAATATTCTCAACCTTGCCCTCCCTATTCAATCACCTATAATGACAATTCGTCTAGCAATGGAAACTATGCTCAAGATACTCTAACCTTATCTTCCACCACTGTTTTCCCTGATTTTGTCTTCGGTTGTGGCCGAAAAAACAGTGCAAATTTCGGAAAAGTTGCCGGAGTTCTTGGCTTTGAGCCAGGTGATACTTCTATAATGTCTCAGACAGTTGATAGTTTTGGACAGGAATTCTGTTACTGTCTTCCTCTCCAAGAAACCTCAACTGGGTACCTACGTTTCGGGCAACTAGCATACGAGACTTGTCAATCTTCAGAAATTTCAACACCAATTATTAAGGACTCAAACTGGCCAAATAAATATTTGGTCGGGCTTGTTGGTATTACAATCGGCGAAAAGAGATTGGAAATGTCTGCAAATTCTGTTTCAGGTTCATTACCAAGCACCATACTCGACACTGGAACCATCATCAGTCGCCTTCCAGAACAAGTGTATGCAGAATTGCGGTCTGCATTTCAGGATTCAATGTCTCGGTACCCTCTTGCCAGTCAGTCAACGGATCCGATGGACACTTGTTATGATCTCTCAGGATCTGAAGATGATATCAACAAGATCGTACCATCAATGAAATTGCATTTCGATGGTTCCCAGGACTTGAATCTTGACCCGTCTGCAGTTGTTTGGAAAGACGGCGATAAAGTTTGCTTGGCTTTTGCTGGAAATGGTGATTCGAACGACTTGACTATTATTGGCAATCATCAACAACGGAATCTGAAGATATCTTATAGTTTATTGGGATTTGGAAAAGTTGGATTCAGTACTGGTGGTTGCGGCAATTAATTCAAGCTAGCAATTCGTTCTTTGAATCTGTGTTGTTTGATTTGTGTGAGTATTTGTATTACATTTAGGTGATTCATTAGAAGGCATGTTTTAATTTGGTTTTGAAAGTGAAAAACAGATTATTTGTGTTGAATTGTTTGAGTGGATATTGTAATAAGATCGAAATCTTGATCACATAGCAATTATATTGTTCTACACAAATTTTTGTCTATTCACCAAGTTATTCCAATGTTTAATGATCATTGTTACTTACTAATCAAATCAATTTGAGTCAATTTTTGAGCCAAAATGACTCAATTGAGTTTCAGAAATTGGCCGGGAAAAAAATTAGTGAAGTTAATTGATACAAAAACTGTTAACCATCAACCCACATGAGATGAGACTTACACAAAAAGCCTAGCTCAAATGTCACTACAAGTGACTCTGCTTTGGTTTCCAACGTAAAAGCTGCCAAATGTGATGAAAACTCAAGACCAGAATTGCATTTTTTTTTTTTTGAGTCAAATTCTTCTGCATGTTTACACTACTTCACTGTAAATATAATACAGTCCTTCAGGAATTTTTTTTATCTATGCATACATGAAAGTAGCTTACATTATTTAAAATATAAAACCATTAATTGTTCATTCTAGGCACAAGTACCCAATTCTTCTACCTTCAACATCATGCAAGTAAAACCGGCCTGTACCGTTCGTTGCATTAAATTTCCCAAGATAGCACCATCTCCATCTCCAGAATCCAGCTGCAATAAACGCAAAACACACACGCTTCACATCCTCCTCCGCCAGCATGGTCCCTTTCACGTTCACCTCCAAGGCTCCAACTGAACTCTGCCTTTGAAGAAAAACGAAATTTTTGGTATTACAACAGTCTAGTACCTGCTAAAATCATAACAATTATCAAAATTCCCATGATCCGGACCAGGTGCTATCAATTATTGAAGCTTATTTCTCATTTCCGTCATTGTCAACTTCTTAATTACTGTGGTTACTTAATTCAATTCTATTTTTACATTAAATTATTTGTTATTATTTTTACATTAGATAAACTATTATTTCTAATAGTTTTAGTTTGACATACCTAATACATCCAATCAATAAACCCTAAAATCTCAAATTTTAACTTATTGTATTAAAATAGTTTATCTATTATTATAATTCATTCATTTCATCTTTAATATTTTTCTTTATTTTATAGTTTTAATTTATTTAGAATCAATAATTTACCAATAATTATAAGAATAAAAAATTCAAAAACATATCTATTAATATTTATTAATCAATTAATTTTATATAAATTTAAAGTGAATTCCTTATAAATACAAAACAAAATTTATTATTATAGAATTACAATATATTGTAATTTATTTATTTTTTAGAATAAATATTGTAATTTATTTATTTA
This sequence comes from Acer campestre, assembly GCA_954870605.1. Taxonomy (NCBI): domain Eukaryota; kingdom Viridiplantae; phylum Streptophyta; class Magnoliopsida; order Sapindales; family Sapindaceae; genus Acer; species Acer campestre. Next base: position 39,210,269 of record OX940804.1, on the reverse strand, counting down.
TTATTGTTTATGTTGTTTTTCTTGTTATTATTTATTTTTTAATAATGTGTTTCTTGTTTTTATTATTTATTTTTTAATGTAAGATTATTTAGTTCATATTGAGTAAGTGTTTTATAAGTGCGGATATTAACACTCATAAATATGATAAGCACACCCATGCCTAAAATTTAAAATTAAAACATTACTATGCGCACTCATCTTAATGCCAATAGTACTCTTATTTAAATGTATGTATTTATTTTAATACAATTTATTTATAAACCCTCTTAATTTATTAACACACTGAATTTTACAAATGATAAATTCTTAAGTTCTCCATGCTCAAAAACATAGTACAGTCGTAGTAAGTTCTTTGCCATCAACAACTGCATCAGATATCTTCTCAGCATTTACAAATCCTAAGCATCGTTTATGTTGATAAAATGATAATAATCAAGTTGTTGATATCTATTATGGCAGATTTCACATCCTCATAACACTGTTGATCTTCTGGATACACAACGATATATACTGTTATCATTTTTTAATTACTTCTCATTTTTTGTTTATTAATAAAGTTCATAACAAAAAAAATAAAATATGTACCTATGCATGATCAGAGTCCTCTGATTTTTTTTTTCCATTACGTTGTTATATGATAATGAGAGATTTTGATACTTGAAATAAAATTAAGGTTTAATTAGGGTTTTTTTTTTTAATATTTTAAATAAAGAGATATGAGTGTAATTAATGAGTGTACATAGTATTTGGTTTATTTTTAATTAAACTAATTTATCCTTATTGCTAAATTTCTATTGAGATATTTTTGTAATTAAATTTTTTATTAAAATATGGGTGTGCATATCATATTTATGGGTATTAATATCGGTACCCGTGTTTTATTTGTTTTATTTTATAGCAAATTGCAGCCAACCTCCATGAGGTTTGATCTTTGACAATCAGAAACAATTTTATATTTAATTGACAATGACTTTCCTTGGCATTTGTCAAAGTTAGTCAAACTTAACCGAGATAATGGTATTTTCATCCTTTTAAGCCTTTTTATTAATTAAAAAAAATAGATTTAAAAGCTTTAAATATTCACCATTCATCTTGGCCACATTTTTTATTTTTTATTTTTGAAAAAACTTAAATCTGAAGAAAAATCTGGAAATACATCAATGGAAGAAGAAAATGTTGTTTGCTTAGATTTAGATGAGCTAGATTTTTTTTTTTTTGAAAAATCTAAAATAATTTAATTTGAAGAAAAATTCGGGAATCCATATGGAAGAAGAAAACATTATCTAAAGAAAATGTTGTTGGATTGGATTTTGATGATCAAGATTATTAATTTTTAGAATTTAGAATTTGAAGAAAAATATAGAGATACAACCTATGTCTTCACGTTTTATTTATTTATTTTATTTATTTATTTTTAATTTGTAATTATCAATTTTTTTACAATGGAGATCCAAATTTGTTTTCATATATTTATATATTTTTAAAATCATATATATATTTTTTATTCATGGGCATTTAGATATTTGTAGTGGCCAAATCCGATCAACGGTTAAACTTGACTAGCTTTGACTAATGGTAGATGAGGTTATTGTCAATTAATGATAAAGTTGTTTTTGGTTGTTAAAGGCCAAACCTCAGGGAGGTTGGCTGCAATTTGCTCTTTATTTTATCTAAAATTGATTATATCATCAATTGTTTTTTATATATATTAAAAAAAAAAAAAACTCATTTTACTCTTATCTTAATTTTTCAATTTTTTTATTTATATAATTGTTATTTTGTTTAAATACCCCATCAGGATAAAATTTATGTGTCTGCCACTGACCAGTGCACAGATGTCTAATCAGAATCTCGTATTGAAAAAAAAGTACGGAATCTCATACATGATCAATGGTGATATGTAGTAATATAAGAAAGTTGCTTAGATTACTTCAACAATATATGAAACCCCACAAGTACTGGTTCATTTATTGGACCAATTTTTATTTAGACCTACTGCATGAAAGTAGCTCACATTACTTGAAATATAAAACCATTAATGGTGGACTCAATTTCAAGACCCTAAGCCGGAAAAATCCATTCTAGGCACAAGTACCAGGACCGAATCCAACTCTTCTACCTTCGACATCATGCACCACCTGGACCGTTCGTTGGCCTGTTGCATTAAATTTCCCAAGATAGCACCATCTCCATCAGAGTCCATTTTTGCTCACCTCCCCTACGAGGGGGCCCTCCCAAATGGATGACATGTGTTCATGGAGGTGTAAATTTGTCCAAACATAATTACCTCTTTGGACACATGTCATCCATTTGGGAGGGGGTGTGCAAAAATGTTCTCTCTCCATCATCAGCTGCAGTAAACACTAAACACAGTCTTCACATCATTCGCCAACACGTCCACCTCCAACTCAACTCCACCTTCGAAGTAAAACGAAACTTTTGGTATCGCAACTGTCTCGTAAGTCGTAACTGCTAAAATCATAACAAGTATCACCAATACTCTCATCCGCTCCTACGAACTTGTAACGCGCCATCTCTTTGCGAAAAGCTGATCTCAGAGCCCCATAAGCCTCAGGTTACAGCCGAGTAATGACCGTGCCCGAGTCAACAAATGCACCCCCATCAGCATAAACCGAACTCTTGATGGGTCATTTTTTTCCGGCGACGCTGATCCCAGTTATGGAAACATCGTATAATTGCGATTGTTGGGGAGTAGTTGGAATTGGTGTGAATTTGATGTATTTGTTATTGAGATCATCCGGTCTACCGAAAGTTAAGTATCCAGTGGAGCTGAAATCTGAAGGTAAACAATATGAAAAGTATTTTTTGAATATCGGGCCGTTTGATAAACAAAAGATAATTGGAGCTCAGCTGAGTCCCATTACTCCATGTTTGGGGCCTCCATTGTCCCTGTTGTCCAGGCCACATCCAAACAGATAGTTATTTACAACTACTTTTGATTTGCGGTCTGCTGTTGGAATTGTTAACTTGTCTTGCACAAAATATCCTTCACTGAAAGACCCATCAACGTACCCAGTTCCGTAAATGCACTTATTAGAAACACAACCTCGTGGACACGGTGGCCCTGCCAGCATGCAATTCACATTTAATTCCAATAATCTAACTCAAAACCTTGAATTCTCGTGAGTGGTAAACTGCATATGAATATATGATGGATGAAAGTAGATTAAAACTTACTTGAAACAGAGAGTAGATTGCATTTGGAGGAATTGCAAGGAAGGGTAGTGTATGATGAAGAATTGGATGGATCAAAGATTGGACTAGGTTGTTTAAAGCACTGTCCTCATGGCTTGCATTGAATCCAGGTTATGTCGCTGTCTATATCTAAAATTACATAATTAGACTGTCCTAGTGTGTCAGTATCTACCTATGCATAGATTTCACCTCCCCCGATTGTTTGTTCATAGTCGAAGGGGAGGTTCTTAGACTTTGTCTGTTCAAACCGATTTCCATCTGAATTCATGTATTGACGCTTGAAGTTAATTGAGCGAACTCGGGCTTGGTCTTTTAGTAGAATTTCAGACCAAGAGAGAGTCTTTGCTTTGCCTTGATTCAGTTCGGAGCATGGTCCGTGCTTGTGTACTAATTCTAGAGAATCTTTGCTGGAAACTGAAATATCGCACCGACACAAACACAACTTATTAGTAAGAACTCATTATAATTTATAAATATCGATAGATATTAATTTTAAATCAAATGTATAGTTAAATATACAACCTTTCCTGGAGCGGTTGCAAACGGTGGAGGTAAGAGAGAAGAGACTGAAACAATGTGGCTATGAGAGTGGTGACCTTCTCCAGGCTCTTGGGCATAGGAGTTGTCTAAACAAGAACAGAGAAGCCATAAAACAAGAAGAGAAGCTTGGAGGAGAAACCTGAGGAAAACTGCCATGTATGGCAATGTGTATAGTATATATTTTGATAACTTATAAGTTACAAGTATACCATTCGGCTATATTGGGTAGCCTCTATATAAGCAAACGAAAGATCATAAAAATATCTAAGTTGATGATCAGGTGCCACTTATCTCTATCAATATTGTTATCATGTGATCACACTAAATATTATTGATATAGTCATGCCGACAACAGTTCTTCCATTATTGCTTCATAGCTAGAGATTTGAGTCCCCACAGTTGATATTCAATATATTAATAATATGAAATTCTAGCTAGCTCGATCTCCTATATTGACGATGGCCTCACATGTCATGATCAATAATGCATGACATGATTTTTTTAGCAACGTTTTTTTTTACTACTTGCTGACATGTATTATTAATTTGTGAAAGCTTAAACGTTTATGATACATTTTCGTCAGCAAAGCAAATATATGATAATGTTATCTGATGAGAGGAAACCCTTGCGAACCATACATAGAGGTCATGAAAAACAAATTTTATGGAGCCCAATAATAAATGTATATATGTAGTAGCTTCCAAACAAAACAGAAGTGTCCACACTACACATGCATGGTAGCAGCCAAACTTAAAATTATTGGGATCAAACTACTGATCTGTTCATACTACTTTTTACCGTTAAAAAATGGGTATGAGTCTAGATTCCTAGCAAATGAAGAAAAAAAATGTTTCCTGCAATATATTTTTTTAACCATTTGACCTAATCGTTTGAGATCAATGCAAAAATTAGCATAAAACATAATTTCAATGAATTTGGATTCTCTACTGATCTGATCTTTTTTCCTGACCTCACTTAATCTTATGACACATAAGCATTGCAATGAATGTATAGTTAAGACGTGATTGGTTTCAACAACCACTTTATCAACAACTAATCACATGCTTTAAAAAGGCCAGGAAAAAGATCAGATCAGTAGAGGATCCAAATCCAATTTCAATAGTCGTCTAAGATGATCAAGTGCCACTTGTCACATTTGTTTGAGATCATTGAAAGTTTTTTTTTTTTTTTTTGAACAGCCAAATTTATTCATCGAGCTATTTAGCTGTGGCTGTTTTTTCAGCAACCACAGCTGGACAGAAAAACACAGAAAAACACAGGAGGGCAGAAAAACACGCCCAGGACAAAACTAAATAGGACAGACCAGAGAAAAAACAAAAAACAAAAATCACATCCAGTGTAGAAAATCACCCAAAGAGTTGGACCCCATCTTAGCATAGTTATCCGCAAATAAGTTAAACATCCGCGAGTCATGAACAATCTCTAAACCTTCATTCAAACTCAGCTGCATCTGGATGAAAGAAATTAAACTAAAGTGCTCAAAACTCCCGAAATCCTCCTTAAAAATCCAAGAGACGGCCACCTTTGAATCACTAACAATTGGAACCACTTGACCACGAAGAGAAGGATTGGAGCTACAAATTTCAATTGCCTTGTGAATGGCCAAAATTTCTGCTGCATTAGAATCGAAAGTGCCAACACTCAAAGAGAAAAGGCAAACCACCTTACCATTGAAAGTTGATATAGTGCTGATAACATTTTCTCCATCATCTTCATTGAGGTCCTCCAAGTTACGAACAATAATCATGACTTCTAGCCTTATCTATACATTGTTCTTCACACTGTACATACTTAGGGATGGCAAAAACCCGGGTCCGGGCCGGGTATACCTGGACCCGGCCGGGTACCCGGGTTTTAACAATTTGGGTACCCGGCCGGGAAATACCAGGATTTTACTATCCGGGTACCCGGTCCGGAAAAACCCGGCCGGGTTTCTGGGTATCCATACCCGGATTTTACCCGGGTTTTACTTTTTTTTTTTTTTAGAGGAGAAATAATTTTGATTCTTGTTGCAATAAAATAATAAAAATTCCAGTTCGTTATTATTGTATATTTGGAAGTCATCCACATCGACATGCATAAACAAAGTTCACATAGGCAGAACATCAAATTAGAATTTCCAGTGGCCACCAAGTATATTATTATTGTTTATTGTTTTTTTATTTAAATAATTTAAGTAAATTGTACTGAACCCACCTGAAATCTTTGAATTTTCTTTACTGTAAAGTGAGAGTCCTTACCAGATAAGAAGTGGAACTGTCCTAAATGTGTAGGGTATGTGTATGGACTGTATTTCACTTGACATAAGAGATTGCGTTGTGTAGTGCCAATCAGACACTTTAATTTGTATTCATGGAGGAAGGTGGAGAGGTATTGCCCTATAACACATGTCATATCCCATGTCATATCCCATTTAACTTGGGCTAACAATCAGTTCTGGGTTGCATAAACAGGAAAAAGCAAATATATAACACATGAAATTTCCATATTATTACAATCAAAATCTCCGTTTAGTGGCATCAACAGGAAAATGAACACAGAAGGGAAACACAACTGAAGCTAAAAGTGCTATAACAGCAGCAGAAGCAGCTGCAGCCTCTGTCCCTTCTTCATTAACCTCTATAAAAGACTTATGGAAGATGCTAGAAACATACAGGTTGCTAGCCATAGGAGAGTTCAGCATCTCTGTCAAACCATCTCCACCAGAGAATGGCAACACCACTCCTAATTCCTTTAGAACTTTGGAGGTTTCAAACCCAAAAGATATCTTAAACCTTGGAATCCTGAAGTCTCCTACTTCTACTTTCTGGAGTATCCCCTTTATGCACCTTCCACGGTCCATAATCAAATGAATCCCTAGTCTTGGACATTCAAGATAAGTAAAATATTCCAGACAAATTGTAACTAAGTGGCATCTAAATTCTGAAAACCTACTAAACAAAGACATTGGCAGGAAATGGATCTCAAATAAACCAGATCAAATCACACTAAATTATCCATTAAACATAGAATTAACAAAATCCCAGATGAGTGATGAACAAAAAGCACAAAGGATGATAAAAAGTAGACAGAGGACAACGAAACAGAGGACAGCCACAAGAAACAGGAAGAGATCGAGAAGGCACAAGAAACAGAGGACAACGAAACAACAAAAAAAGGAAGAGATTGCACTACAAAAAAAAAGCCTATCACTGACGAACTATTTCCGACGGCACTAATTGCCGTCGGAAATGGTACCTTTTCTGACGGCTATTTCAGTGCCGTCGGAAATGAGTAAAAATATGATATCACATTTCCGACGGCATTTTGCCGTCGGAAATAGGCAAAACACCGTCAATTTTGCTCTCAATTCCGACGGCACAAAAAGTGCCGTCGGAAATAGTATTTGTCCCGTTGAAAATAATGAAAAGGAATACACTATTTCCGACGGCATAGGCCGTCGGAAATAATCTTGTTCTATTTGAAAAAAAAAATGAAATACACTATTTCCGACGGCCTCAATGCCGTCGGAAATAGTCTTGTTCCATTTGAAAACATAAAAAGGAATACACTATTTCCGACGGCCTAAATGCCGTCGGAAATAGTCTTGTTCCATTTGAAAAAAGAAAAATGAATACACTATTTCCGACGGCCTAAATGCCGTCGGAAATAGTCTTGTTCCATTTGAAAAAAGAAAAAGGAATACACTATTTCCGACGGCCTAAATGCCGTCGGAAATAGTCTTGTTCCATTTGAAAAGAAAAAAATGGAATACATTATTTCCGACGGCATTGAGGCCGTCGGAAATAGTCTTTGTTTTGTTGATCCCGGTTTCATGGAATAAATAAATAATTTATTATTATAATATTAATTAATAAATTATAATGGAATGTATGTAATTTATAACACTACACAAAAAATGTGACTTGTAGGTCAATATTTTAAATGTATCACTATATGCGTTTAATGTATCCAAAATTCACTGTCAACAAAAACTTTAATAATTTTAATAAAATATTATTTATAAAAAAAATATCTCAATAGTTATATTTAAATAGTATACAAAAATATATATTTAATTAAATAGTATACAAACATATCAATAGCTTATATATAAATAATATGCAAAACACATCAGATATATGGTTATAGCAAAATGGTAAGGGAAACCCTTATTGGCATCCAGGTCAAGGGTTCAAGCCACATGAATTTCATGGATTTAAAGTGCCACATGCTGGGTGATGTGGCGGTGATGTGGTGCGTGTTAGGGTGACATGGCGCATGACACGTGACGAGTGACGTGGCGACTATCAAGTCCAGTCATGCTTTTTTTTTTTTTTTTTAATAATTCGACTATTTCCGACGGCAATAAGCCGTCGGAAATAGCGGCAAAGCCGTCGGAAATACAAGTAATTTTGACCACCTTAAATCACTATTACCGACGGCACTTTTATCTTTTCCGACGGCCATGGCCGTCGGAAATAGTAGTATTTGTGACGGCCCGTCAGTAAATAGTTATTTCTGACAAGCGTATTTGTGACGGCCTCTGACGGCTTTTCCCCGTCGGAAAAGGGTATTTCCGACGGGAAATGGTCTTTTCCGACGGCATTTAGCCGTCGGAAAAGACCATTTTTTTGTAGTGTTGAGAAGGCAAACCTGGGAAGAGGGTCGGCGGCGGAAGATAGAAGAGGGTCGACGGTCGGCGGCGGTGGAAGAGGTTCGGCGGCTGTGGAGATTTGGCAGAGCGTAGGGAATCCGTGGTGGAGAGAAAATTAGGGTTAAATTTGTTTGTGTTAAAAAAAAAAAAAAAAAAAATTTAAAACCGGGTTCAAAACCGGGTACTCGGCTGGGTATCCGGGTATACCCGTGCCAGAACACAATCGGCCCAGGTACCCGAACAACCCTTACTCGGTGCCGGGTAAGGCATGTCCGGGTTTTACCCGGGATTTCCAGCCCGGTTGGGTAATTTGCCATCCCTAGTGTACTCCTCAGGACCAGTTATGTATACATACTTCATATTTGTGATCATTTGTCAACAACCTGAAAGTTGACAGCGCTACTCAAAATTTCAAAAAAAGTCACTCATGCGCGGAGAAAAATTCTAATTAAGAAGCACAACCAAAAAAAGGCTACTCGTCCAACCTGTAAAAAAAATAAAAAAAAATAAAAAATGAAAAAAAAGCTCACAACTACCCAAGATCCTACCGCCCACCCAACAACACCAAGTGCAACTTTACTCACCCACCTTAATTAGAGGTAAACATTACCTCTATCCCTAAATGTTGCAGCACTCAACAACATTGGGTCCACCGCTGCACCTGGTGCCTAATTATTTCGATTTGTTCACATTAGTAGTTGAACCTTAGGCGGTTATAGTAGCAAAGTCTTGACCAATATATATATACACACACACGACATACTCCTTCTCAGTGCATTACAAGGTGATAGCAACAACAATTTGCATATTAATTACTCGTTTTTTTTTCAATAGATTCATACATGGCCAATTTTGGCTATCTTCTCTGCTTCTGTGTCCTGTTTTTCTCCTTCAATTCGTACAAGTCTCGTGTTCACGGAGCTAGAGAGTTGGCAAATCACCACCATGTCGTCAACAAAAACAAGCCTGCTAAGTATTTGGGGAGTAGTTGGAATTGGTGTGAATTTGATGTATTTGTTATTGAGATCATCCGGTCTACCGAAAGTTAAGTATCCAGTGGAGCTGAAATCTGAAGGTAAACAATATGAAAAGTATTTTTTGAATATCGGGCCGTTTGATAAACAAAAGATAATTGGAGCTCAGCTGAGTCCCATTACTCCATGTTTGGGGCCTCCATTGTCCCTGTTGTCCAGGCCACATCCAAACAGATAGTTATTTACAACTACTTTTGATTTGCGGTCTGCTGTTGGAATTGTTAACTTGTCTTGCACAAAATATCCTTCACTGAAAGACCCATCAACGTACCCAGTTCCGTAAATGCACTTATTAGAAACACAACCTCGTGGACACGGTGGCCCTGCCAGCATGCAATTCACATTTAATTCCAATAATCTAACTCAAAACCTTGAATTCTCGTGAGTGGTAAACTGCATATGAATATATGATGGATGAAAGTAGATTAAAACTTACTTGAAACAGAGAGTAGATTGCATTTGGAGGAATTGCAAGGAAGGGTAGTGTATGATGAAGAATTGGATGGATCAAAGATTGGACTAGGTTGTTTAAAGCACTGTCCTCATGGCTTGCATTGAATCCAGGTTATGTCGCTGTCTATATCTAAAATTACATAATTAGACTGTCCTAGTGTGTCAGTATCTACCTATGCATAGATTTCACCTCCCCCGATTGTTTGTTCATAGTCGAAGGGGAGGTTCTTAGACTTTGTCTGTTCAAACCGATTTCCATCTGAATTCATGTATTGACGCTTGAAGTTAATTGAGCGAACTCGGGCTTGGTCTTTTAGTAGAATTTCAGACCAAGAGAGAGTCTTTGCTTTGCCTTGATTCAGTTCGGAGCATGGTCCGTGCTTGTGTACTAATTCTAGAGAATCTTTGCTGGAAACTGAAATATCGCACCGACACAAACACAACTTATTAGTAAGAACTCATTATAATTTATAAATATCGATAGATATTAATTTTAAATCAAATGTATAGTTAAATATACAACCTTTCCTGGAGCGGTTGCAAACGGTGGAGGTAAGAGAGAAGAGACTGAAACAATGTGGCTATGAGAGTGGTGACCTTCTCCAGGCTCTTGGGCATAGGAGTTGTCTAAACAAGAACAGAGAAGCCATAAAACAAGAAGAGAAGCTTGGAGGAGAAACCTGAGGAAAACTGCCATGTATGGCAATGTGTATAGTATATATTTTGATAACTTATAAGTTACAAGTATACCATTCGGCTATATTGGGTAGCCTCTATATAAGCAAACGAAAGATCATAAAAATATCTAAGTTGATGATCAGGTGCCACTTATCTCTATCAATATTGTTATCATGTGATCACACTAAATATTATTGATATAGTCATGCCGACAACAGTTCTTCCATTATTGCTTCATAGCTAGAGATTTGAGTCCCCACAGTTGATATTCAATATATTAATAATATGAAATTCTAGCTAGCTCGATCTCCTATATTGACGATGGCCTCACATGTCATGATCAATAATGCATGACATGATTTTTTTAGCAACGTTTTTTTTTACTACTTGCTGACATGTATTATTAATTTGTGAAAGCTTAAACGTTTATGATACATTTTCGTCAGCAAAGCAAATATATGATAATGTTATCTGATGAGAGGAAACCCTTGCGAACCATACATAGAGGTCATGAAAAACAAATTTTATGGAGCCCAATAATAAATGTATATATGTAGTAGCTTCCAAACAAAACAGAAGTGTCCACACTACACATGCATGGTAGCAGCCAAACTTAAAATTATTGGGATCAAACTACTGATCTGTTCATACTACTTTTTACCGTTAAAAAATGGGTATGAGTCTAGATTCCTAGCAAATGAAGAAAAAAAATGTTTCCTGCAATATATTTTTTTAACCATTTGACCTAATCGTTTGAGATCAATGCAAAAATTAGCATAAAACATAATTTCAATGAATTTGGATTCTCTACTGATCTGATCTTTTTTCCTGACCTCACTTAATCTTATGACACATAAGCATTGCAATGAATGTATAGTTAAGACGTGATTGGTTTCAACAACCACTTTATCAACAACTAATCACATGCTTTAAAAAGGCCAGGAAAAAGATCAGATCAGTAGAGGATCCAAATCCAATTTCAATAGTCGTCTAAGATGATCAAGTGCCACTTGTCACATTTGTTTGAGATCATTGAAAGTTTTTTTTTTTTTTTTTGAACAGCCAAATTTATTCATCGAGCTATTTAGCTGTGGCTGTTTTTTCAGCAACCACAGCTGGACAGAAAAACACAGAAAAACACAGGAGGGCAGAAAAACACGCCCAGGACAAAACTAAATAGGACAGACCAGAGAAAAAACAAAAAACAAAAATCACATCCAGTGTAGAAAATCACCCAAAGAGTTGGACCCCATCTTAGCATAGTTATCCGCAAATAAGTTAAACATCCGCGAGTCATGAACAATCTCTAAACCTTCATTCAAACTCAGCTGCATCTGGATGAAAGAAATTAAACTAAAGTGCTCAAAACTCCCGAAATCCTCCTTAAAAATCCAAGAGACGGCCACCTTTGAATCACTAACAATTGGAACCACTTGACCACGAAGAGAAGGATTGGAGCTACAAATTTCAATTGCCTTGTGAATGGCCAAAATTTCTGCTGCATTAGAATCGAAAGTGCCAACACTCAAAGAGAAAAGGCAAACCACCTTACCATTGAAAGTTGATATAGTGCTGATAACATTTTCTCCATCATCTTCATTGAGGTCCTCCAAGTTACGAACAATAATCATGACTTCTAGCCTTATCTATACATTGTTCTTCACACTGTACATACTTAGGGATGGCAAAAACCCGGGTCCGGGCCGGGTATACCTGGACCCGGCCGGGTACCCGGGTTTTAACAATTTGGGTACCCGGCCGGGAAATACCAGGATTTTACTATCCGGGTACCCGGTCCGGAAAAACCCGGCCGGGTTTCTGGGTATCCATACCCGGATTTTACCCGGGTTTTACTTTTTTTTTTTTTTAGAGGAGAAATAATTTTGATTCTTGTTGCAATAAAATAATAAAAATTCCAGTTCGTTATTATTGTATATTTGGAAGTCATCCACATCGACATGCATAAACAAAGTTCACATAGGCAGAACATCAAATTAGAATTTCCAGTGGCCACCAAGTATATTATTATTGTTTATTGTTTTTTTATTTAAATAATTTAAGTAAATTGTACTGAACCCACCTGAAATCTTTGAATTTTCTTTACTGTAAAGTGAGAGTCCTTACCAGATAAGAAGTGGAACTGTCCTAAATGTGTAGGGTATGTGTATGGACTGTATTTCACTTGACATAAGAGATTGCGTTGTGTAGTGCCAATCAGACACTTTAATTTGTATTCATGGAGGAAGGTGGAGAGGTATTGCCCTATAACACATGTCATATCCCATGTCATATCCCATTTAACTTGGGCTAACAATCAGTTCTGGGTTGCATAAACAGGAAAAAGCAAATATATAACACATGAAATTTCCATATTATTACAATCAAAATCTCCGTTTAGTGGCATCAACAGGAAAATGAACACAGAAGGGAAACACAACTGAAGCTAAAAGTGCTATAACAGCAGCAGAAGCAGCTGCAGCCTCTGTCCCTTCTTCATTAACCTCTATAAAAGACTTATGGAAGATGCTAGAAACATACAGGTTGCTAGCCATAGGAGAGTTCAGCATCTCTGTCAAACCATCTCCACCAGAGAATGGCAACACCACTCCTAATTCCTTTAGAACTTTGGAGGTTTCAAACCCAAAAGATATCTTAAACCTTGGAATCCTGAAGTCTCCTACTTCTACTTTCTGGAGTATCCCCTTTATGCACCTTCCACGGTCCATAATCAAATGAATCCCTAGTCTTGGACATTCAAGATAAGTAAAATATTCCAGACAAATTGTAACTAAGTGGCATCTAAATTCTGAAAACCTACTAAACAAAGACATTGGCAGGAAATGGATCTCAAATAAACCAGATCAAATCACACTAAATTATCCATTAAACATAGAATTAACAAAATCCCAGATGAGTGATGAACAAAAAGCACAAAGGATGATAAAAAGTAGACAGAGGACAACGAAACAGAGGACAGCCACAAGAAACAGGAAGAGATCGAGAAGGCACAAGAAACAGAGGACAACGAAACAACAAAAAAAGGAAGAGATTGCACTACAAAAAAAAAGCCTATCACTGACGAACTATTTCCGACGGCACTAATTGCCGTCGGAAATGGTACCTTTTCTGACGGCTATTTCAGTGCCGTCGGAAATGAGTAAAAATATGATATCACATTTCCGACGGCATTTTGCCGTCGGAAATAGGCAAAACACCGTCAATTTTGCTCTCAATTCCGACGGCACAAAAAGTGCCGTCGGAAATAGTATTTGTCCCGTTGAAAATAATGAAAAGGAATACACTATTTCCGACGGCATAGGCCGTCGGAAATAATCTTGTTCTATTTGAAAAAAAAAATGAAATACACTATTTCCGACGGCCTCAATGCCGTCGGAAATAGTCTTGTTCCATTTGAAAACATAAAAAGGAATACACTATTTCCGACGGCCTAAATGCCGTCGGAAATAGTCTTGTTCCATTTGAAAAAAGAAAAATGAATACACTATTTCCGACGGCCTAAATGCCGTCGGAAATAGTCTTGTTCCATTTGAAAAAAGAAAAAGGAATACACTATTTCCGACGGCCTAAATGCCGTCGGAAATAGTCTTGTTCCATTTGAAAAGAAAAAAATGGAATACATTATTTCCGACGGCATTGAGGCCGTCGGAAATAGTCTTTGTTTTGTTGATCCCGGTTTCATGGAATAAATAAATAATTTATTATTATAATATTAATTAATAAATTATAATGGAATGTATGTAATTTATAACACTACACAAAAAATGTGACTTGTAGGTCAATATTTTAAATGTATCACTATATGCGTTTAATGTATCCAAAATTCACTGTCAACAAAAACTTTAATAATTTTAATAAAATATTATTTATAAAAAAAATATCTCAATAGTTATATTTAAATAGTATACAAAAATATATATTTAATTAAATAGTATACAAACATATCAATAGCTTATATATAAATAATATGCAAAACACATCAGATATATGGTTATAGCAAAATGGTAAGGGAAACCCTTATTGGCATCCAGGTCAAGGGTTCAAGCCACATGAATTTCATGGATTTAAAGTGCCACATGCTGGGTGATGTGGCGGTGATGTGGTGCGTGTTAGGGTGACATGGCGCATGACACGTGACGAGTGACGTGGCGACTATCAAGTCCAGTCATGCTTTTTTTTTTTTTTTTTAATAATTCGACTATTTCCGACGGCAATAAGCCGTCGGAAATAGCGGCAAAGCCGTCGGAAATACAAGTAATTTTGACCACCTTAAATCACTATTACCGACGGCACTTTTATCTTTTCCGACGGCCATGGCCGTCGGAAATAGTAGTATTTGTGACGGCCCGTCAGTAAATAGTTATTTCTGACAAGCGTATTTGTGACGGCCTCTGACGGCTTTTCCCCGTCGGAAAAGGGTATTTCCGACGGGAAATGGTCTTTTCCGACGGCATTTAGCCGTCGGAAAAGACCATTTTTTTGTAGTGTTGAGAAGGCAAACCTGGGAAGAGGGTCGGCGGCGGAAGATAGAAGAGGGTCGACGGTCGGCGGCGGTGGAAGAGGTTCGGCGGCTGTGGAGATTTGGCAGAGCGTAGGGAATCCGTGGTGGAGAGAAAATTAGGGTTAAATTTGTTTGTGTTAAAAAAAAAAAAAAAAAAAATTTAAAACCGGGTTCAAAACCGGGTACTCGGCTGGGTATCCGGGTATACCCGTGCCAGAACACAATCGGCCCAGGTACCCGAACAACCCTTACTCGGTGCCGGGTAAGGCATGTCCGGGTTTTACCCGGGATTTCCAGCCCGGTTGGGTAATTTGCCATCCCTAGTGTACTCCTCAGGACCAGTTATGTATACATACTTCATATTTGTGATCATTTGTCAACAACCTGAAAGTTGACAGCGCTACTCAAAATTTCAAAAAAAGTCACTCATGCGCGGAGAAAAATTCTAATTAAGAAGCACAACCAAAAAAAGGCTACTCGTCCAACCTGTAAAAAAAATAAAAAAAAATAAAAAATGAAAAAAAAGCTCACAACTACCCAAGATCCTACCGCCCACCCAACAACACCAAGTGCAACTTTACTCACCCACCTTAATTAGAGGTAAACATTACCTCTATCCCTAAATGTTGCAGCACTCAACAACATTGGGTCCACCGCTGCACCTGGTGCCTAATTATTTCGATTTGTTCACATTAGTAGTTGAACCTTAGGCGGTTATAGTAGCAAAGTCTTGACCAATATATATATACACACACACGACATACTCCTTCTCAGTGCATTACAAGGTGATAGCAACAACAATTTGCATATTAATTACTCGTTTTTTTTTCAATAGATTCATACATGGCCAATTTTGGCTATCTTCTCTGCTTCTGTGTCCTGTTTTTCTCCTTCAATTCGTACAAGTCTCGTGTTCACGGAGCTAGAGAGTTGGCAAATCACCACCATGTCGTCAACAAAAACAAGCCTGCTAAGTATTTGGGGAGTAGTTGGAATTGGTGTGAATTTGATGTATTTGTTATTGAGATCATCCGGTCTACCGAAAGTTAAGTATCCAGTGGAGCTGAAATCTGAAGGTAAACAATATGAAAAGTATTTTTTGAATATCGGGCCGTTTGATAAACAAAAGATAATTGGAGCTCAGCTGAGTCCCATTACTCCATGTTTGGGGCCTCCATTGTCCCTGTTGTCCAGGCCACATCCAAACAGATAGTTATTTACAACTACTTTTGATTTGCGGTCTGCTGTTGGAATTGTTAACTTGTCTTGCACAAAATATCCTTCACTGAAAGACCCATCAACGTACCCAGTTCCGTAAATGCACTTATTAGAAACACAACCTCGTGGACACGGTGGCCCTGCCAGCATGCAATTCACATTTAATTCCAATAATCTAACTCAAAACCTTGAATTCTCGTGAGTGGTAAACTGCATATGAATATATGATGGATGAAAGTAGATTAAAACTTACTTGAAACAGAGAGTAGATTGCATTTGGAGGAATTGCAAGGAAGGGTAGTGTATGATGAAGAATTGGATGGATCAAAGATTGGACTAGGTTGTTTAAAGCACTGTCCTCATGGCTTGCATTGAATCCAGGTTATGTCGCTGTCTATATCTAAAATTACATAATTAGACTGTCCTAGTGTGTCAGTATCTACCTATGCATAGATTTCACCTCCCCCGATTGTTTGTTCATAGTCGAAGGGGAGGTTCTTAGACTTTGTCTGTTCAAACCGATTTCCATCTGAATTCATGTATTGACGCTTGAAGTTAATTGAGCGAACTCGGGCTTGGTCTTTTAGTAGAATTTCAGACCAAGAGAGAGTCTTTGCTTTGCCTTGATTCAGTTCGGAGCATGGTCCGTGCTTGTGTACTAATTCTAGAGAATCTTTGCTGGAAACTGAAATATCGCACCGACACAAACACAACTTATTAGTAAGAACTCATTATAATTTATAAATATCGATAGATATTAATTTTAAATCAAATGTATAGTTAAATATACAACCTTTCCTGGAGCGGTTGCAAACGGTGGAGGTAAGAGAGAAGAGACTGAAACAATGTGGCTATGAGAGTGGTGACCTTCTCCAGGCTCTTGGGCATAGGAGTTGTCTAAACAAGAACAGAGAAGCCATAAAACAAGAAGAGAAGCTTGGAGGAGAAACCTGAGGAAAACTGCCATGTATGGCAATGTGTATAGTATATATTTTGATAACTTATAAGTTACAAGTATACCATTCGGCTATATTGGGTAGCCTCTATATAAGCAAACGAAAGATCATAAAAATATCTAAGTTGATGATCAGGTGCCACTTATCTCTATCAATATTGTTATCATGTGATCACACTAAATATTATTGATATAGTCATGCCGACAACAGTTCTTCCATTATTGCTTCATAGCTAGAGATTTGAGTCCCCACAGTTGATATTCAATATATTAATAATATGAAATTCTAGCTAGCTCGATCTCCTATATTGACGATGGCCTCACATGTCATGATCAATAATGCATGACATGATTTTTTTAGCAACGTTTTTTTTTACTACTTGCTGACATGTATTATTAATTTGTGAAAGCTTAAACGTTTATGATACATTTTCGTCAGCAAAGCAAATATATGATAATGTTATCTGATGAGAGGAAACCCTTGCGAACCATACATAGAGGTCATGAAAAACAAATTTTATGGAGCCCAATAATAAATGTATATATGTAGTAGCTTCCAAACAAAACAGAAGTGTCCACACTACACATGCATGGTAGCAGCCAAACTTAAAATTATTGGGATCAAACTACTGATCTGTTCATACTACTTTTTACCGTTAAAAAATGGGTATGAGTCTAGATTCCTAGCAAATGAAGAAAAAAAATGTTTCCTGCAATATATTTTTTTAACCATTTGACCTAATCGTTTGAGATCAATGCAAAAATTAGCATAAAACATAATTTCAATGAATTTGGATTCTCTACTGATCTGATCTTTTTTCCTGACCTCACTTAATCTTATGACACATAAGCATTGCAATGAATGTATAGTTAAGACGTGATTGGTTTCAACAACCACTTTATCAACAACTAATCACATGCTTTAAAAAGGCCAGGAAAAAGATCAGATCAGTAGAGGATCCAAATCCAATTTCAATAGTCGTCTAAGATGATCAAGTGCCACTTGTCACATTTGTTTGAGATCATTGAAAGTTTTTTTTTTTTTTTTTGAACAGCCAAATTTATTCATCGAGCTATTTAGCTGTGGCTGTTTTTTCAGCAACCACAGCTGGACAGAAAAACACAGAAAAACACAGGAGGGCAGAAAAACACGCCCAGGACAAAACTAAATAGGACAGACCAGAGAAAAAACAAAAAACAAAAATCACATCCAGTGTAGAAAATCACCCAAAGAGTTGGACCCCATCTTAGCATAGTTATCCGCAAATAAGTTAAACATCCGCGAGTCATGAACAATCTCTAAACCTTCATTCAAACTCAGCTGCATCTGGATGAAAGAAATTAAACTAAAGTGCTCAAAACTCCCGAAATCCTCCTTAAAAATCCAAGAGACGGCCACCTTTGAATCACTAACAATTGGAACCACTTGACCACGAAGAGAAGGATTGGAGCTACAAATTTCAATTGCCTTGTGAATGGCCAAAATTTCTGCTGCATTAGAATCGAAAGTGCCAACACTCAAAGAGAAAAGGCAAACCACCTTACCATTGAAAGTTGATATAGTGCTGATAACATTTTCTCCATCATCTTCATTGAGGTCCTCCAAGTTACGAACAATAATCATGACTTCTAGCCTTATCTATACATTGTTCTTCACACTGTACATACTTAGGGATGGCAAAAACCCGGGTCCGGGCCGGGTATACCTGGACCCGGCCGGGTACCCGGGTTTTAACAATTTGGGTACCCGGCCGGGAAATACCAGGATTTTACTATCCGGGTACCCGGTCCGGAAAAACCCGGCCGGGTTTCTGGGTATCCATACCCGGATTTTACCCGGGTTTTACTTTTTTTTTTTTTTAGAGGAGAAATAATTTTGATTCTTGTTGCAATAAAATAATAAAAATTCCAGTTCGTTATTATTGTATATTTGGAAGTCATCCACATCGACATGCATAAACAAAGTTCACATAGGCAGAACATCAAATTAGAATTTCCAGTGGCCACCAAGTATATTATTATTGTTTATTGTTTTTTTATTTAAATAATTTAAGTAAATTGTACTGAACCCACCTGAAATCTTTGAATTTTCTTTACTGTAAAGTGAGAGTCCTTACCAGATAAGAAGTGGAACTGTCCTAAATGTGTAGGGTATGTGTATGGACTGTATTTCACTTGACATAAGAGATTGCGTTGTGTAGTGCCAATCAGACACTTTAATTTGTATTCATGGAGGAAGGTGGAGAGGTATTGCCCTATAACACATGTCATATCCCATGTCATATCCCATTTAACTTGGGCTAACAATCAGTTCTGGGTTGCATAAACAGGAAAAAGCAAATATATAACACATGAAATTTCCATATTATTACAATCAAAATCTCCGTTTAGTGGCATCAACAGGAAAATGAACACAGAAGGGAAACACAACTGAAGCTAAAAGTGCTATAACAGCAGCAGAAGCAGCTGCAGCCTCTGTCCCTTCTTCATTAACCTCTATAAAAGACTTATGGAAGATGCTAGAAACATACAGGTTGCTAGCCATAGGAGAGTTCAGCATCTCTGTCAAACCATCTCCACCAGAGAATGGCAACACCACTCCTAATTCCTTTAGAACTTTGGAGGTTTCAAACCCAAAAGATATCTTAAACCTTGGAATCCTGAAGTCTCCTACTTCTACTTTCTGGAGTATCCCCTTTATGCACCTTCCACGGTCCATAATCAAATGAATCCCTAGTCTTGGACATTCAAGATAAGTAAAATATTCCAGACAAATTGTAACTAAGTGGCATCTAAATTCTGAAAACCTACTAAACAAAGACATTGGCAGGAAATGGATCTCAAATAAACCAGATCAAATCACACTAAATTATCCATTAAACATAGAATTAACAAAATCCCAGATGAGTGATGAACAAAAAGCACAAAGGATGATAAAAAGTAGACAGAGGACAACGAAACAGAGGACAGCCACAAGAAACAGGAAGAGATCGAGAAGGCACAAGAAACAGAGGACAACGAAACAACAAAAAAAGGAAGAGATTAATTGAGAAGGCAAACCTGGGAAGAGGGTCGGCGGCGGAAGATAGAAGAGGGTCGACGGTCGGCGGCGGTGGAAGAGGTTCGGCGGCTGTGGAGATTTGGCAGAGCGTAGGGAATCCGTGGTGGAGAGAAAATTAGGGTTAAATTTGTTTGTGTTAAAAAAAAAAAAAAAAAAAATTTAAAACCGGGTTCAAAACTGGGTACTCGGCTGGGTATCCGGGTATACCCGTGCCAGAACACAATCGGCCCAGGTACCCGAACAACCCTTACTCGGTGCCGGGTAAGGCATGTCCGGGTTTTACCCGGGATTTCCAGCCCGGTTGGGTAATTTGCCATCCCTAGTGTACTCCTCAGGACCAGTTATGTATACATACTTCATATTTGTGATCATTTGTCAACAACCTGAAAGTTGACAGCGCTACTCAAAATTTCAAAAAAAGTCACTCATGCGCGGAGAAAAATTCTAATTAAGAAGCACAACCAAAAAAAGGCTACTAGTCCAACCTGTAAAAAAAATAAAAAAAAATAAAAAATGAAAAAAAAGCTCACAACTACCCAAGATCCTACCGCCCACCCAACAACACCAAGTGCAACTTTACTCACCCACCTTAATTAGAGGTAAACATTACCTCTATCCCTAAATGTTGCAGCACTCAACAACATTGGGTCCACCGCTGCACCTGGTGCCTAATTATTTCGATTTGTTCACATTAGTAGTTGAACCTTAGGCGGTTATAGTAGCAAAGTCTTGACCAATTCGCTACTGCTCTTAATAATTGCATAATGTTTATATATAAACTATATAAGTTATTAAATTTTTATTGATTTTTTTAAATCAACATTTTATTTGTAGATTAATTCCTATAATATTAATTGTTCATTCTAGGCACAAGTACCCAATTCTTCTACCTTCAACATCATGCAAGTAAAACCGGCCTGTACCGTTCGTTGCATTAAATTTCCCAAGATAGCACCATCTCCATCTCCAGAATCCAGCTGCAATAAACGCAAAACACACACGCTTCACATCCTCCTCCGCCAGCATGGTCCCTTTCACGTTCACCTCCAAGGCTCCAACTGAACTCTGCCTTTGAAGAAAAACGAAATTTTTGGTATTACAACAGTCTAGTACCTGCTAAAATCATAACAATTATCAAAATTCCCATGATCCGGACCAGGTGCTATCAATTATTGAAGCTTATTTCTCATTTCCGTCATTGTCAACTTCTTAATTACTGTGGTTACTTAATTCAATTCTATTTTTACATTAAATTATTTGTTATTATTTTTACATTAGATAAACTATTATTTCTAATAGTTTTAGTTTGACATACCTAATACATCCAATCAATAAACCCTAAAATCTCAAATTTTAACTTATTGTATTAAAATAGTTTATCTATTATTATAATTCATTCATTTCATCTTTAATATTTTTCTTTATTTTATAGTTTTAATTTATTTAGAATCAATAATTTACCAATAATTATAAGAATAAAAAATTCAAAAACATATCTATTAATATTTATTAATCAATTAATTTTATATAAATTTAAAGTGAATTCCTTATAAATACAAAACAAAATTTATTATTATAGAATTACAATATATTGTAATTTATTTATTTTTTAGAATAAATATTGTAATTTATTTATTTATTATTGTTTATGTTGTTTTTCTTGTTATTATTTATTTTTTAATAATGTGTTTCTTGTTTTTATTATTTATTTTTTAATGTAAGATTATTTAGTTCATATTGAGTAAGTGTTTTATAAGTGCGGATATTAACACTCATAAATATGATAAGCACACCCATGCCTAAAATTTAAAATTAAAACATTACTATGCGCACTCATCTTAATGCCAATAGTACTCTTATTTAAATGTATGTATTTATTTTAATACAATTTATTTATAAACCCTCTTAATTTATTAACACACTGAATTTTACAAATGATAAATTCTTAAGTTCTCCATGCTCAAAAACATAGTACAGTCGTAGTAAGTTCTTTGCCATCAACAACTGCATCAGATATCTTCTCAGCATTTACAAATCCTAAGCATCGTTTATGTTGATAAAATGATAATAATCAAGTTGTTGATAATCAAGTTGTTGATATCCTAAGCATCTCTGTCAAACCATCTCCACCAGAGAATGGCAACACCACTCCTAATTCCTTTAGAACTTTGGAGGTTTCAAACCCAAAAGATATCTTAAACCTTGGAATCCTGAAGTCTCCTACTTCTACTTTCTGGAGTATCCCCTTTATGCACCTTCCACGGTCCATAATCAAATGAATCCCTAGTCTTGGACATTCAAGATAAGTAAAATATTCCAGACAAATTGTAACTAAGTGGCATCTAAATTCTGAAAACCTACTAAACAAAGACATTGGCAGGAAATGGATCTCAAATAAACCAGATCAAATCACACTAAATTATCCATTAAACATAGAATTAACAAAATCCCAGATGAGTGATGAACAAAAAGCACAAAGGATGATAAAAAGTAGACAGAGGACAACGAAACAGAGGACAGCCACAAGAAACAGGAAGAGATCGAGAAGGCACAAGAAACAGAGGACAACGAAACAACAAAAAAAGGAAGAGATTGCATGAGAAGGCAAACCTGGGAAGAGGGTCGGCGGCGGAAGATAGAAGAGGGTCGACGGTCGGCGGCGGTGGAAGAGGTTCGGCGGCTGTGGAGATTTGGCAGAGCGTAGGGAATCCGTGGTGGAGAGAAAATTAGGGTTAAATTTGTTTGTGTTAAAAAAAAAAAAAAAAAAAATTTAAAACCGGGTTCAAAACCGGGTACTCGGCTGGGTATCCGGGTATACCCGTGCCAGAACACAATCGGCCCAGGTACCCGAACAACCCTTACTCGGTGCCGGGTAAGGCATGTCCGGGTTTTACCCGGGATTTCCAGCCCGGTTGGGTAATTTGCCATCCCTAGTGTACTCCTCAGGACCAGTTATGTATACATACTTCATATTTGTGATCATTTGTCAACAACCTGAAAGTTGACAGCGCTACTCAAAATTTCAAAAAAAGTCACTCATGCGCGGAGAAAAATTCTAATTAAGAAGCACAACCAAAAAAAGGCTACTCGTCCAACCTGTAAAAAAAATAAAAAAAAATAAAAAATGAAAAAAAAGCTCACAACTACCCAAGATCCTACCGCCCACCCAACAACACCAAGTGCAACTTTACTCACCCACCTTAATTAGAGGTAAACATTACCTCTATCCCTAAATGTTGCAGCACTCAACAACATTGGGTCCACCGCTGCACCTGGTGCCTAATTATTTCGATTTGTTCACATTAGTAGTTGAACCTTAGGCGGTTATAGTAGCAAAGTCTTGACCAATATATATATACACACACACGACATACTCCTTCTCAGTGCATTACAAGGTGATAGCAACAACAATTTGCATATTAATTACTCGTTTTTTTTTCAATAGATTCATACATGGCCAATTTTGGCTATCTTCTCTGCTTCTGTGTCCTGTTTTTCTCCTTCAATTCGTACAAGTCTCGTGTTCACGGAGCTAGAGAGTTGGCAAATCACCACCATGTCGTCAACAAAAACAAGCCTGCTTCTAGTACAGGTAAATTTAGCTACAATTTTTTTTCCTGACATTCCTGACCAGAGAAGTATCCTGTAACCCTTTTCTTCTTCATGTAAAATATAGAATTCTGTTTTATGTTGTTATTCTCAACAATCCATGTTAATTTGTTTCGCTTTCTATTGAAATTTCAGGTCTGCATGACCAATCCAGGGTTCGCTCTCTCTCTTCCACATCCACTTCCAGTGAACTTCCTCTTCAGGAAAGATCAGGAAATTTCGTTGTCAAAGTTGGTTTTGGTACACCAAAACGTGACTTGACATTGATGTTTGATACAGGAAGTTACATGACTTGGATACAATGTTTACCATGTGACAGTTGCTATGATCAAGAACAAGAAGAACCCATTTTCGATCCTTCGAAATCTTCCACTTTCTCCAATGATCCTCCCTGTAAATATTCTCAACCTTGCCCTCCCTATTCAATCACCTATAATGACAATTCGTCTAGCAATGGAAACTATGCTCAAGATACTCTAACCTTATCTTCCACCACTGTTTTCCCTGATTTTGTCTTCGGTTGTGGCCGAAAAAACAGTGCAAATTTCGGAAAAGTTGCCGGAGTTCTTGGCTTTGAGCCAGGTGATACTTCTATAATGTCTCAGACAGTTGATAGTTTTGGACAGGAATTCTGTTACTGTCTTCCTCTCCAAGAAACCTCAACTGGGTACCTACGTTTCGGGCAACTAGCATACGAGACTTGTCAATCTTCAGAAATTTCAACACCAATTATTAAGGACTCAAACTGGCCAAATAAATATTTGGTCGGGCTTGTTGGTATTACAATCGGCGAAAAGAGATTGGAAATGTCTGCAAATTCTGTTTCAGGTTCATTACCAAGCACCATACTCGACACTGGAACCATCATCAGTCGCCTTCCAGAACAAGTGTATGCAGAATTGCGGTCTGCATTTCAGGATTCAATGTCTCGGTACCCTCTTGCCAGTCAGTCAACGGATCCGATGGACACTTGTTATGATCTCTCAGGATCTGAAGATGATATCAACAAGATCGTACCATCAATGAAATTGCATTTCGATGGTTCCCAGGACTTGAATCTTGACCCGTCTGCAGTTGTTTGGAAAGACGGCGATAAAGTTTGCTTGGCTTTTGCTGGAAATGGTGATTCGAACGACTTGACTATTATTGGCAATCATCAACAACGGAATCTGAAGATATCTTATAGTTTATTGGGATTTGGAAAAGTTGGATTCAGTACTGGTGGTTGCGGCAATTAATTCAAGCTAGCAATTCGTTCTTTGAATCTGTGTTGTTTGATTTGTGTGAGTATTTGTATTACATTTAGGTGATTCATTAGAAGGCATGTTTTAATTTGGTTTTGAAAGTGAAAAACAGATTATTTGTGTTGAATTGTTTGAGTGGATATTGTAATAAGATCGAAATCTTGATCACATAGCAATTATATTGTTCTACACAAATTTTTGTCTATTCACCAAGTTATTCCAATGTTTAATGATCATTGTTACTTACTAATCAAATCAATTTGAGTCAATTTTTGAGCCAAAATGACTCAATTGAGTTTCAGAAATTGGCCGGGAAAAAAATTAGTGAAGTTAATTGATACAAAAACTGTTAACCATCAACCCACATGAGATGAGACTTACACAAAAAGCCTAGCTCAAATGTCACTACAAGTGACTCTGCTTTGGTTTCCAACGTAAAAGCTGCCAAATGTGATGAAAACTCAAGACCAGAATTGCATTTTTTTTTTTTTGAGTCAAATTCTTCTGCATGTTTACACTACTTCACTGTAAATATAATACAGTCCTTCAGGAATTTTTTTTATCTATGCATACATGAAAGTAGCTTACATTATTTAAAATATAAAACCATTAATTGTTCATTCTAGGCACAAGTACCCAATTCTTCTACCTTCAACATCATGCAAGTAAAACCGGCCTGTACCGTTCGTTGCATTAAATTTCCCAAGATAGCACCATCTCCATCTCCAGAATCCAGCTGCAATAAACGCAAAACACACACGCTTCACATCCTCCTCCGCCAGCATGGTCCCTTTCACGTTCACCTCCAAGGCTCCAACTGAACTCTGCCTTTGAAGAAAAACGAAATTTTTGGTATTACAACAGTCTAGTACCTGCTAAAATCATAACAATTATCAAAATTCCCATGATCCGGACCAGGTGCTATCAATTATTGAAGCTTATTTCTCATTTCCGTCATTGTCAACTTCTTAATTACTGTGGTTACTTAATTCAATTCTATTTTTACATTAAATTATTTGTTATTATTTTTACATTAGATAAACTATTATTTCTAATAGTTTTAGTTTGACATACCTAATACATCCAATCAATAAACCCTAAAATCTCAAATTTTAACTTATTGTATTAAAATAGTTTATCTATTATTATAATTCATTCATTTCATCTTTAATATTTTTCTTTATTTTATAGTTTTAATTTATTTAGAATCAATAATTTACCAATAATTATAAGAATAAAAAATTCAAAAACATATCTATTAATATTTATTAATCAATTAATTTTATATAAATTTAAAGTGAATTCCTTATAAATACAAAACAAAATTTATTATTATAGAATTACAATATATTGTAATTTATTTATTTTTTAGAATAAATATTGTAATTTATTTATTTATTATTGTTTATGTTGTTTTTCTTGTTATTATTTATTTTTTAATAATGTGTTTCTTGTTTTTATTATTTATTTTTTAATGTAAGATTATTTAGTTCATATTGAGTAAGTGTTTTATAAGTGCGGATATTAACACTCATAAATATGATAAGCACACCCATGCCTAAAATTTAAAATTAAAACATTACTATGCGCACTCATCTTAATGCCAATAGTACTCTTATTTAAATGTATGTATTTATTTTAATACAATTTATTTATAAACCCTCTTAATTTATTAACACACTGAATTTTACAAATGATAAATTCTTAAGTTCTCCATGCTCAAAAACATAGTACAGTCGTAGTAAGTTCTTTGCCATCAACAACTGCATCAGATATCTTCTCAGCATTTACAAATCCTAAGCATCGTTTATGTTGATAAAATGATAATAATCAAGTTGTTGATATCTATTATGGCAGATTTCACATCCTCATAACACTGTTGATCTTCTGGATACACAACGATATATACTGTTATCATTTTTTAATTACTTCTCATTTTTTGTTTATTAATAAAGTTCATAACAAAAAAAATAAAATATGTACCTATGCATGATCAGAGTCCTCTGATTTTTTTTTTCCATTACGTTGTTATATGATAATGAGAGATTTTGATACTTGAAATAAAATTAAGGTTTAATTAGGGTTTTTTTTTTTAATATTTTAAATAAAGAGATATGAGTGTAATTAATGAGTGTACATAGTATTTGGTTTATTTTTAATTAAACTAATTTATCCTTATTGCTAAATTTCTATTGAGATATTTTTGTAATTAAATTTTTTATTAAAATATGGGTGTGCATATCATATTTATGGGTATTAATATCGGTACCCGTGTTTTATTTGTTTTATTTTATAGCAAATTGCAGCCAACCTCCATGAGGTTTGATCTTTGACAATCAGAAACAATTTTATATTTAATTGACAATGACTTTCCTTGGCATTTGTCAAAGTTAGTCAAACTTAACCGAGATAATGGTATTTTCATCCTTTTAAGCCTTTTTATTAATTAAAAAAAATAGATTTAAAAGCTTTAAATATTCACCATTCATCTTGGCCACATTTTTTATTTTTTATTTTTGAAAAAACTTAAATCTGAAGAAAAATCTGGAAATACATCAATGGAAGAAGAAAATGTTGTTTGCTTAGATTTAGATGAGCTAGATTTTTTTTTTTTTTGAAAAATCTAAAATAATTTAATTTGAAGAAAAATTCGGGAATCCATATGGAAGAAGAAAACATTATCTAAAGAAAATGTTGTTGGATTGGATTTTGATGATCAAGATTATTAATTTTTAGAATTTAGAATTTGAAGAAAAATATAGAGATACAACCTATGTCTTCACGTTTTATTTATTTATTTTATTTATTTATTTTTAATTTGTAATTATCAATTTTTTTACAATGGAGATCCAAATTTGTTTTCATATATTTATATATTTTTAAAATCATATATATATTTTTTATTCATGGGCATTTAGATATTTGTAGTGGCCAAATCCGATCAACGGTTAAACTTGACTAGCTTTGACTAATGGTAGATGAGGTTATTGTCAATTAATGATAAAGTTGTTTTTGGTTGTTAAAGGCCAAACCTCAGGGAGGTTGGCTGCAATTTGCTCTTTATTTTATCTAAAATTGATTATATCATCAATTGTTTTTTATATATATTAAAAAAAAAAAAAACTCATTTTACTCTTATCTTAATTTTTCAATTTTTTTATTTATATAATTGTTATTTTGTTTAAATACCCCATCAGGATAAAATTTATGTGTCTGCCACTGACCAGTGCACAGATGTCTAATCAGAATCTCGTATTGAAAAAAAAGTACGGAATCTCATACATGATCAATGGTGATATGTAGTAATATAAGAAAGTTGCTTAGATTACTTCAACAATATATGAAACCCCACAAGTACTGGTTCATTTATTGGACCAATTTTTATTTAGACCTACTGCATGAAAGTAGCTCACATTACTTGAAATATAAAACCATTAATGGTGGACTCAATTTCAAGACCCTAAGCCGGAAAAATCCATTCTAGGCACAAGTACCAGGACCGAATCCAACTCTTCTACCTTCGACATCATGCACCACCTGGACCGTTCGTTGGCCTGTTGCATTAAATTTCCCAAGATAGCACCATCTCCATCAGAGTCCATTTTTGCTCACCTCCCCTACGAGGGGGCCCTCCCAAATGGATGACATGTGTTCATGGAGGTGTAAATTTGTCCAAACATAATTACCTCTTTGGACACATGTCATCCATTTGGGAGGGGGTGTGCAAAAATGTTCTCTCTCCATCATCAGCTGCAGTAAACACTAAACACAGTCTTCACATCATTCGCCAACACGTCCACCTCCAACTCAACTCCACCTTCGAAGTAAAACGAAACTTTTGGTATCGCAACTGTCTCGTAAGTCGTAACTGCTAAAATCATAACAAGTATCACCAATACTCTCATCCGCTCCTACGAACTTGTAACGCGCCATCTCTTTGCGAAAAGCTGATCTCAGAGCCCCATAAGCCTCAGGTTACAGCCGAGTAATGACCGTGCCCGAGTCAACAAATGCACCCCCATCAGCATAAACCGAACTCTTGATGGGTCATTTTTTTCCGGCGACGCTGATCCCAGTTATGGAAACATCGTATAATTGCGATTGTTGGGGAGTAGTTGGAATTGGTGTGAATTTGATGTATTTGTTATTGAGATCATCCGGTCTACCGAAAGTTAAGTATCCAGTGGAGCTGAAATCTGAAGGTAAACAATATGAAAAGTATTTTTTGAATATCGGGCCGTTTGATAAACAAAAGATAATTGGAGCTCAGCTGAGTCCCATTACTCCATGTTTGGGGCCTCCATTGTCCCTGTTGTCCAGGCCACATCCAAACAGATAGTTATTTACAACTACTTTTGATTTGCGGTCTGCTGTTGGAATTGTTAACTTGTCTTGCACAAAATATCCTTCACTGAAAGACCCATCAACGTACCCAGTTCCGTAAATGCACTTATTAGAAACACAACCTCGTGGACACGGTGGCCCTGCCAGCATGCAATTCACATTTAATTCCAATAATCTAACTCAAAACCTTGAATTCTCGTGAGTGGTAAACTGCATATGAATATATGATGGATGAAAGTAGATTAAAACTTACTTGAAACAGAGAGTAGATTGCATTTGGAGGAATTGCAAGGAAGGGTAGTGTATGATGAAGAATTGGATGGATCAAAGATTGGACTAGGTTGTTTAAAGCACTGTCCTCATGGCTTGCATTGAATCCAGGTTATGTCGCTGTCTATATCTAAAATTACATAATTAGACTGTCCTAGTGTGTCAGTATCTACCTATGCATAGATTTCACCTCCCCCGATTGTTTGTTCATAGTCGAAGGGGAGGTTCTTAGACTTTGTCTGTTCAAACCGATTTCCATCTGAATTCATGTATTGACGCTTGAAGTTAATTGAGCGAACTCGGGCTTGGTCTTTTAGTAGAATTTCAGACCAAGAGAGAGTCTTTGCTTTGCCTTGATTCAGTTCGGAGCATGGTCCGTGCTTGTGTACTAATTCTAGAGAATCTTTGCTGGAAACTGAAATATCGCACCGACACAAACACAACTTATTAGTAAGAACTCATTATAATTTATAAATATCGATAGATATTAATTTTAAATCAAATGTATAGTTAAATATACAACCTTTCCTGGAGCGGTTGCAAACGGTGGAGGTAAGAGAGAAGAGACTGAAACAATGTGGCTATGAGAGTGGTGACCTTCTCCAGGCTCTTGGGCATAGGAGTTGTCTAAACAAGAACAGAGAAGCCATAAAACAAGAAGAGAAGCTTGGAGGAGAAACCTGAGGAAAACTGCCATGTATGGCAATGTGTATAGTATATATTTTGATAACTTATAAGTTACAAGTATACCATTCGGCTATATTGGGTAGCCTCTATATAAGCAAACGAAAGATCATAAAAATATCTAAGTTGATGATCAGGTGCCACTTATCTCTATCAATATTGTTATCATGTGATCACACTAAATATTATTGATATAGTCATGCCGACAACAGTTCTTCCATTATTGCTTCATAGCTAGAGATTTGAGTCCCCACAGTTGATATTCAATATATTAATAATATGAAATTCTAGCTAGCTCGATCTCCTATATTGACGATGGCCTCACATGTCATGATCAATAATGCATGACATGATTTTTTTAGCAACGTTTTTTTTTACTACTTGCTGACATGTATTATTAATTTGTGAAAGCTTAAACGTTTATGATACATTTTCGTCAGCAAAGCAAATATATGATAATGTTATCTGATGAGAGGAAACCCTTGCGAACCATACATAGAGGTCATGAAAAACAAATTTTATGGAGCCCAATAATAAATGTATATATGTAGTAGCTTCCAAACAAAACAGAAGTGTCCACACTACACATGCATGGTAGCAGCCAAACTTAAAATTATTGGGATCAAACTACTGATCTGTTCATACTACTTTTTACCGTTAAAAAATGGGTATGAGTCTAGATTCCTAGCAAATGAAGAAAAAAAATGTTTCCTGCAATATATTTTTTTAACCATTTGACCTAATCGTTTGAGATCAATGCAAAAATTAGCATAAAACATAATTTCAATGAATTTGGATTCTCTACTGATCTGATCTTTTTTCCTGACCTCACTTAATCTTATGACACATAAGCATTGCAATGAATGTATAGTTAAGACGTGATTGGTTTCAACAACCACTTTATCAACAACTAATCACATGCTTTAAAAAGGCCAGGAAAAAGATCAGATCAGTAGAGGATCCAAATCCAATTTCAATAGTCGTCTAAGATGATCAAGTGCCACTTGTCACATTTGTTTGAGATCATTGAAAGTTTTTTTTTTTTTTTTTGAACAGCCAAATTTATTCATCGAGCTATTTAGCTGTGGCTGTTTTTTCAGCAACCACAGCTGGACAGAAAAACACAGAAAAACACAGGAGGGCAGAAAAACACGCCCAGGACAAAACTAAATAGGACAGACCAGAGAAAAAACAAAAAACAAAAATCACATCCAGTGTAGAAAATCACCCAAAGAGTTGGACCCCATCTTAGCATAGTTATCCGCAAATAAGTTAAACATCCGCGAGTCATGAACAATCTCTAAACCTTCATTCAAACTCAGCTGCATCTGGATGAAAGAAATTAAACTAAAGTGCTCAAAACTCCCCGAAATCCTCCTTAAAAATCCAAGAGACGGCCACCTTTGAATCACTAACAATTGGAACCACTTGACCACGAAGAGAAGGATTGGAGCTACAAATTTCAATTGCCTTGTGAATGGCCAAAATTTCTGCTGCATTAGAATCGAAAGTGCCAACACTCAAAGAGAAAAGGCAAACCACCTTACCATTGAAAGTTGATATAGTGCTGATAACATTTTCTCCATCATCTTCATTGAGGTCCTCCAAGTTACGAACAATAATCATGACTTCTAGCCTTATCTATACATTGTTCTTCACACTGTACATACTTAGGGATGGCAAAAACCCGGGTCCGGGCCGGGTATACCTGGACCCGGCCGGGTACCCGGGTTTTAACAATTTGGGTACCCGGCCGGGAAATACCAGGATTTTACTATCCGGGTACCCGGTCCGGAAAAACCCGGCCGGGTTTCTGGGTATCCATACCCGGATTTTACCCGGGTTTTACTTTTTTTTTTTTTTAGAGGAGAAATAATTTTGATTCTTGTTGCAATAAAATAATAAAAATTCCAGTTCGTTATTATTGTATATTTGGAAGTCATCCACATCGACATGCATAAACAAAGTTCACATAGGCAGAACATCAAATTAGAATTTCCAGTGGCCACCAAGTATATTATTATTGTTTATTGTTTTTTTATTTAAATAATTTAAGTAAATTGTACTGAACCCACCTGAAATCTTTGAATTTTCTTTACTGTAAAGTGAGAGTCCTTACCAGATAAGAAGTGGAACTGTCCTAAATGTGTAGGGTATGTGTATGGACTGTATTTCACTTGACATAAGAGATTGCGTTGTGTAGTGCCAATCAGACACTTTAATTTGTATTCATGGAGGAAGGTGGAGAGGTATTGCCCTATAACACATGTCATATCCCATGTCATATCCCATTTAACTTGGGCTAACAATCAGTTCTGGGTTGCATAAACAGGAAAAAGCAAATATATAACACATGAAATTTCCATATTATTACAATCAAAATCTCCGTTTAGTGGCATCAACAGGAAAATGAACACAGAAGGGAAACACAACTGAAGCTAAAAGTGCTATAACAGCAGCAGAAGCAGCTGCAGCCTCTGTCCCTTCTTCATTAACCTCTATAAAAGACTTATGGAAGATGCTAGAAACATACAGGTTGCTAGCCATAGGAGAGTTCAGCATCTCTGTCAAACCATCTCCACCAGAGAATGGCAACACCACTCCTAATTCCTTTAGAACTTTGGAGGTTTCAAACCCAAAAGATATCTTAAACCTTGGAATCCTGAAGTCTCCTACTTCTACTTTCTGGAGTATCCCCTTTATGCACCTTCCACGGTCCATAATCAAATGAATCCCTAGTCTTGGACATTCAAGATAAGTAAAATATTCCAGACAAATTGTAACTAAGTGGCATCTAAATTCTGAAAACCTACTAAACAAAGACATTGGCAGGAAATGGATCTCAAATAAACCAGATCAAATCACACTAAATTATCCATTAAACATAGAATTAACAAAATCCCAGATGAGTGATGAACAAAAAGCACAAAGGATGATAAAAAGTAGACAGAGGACAACGAAACAGAGGACAGCCACAAGAAACAGGAAGAGATCGAGAAGGCACAAGAAACAGAGGACAACGAAACAACAAAAAAAGGAAGAGATTGCACTACAAAAAAAAAGCCTATCACTGACGAACTATTTCCGACGGCACTAATTGCCGTCGGAAATGGTACCTTTTCTGACGGCTATTTCAGTGCCGTCGGAAATGAGTAAAAATATGATATCACATTTCCGACGGCATTTTGCCGTCGGAAATAGGCAAAACACCGTCAATTTTGCTCTCAATTCCGACGGCACAAAAAGTGCCGTCGGAAATAGTATTTGTCCCGTTGAAAATAATGAAAAGGAATACACTATTTCCGACGGCATAGGCCGTCGGAAATAATCTTGTTCTATTTGAAAAAAAAAATGAAATACACTATTTCCGACGGCCTCAATGCCGGCGGAAATAGTCTTGTTCCATTTGAAAACATAAAAAGGAATACACTATTTCCGACGGCCTAAATGCCGTCGGAAATAGTCTTGTTCCATTTGAAAAAAGAAAAATGAATACACTATTTCCGACGGCCTAAATGCCGTCGGAAATAGTCTTGTTCCATTTGAAAAAAGAAAAAGGAATACACTATTTCCGACGGCCTAAATGCCGTCGGAAATAGTCTTGTTCCATTTGAAAAGAAAAAAATGGAATACATTATTTCCGACGGCATTGAGGCCGTCGGAAATAGTCTTTGTTTTGTTGATCCCGGTTTCATGGAATAAATAAATAATTTATTATTATAATATTAATTAATAAATTATAATGGAATGTATGTAATTTATAACACTACACAAAAAATGTGACTTGTAGGTCAATATTTTAAATGTATCACTATATGCGTTTAATGTATCCAAAATTCACTGTCAACAAAAACTTTAATAATTTTAATAAAATATTATTTATAAAAAAAATATCTCAATAGTTATATTTAAATAGTATACAAAAATATATATTTAATTAAATAGTATACAAACATATCAATAGCTTATATATAAATAATATGCAAAACACATCAGATATATGGTTATAGCAAAATGGTAAGGGAAACCCTTATTGGCATCCAGGTCAAGGGTTCAAGCCACATGAATTTCATGGATTTAAAGTGCCACATGCTGGGTGATGTGGCGGTGATGTGGTGCGTGTTAGGGTGACATGGCGCATGACACGTGACGAGTGACGTGGCGACTATCAAGTCCAGTCATGCTTTTTTTTTTTTTTTTAATAATTCGACTATTTCCGACGGCAATAAGCCGTCGGAAATAGCGGCAAAGCCGTCGGAAATACAAGTAATTTTGACCACCTTAAATCACTATTACCGACGGCACTTTTATCTTTTCCGACGGCCATGGCCGTCGGAAATAGTAGTATTTGTGACGGCCCGTCAGTAAATAGTTATTTCTGACAAGCGTATTTGTGACGGCCTCTGACGGCTTTTCCCCGTCGGAAAAGGGTATTTCCGACGGGAAATGGTCTTTTCCGACGGCATTTAGCCGTCGGAAAAGACCATTTTTTTGTAGTGTTGAGAAGGCAAACCTGGGAAGAGGGTCGGCGGCGGAAGATAGAAGAGGGTCGACGGTCGGCGGCGGTGGAAGAGGTTCGGCGGCTGTGGAGATTTGGCAGAGCGTAGGGAATCCGTGGTGGAGAGAAAATTAGGGTTAAATTTGTTTGTGTTAAAAAAAAAAAAAAAAAAAATTTAAAACCGGGTTCAAAACCGGGTACTCGGCTGGGTATCCGGGTATACCCGTGCCAGAACACAATCGGCCCAGGTACCCGAACAACCCTTACTCGGTGCCGGGTAAGGCATGTCCGGGTTTTACCCGGGATTTCCAGCCCGGTTGGGTAATTTGCCATCCCTAGTGTACTCCTCAGGACCAGTTATGTATACATACTTCATATTTGTGATCATTTGTCAACAACCTGAAAGTTGACAGCGCTACTCAAAATTTCAAAAAAAGTCACTCATGCGCGGAGAAAAATTCTAATTAAGAAGCACAACCAAAAAAAGGCTACTCGTCCAACCTGTAAAAAAAATAAAAAAAAATAAAAAATGAAAAAAAAGCTCACAACTACCCAAGATCCTACCGCCCACCCAACAACACCAAGTGCAACTTTACTCACCCACCTTAATTAGAGGTAAACATTACCTCTATCCCTAAATGTTGCAGCACTCAACAACATTGGGTCCACCGCTGCACCTGGTGCCTAATTATTTCGATTTGTTCACATTAGTAGTTGAACCTTAGGCGGTTATAGTAGCAAAGTCTTGACCAATTCGCTACTGCTCTTAATAATTGCATAATGTTTATATATAAACTATATAAGTTATTAAATTTTTATTGATTTTTTTAAATCAACATTTTATTTGTAGATTAATTCCTATAATATAAATTTTATTTTATATGATAGACAAATTAACATTTATTTTATCATTTAATTAAACTATTTTTAAAAAATTATATATTGTCGGATTTGATTGTATATCGTTAATCATACTCGGAATAGAGAGATGTTTCTCTACATTTTACAATTTAATAGGTAAATGTAAGACATGAATCCCTATCACAAAAGGGAAGGAAAAATGTGCAACGACTTTTCTAAAAAGTAGTTTTACATTTTAAATTCTTATTATTATAATTATAAATAAAAATAATATATTTTTTCATAATTTCTTGAATTAATCTATAGTAATTAATATAAAAAAGTAAATAAAATTTAATTATTAATATGTCTCTTAGAAAAAAACATAAAAAAAAATAGAGATAACAAAGGAAACATATAGTCCCGATAAATCATTATTAGCAACAAATATTATTTTGTCGTAATAAGTCCCTAAATCTCAAACTTTTTTTCTTTTCTTTATTTTTTTATTTTTAAACAAAATCTCAAACTTTTTAGGGATGAATAATTTATTTTGTCCCAATACACATTCTATTAGGACAATTTTTTTTGTCCATAAAAGTCTCGTCATTTTTGCACTTTTTAGGAACGAATAATTTTTCGTCCCAATATTTTTCGTTCCTAAAAGTCTCGCCAGGTTTGTCCTTTTTAGGGACGAATAATTTGTTTCGTCCCAATAGATGTTCTATTTGGACAAATTTTTTTGTCACTAAAGGCTTCTTCTGGTTTGCAATTTTTAGGGACGAATATGTTATTGTGTCCCAGTAGAAGTTCTTGTAGTGACCACTCTTAAGCTATGTTTAGTAGGAGGGAGAGAGATTATGAATGATGGATGAATTAAGAGGGAGAAAGAGTATGAGGGATGAAGATGATAACATCTATCCTTCATGTTGTCTGGTATTAAAAAGAGAGCTGAATGTATGGATTGGTTTATAATTTGTAAAATTACTATATTACCTTTTAAAAAATTGGAGGGCATTATATCATTTCCCTCCAATCATCTCTCCCTCCTTTCTTATCGGCCCAATGATGGGCAGATTTCCTTTTGGTGGATCCGGAAGGATCATCTCTCCCTCCTCTTCTCCTCTCCTCTCTCTTATCTCTCCAACCAAACATGGGATTAGAGGTCTCCCTCCAACCCTCTCCCTCCCTCTTACCAAACAAAGCTTTAGCAAAGTAGTTGGACACTTCTCAATCACTACTATGATAAAAGTTTAAAGCCCTATATTTACCCATTAAATGACAAAGTGTGGAGAGGTTGACCTCTCTTATAATGAGAATTGCATTTTTGACCATGCTTATAATAGTTGATCATGCCAGGATTCAACGGACTCCAAATCTGATTCATGTCAGATTAAAAAAAAAATAAAAAAAATACTAATCAAGTCCCATGACAGTAATCCGCACAAGTACCGGTTCATTCATCGAACCAATTTTTGTTTAGGCATACATGAAGGTAGCTTACATTACTTAAAATATAAACCATAATGGTGGACCGAAAAATCCGTTCTTGGCACAAGTACCAGGACCAAACCCAACCCTTCTACCCATAACATCATGCAGATGTTACACTTGCAGGGCCGGCCCTGGGCCTTTCCAGAGGGGCGGCTGCCCTGAGCCCATTAAAAAAGGGCCTTGATTTACATAAAATGAGTCTTCAATTAGGGCCCATTTATTTTTATTTCAAACAAAGGCCCAATCTCTTGTTTTAAAAAAGGCCCAATTATAGTTGCTTGTTATTAGTTTAAATGATGAATTGATGGGCACATTACTTTTATTTCAGATTGGCCCAATTGTTTGTTAAAAAAAAAAACAAAATAAATATAGAAAACACGCAAATAAAAATTGGGTCAAAGCTCAAATGTGCACCAAACAAACAATTTAGGGTTTTAAACTTTCATATTTTTAATTTTCCCCCCTCTTTCTCAGACTAAACACTACACATTCTCATAATCTCACTTTTACATCCTTATTTTCTCTCCATTTTCTTATTCTCTTATATCTACATACTAAATCCTCATTGACTCGTTATACTCTTTCTCGAATCTTGATCTCCAAGTCTCTCTACTAGCACCACTCACCAGTATAGGGTTCGTTCTTTTGCATATGTCATAAGAAAATTAAAATATACACATAGTAAAAATTTGAGAATTTTCCGGATTCAAGAATTATTTTTTCTTGATACATCGTTATTCTTTAAGTTTATATCTTCAAAAAAGTCGAAAAAAAAAGTTTTTGTACTAAAAAAATTTCAATTTTTTTTTTTCGTTCTTTATATTATCTATGCAAAAAAAATTACTTCAAAATTCAATAAATACCATTAAATTTCAGCAAAGGTGATATAAATATTAAAAAAAACTATAAATAATGAATATGAACAAAGAGCCCCATTTTAGATTTTCGCCCTGAGCCTTAAGAAAGTCAGGATCGGCCCTGTACACTTGACTATGTCAACATTTAAAAATCTTAAGTTTAATTATAACAGGGAAATGGGGAAATGGGGAAACAAGGAAATGGGCCGAGGAAAATGGGGAATTGGGGTTGGGGATGGCGATACCTCTCACCAAAATTATCCATCCCCATTTTCCCCAAATTGGGGAAAATGGGGAAAGGTCTGGGAAGTGGGGATGGTAATGGTGATGGTGATGGGGATGGGGGGACCTATATCCATCCCCATTTCCCTAATGTACAACCCTAATTGGGATCAATTGGTCTACGTTAGACTAATACTAAATGATTAAAGGAAAGAAAAGTAAGCAAAAAAAATAATGCTTGGGTACTGACCGGTCAGTATCGAAAATTTGACCCCACCAATGAGAGTGTAACATGTGGCATTTTTTCATTTACTTTTTATATTTATTTTATAAATTAGGCCACATGCTACACTCCGATTGGTGGGGTCAGTTTTTTGGGTACTAACCGGTCGGTTCCCAAGCATTATTCAGCTAAAAATATCTTTGTTTTTCATGACCTCCTCGTTGTCAAGAATGAATGAGTATCACACAAATCTAAAGCACAAGAACATACAATCACAAATAAGAAAGCAATAAAGAATAAAGAACGACACCAAAGATTTTACGTGGTTCAGCAATTTGCCTATGTGCACGGAGCGCACTGCACTCAATCCACTACTTCTTGAGTTGATTACCATCTCTCTGTCTCTCTCAAGTCTCTCTACAATTTGCTCTCAATATCTCTCCCACTCTTTTTCTCAACACACCCTTAAGGGTTTACATAATGTAATATTTATATGGGAACACTAGGGTAAGCCAAAACCTAATTAGGACTCTTTCCTTTTCCGTGTGACCATTCCTGATTCGCGCAACTTCTTGAATTACCGCTACGTAGGACCGTCACCTAGGCATGTGTCTACCCAGCGATATGTGCAACGTGACTCTCTGGAGTTGACCGCTGCATAGGACTGCCCCATAGGCACGTGCCTGGGCCACGGTAATTCAACACGAAAAACCTCTGGAGCTGACCGCTACATAGGACCGCCCCATAGGCACTTATCTGGCTAACTATAAATGCCGAGAAAAGATTCTCAAGGCTATTTCAGGCTTCATAAAACCCCAACAATCTCCCACTTGAAGAGCTGAAACTTGAGTAAACGTTCTCCATCATTCCTTGATGACTTAGTGGATAAATATGGTGTGCTCATCCCCTACATCTTCACTCTTGAAGACTCACTGAAGCTACGCACAACTCCAGTTTCTCAGTAGTGACTGGCTTAGTTAACATATCAGCCGGATTCTTGTTACCTGTTATCTTCACAAGCTTTAACACACCTTCTTCGATTAACGAACGAACGAATGAAATGGTAGCGAAGATCTATATGTTTGGACCTGTAATGGAATGCCGAATTCTTAGCCAAGTGTATTGCACTCTGACTGTCATTGTGCAACACATTCATCACTTGATCGAATCCCAACTCAACTAACAAACTTTGTAACCATATCAGCTCCTTGCTTGATTCTGTTACAGCCACATACTCTGCTTCAGTTGTAGAGATTGTCACTATCTTCTACAACTGGGACATCCAACTAATTGCGGTACCAGCCATTGTAAACACATATCCGGTGGTACTTCTTCTATGATCCACCTCTCCAGTAAAATCTGAATCCACATAACCTTCCAGCTTGAGTTCATCTCTTCTGAAGGTTAGACATCTCTTTGTCGTACCCCGCAGGTATCTTAGGATCCACTTCACGGCCTCCCAATGAGGCTTACCTGGATTGGACATGTAATGGCTCACAACTCCCACTGCTTGGGAAATATCTGGTCTTGTGCAAGTCATGGCATACATTAGGCTTCCAATGGCTGAAGCATAAAGAACTTTAGCCATGAAGTCCTTCTCTTCTTCCATCTTCAGACTGTGGTCCTTGGACAACTTGAAATGACTAGCCAAAGGTGTTCTTACCGATTTTGCATCACCCATGTTGAATCTCTGCAACACCTTCCGAACGTACTCTGCTTGTGAAAGCTTTAATGTACCTTCCTGTTCGTTTATGCTAATTCTCATTCCAAGAATCTGTTTTGATGCACCTACATCCTTCATCTCGAACTCACTCGAGATTTGATTCTTCAAATTGTTAATCTCTTCTAAATCTGCACCAGCTACTAACATGTCATCAACATAAAGTAGCAGAATAATAAAACTTGACTTAACCTTTTTGAAGTAACAGCAGTGGTCAGCATTGCATCTCAAATATCCATTGCCTTGCATAAACCCATCGAACTTTTTATACCACTGTTGGAGAGCTTGTTTTAAACCATACAAGCTATTTGTCAACCTACACACCAACTCTTCCTTGCCATCTTCTGCGAACCCTTCTGGCTGCTGCATGTATATCTCTTCCTCCAAATCTCCATAAAGAAAGACAGTCTTCACATCTAACTACTCAAGATATAACCTTTTTGCTGCAACAATGCTTAATACTAACCGGATCGTAGTTAGTTTAACAACAGGAGAAAAAATTTCAGAGTAGTCAATACCTTTTATTTGTTGGAAGCCTTTGATCACTAGTCGTGCCTTGTATCTCTTGGAACCATCATGTTCCTCTTTGATCCAAAATACCCACTTATTCTGTAGGGCTTTCTTTCCTTCAGGCAACTTGGCTAACTCCCAAGTTTGATTTGAAATCAATGACTTCATCTCATCCTTCATTGCAAGCTCCCACTTGCTCGCATCTTCTCCTTGATATGCTTCATCATAGCACTCAGGTTCCCCTACATCTGTCAACAACATATATTGCAAGTACTTCCTATTTGGTATAGGAGTTCGAGTTGATTTTCTCACTACACTCTGAGCCTGTGTCGCTGGAACGTCTCTATGTGGGATAGAATCTGTAACTTGGAGCGGCACACCTTATTCTTCATCATTCTAAATAATTGGTTCCACGACCCTGTTCTCTGACACATCATTCGGCCCAAAATACTCTGGCTTTTTTGGCTTAGACACCTGTGTGTTTCTGTCTTTGTACATAACCTTTTTATTGAAGACAACATCTCTACTTTTGATCATCTTGCGGTTTTGGTCATCCCACAGCTTGTAACCAAATTCATCTTCTCCATAGCCCACCAAAGTACACTTCACTGACTTGGCGTCTAGCTTATTCCTCGCATGATCACCTATATGTACATAAGAAATACACCCAAACACTTTAAGATGAGAAAGTTTTACATCTTTCCCAGTCCATATCTTTTCTGGTATAGCGAGGTCCAAAGGTTTTGATGGTCCTCTGTTGATCAAATATGCTGCTGTATTGACTGCCTCTACCTAGAACTGTTTTGGTAACCCTGATTGTAACCTCATGTTTCTGGCTCTCTCAGTCAATGTTCTGTTCACCCGTTCTGCTATTCCATTCTGTTGTGGGGTTCCAGGAACCGTACTACTGAGCTTAATCCCACTCAAATAGCAAAACCTCTTGAACTCACTGTCTTCATATTCTCCACTATTGTCTGAATGTAGCTTTTTGATCTTTAACCCTGTCTCATTCTCAACCCTAGCTTTCCATCTCTTGAAAGCATCAAACACCTCAGACTTGTGTTTCAGAAAATAAAACCCATACCTTCCTGGAGTGGTCGTCAATGAATGTGACGAAATACTATTTACCTTCGGTTGACGAGACTGAAGCTGGACCCCAAACATCGGTGTGCACTAGTTCCAGCTTCTCCTTTGCCGGTGCCCTTCCGGTCTTCTTGAAGCTCACTCGCTTATGTTTTCCCAATATGCATCTCTCATAGAAATCAACCTCAACACTCTTCAAATCTGACAACTTACCTTTCGAATGCAGACACTTTAGCCCCTGACTACTCATGTGCCCAAACCTCTGGTGCCACAAGTTTGGATCATCTTTACCTTCCACCATAGCAATTGAACCGCAACCATCCGTTGTTGTGTAAAGCGACCCATTCTTATTTCCTCGGGCGATTGTCATAATATCCTTCAACATGTTCCACTTATCATCTGTGAAAGTTGTCACATAACCCTCTGACGCTAGTTGCCCAATGGAGATCAAATTCTTCCTCAAATCCGATATGTGCCTCACGATATTGAGTTTCCAAACTGACCCTTTCAGCTGAATCTTCACATCTCCCTTCCCGGTAATATTGCATGCTTGATCGTCACCAAGATACATCTTACCTAAATTTTTGGAGACGTAGTTCTCAAATATCTCCCTATGAGGTGTGGCATGGAAAGACGCTCCTGAATCCAGAACCCAAGACTCCGTCTTACTTTCCAACGAGCAGATGAGGCAGTCATCTGACTCCTCTGACACACAGTTTGCACTGCCCTTGCCTTATCTTTCTTTTCAGATCTACACTTATACGAGAAGTGGCCTTTCTTACCACAGTTCCAGCACTCTACATCTTTCTTGTTTCGTTACTGATTTCCCAAATAATTGACCTGATACTTGGATTTAGACTTACCTCTTGACTTTGATCTTCCTCGTTGATTTGTGTTCCGATTTCTGTTTCTGCTTTATCTACCTTCCATATTCAATACTGAAGATGTAGACGCTCCAAATCCCTCTTCACGCATCCTAATCTCTTCGGTCATGATCATGTTCACAACCTGTGTGAAATCCAATTTCTCTTTTCCGAACGAGTTGGCAATTGACTGACATGTCATCTTCCAACTTTTTGGCAATTAGGTGAGCATAAATACCGCCAAGAATTCTTCATTGAAACCCATAGACATAGAAGTTAACCCACCCTTCACTTCATTGAACTGGTTTAGATACTCTCTAAAACCCTGACCTTCCGTCATCTTTAAATTTGATAGCTTCTTGACAAGATGGACCTTCCTTACCGTAGAAGGCTGTTTATACAGGTTTGATAAAGTCTTCATAAGATCTTTGGCAGTAAGCTGATCCTTTACGTTGAAAGAGACCTACTTCGTCAAACTGAGATGAATTGCTCCCAATGCTTTCCTGTCCAGCAGTTCGAGCTCCTCTTCATCCAGGTTCTTTGGCATCCGCTTCTTTGACCAATCTGTATCAGTCATGGTTGCTGGCTTCTCTTTTATCGGCCAATGCAGGTCCTTCTGGTACAGATAATCCTCCATCTGCATCTTCCAGAAACTGAAATTCGTCCCATCGAATTTCTCAATCTTATGAGAATCTTTCTTAGATCCCATCCTTGCGATAACCTCGAGATAACCTAGATTTGTGTGGAAAATAACTTGCCCCAACCTAGGGCTCTGATACCAATTGTTGTCAAGAATGAATGGGTATCACACAAATCTAAAGCACAAGAACATACAATCACAAATAAGAAAGCAAAAAGAATAAAGAATGACATCAAAGATTTTACGTGGTTCAGCAATTTGTCTACGTCCACGGAGCGCACCGCATTCAATCCACTACTTCTTGAGTTGATTACAATCTCTCTATCTCTCTCAAGTCTCTCTACAATTTGCTCTCAATATCTCTCCCACTCTTTTTCTCAACACACCCTTAAGGGTTTACATAATGTAATATTTATATGGGAACACTAGGGTAAGCCAAAACCTAATAAGGACTCTTTCCTTTTCCGTGTGAACATTCCTGATTCACGCAACTTCTTGAATTACCGCTACGTAGGACCGTCACCTAGGCATGTGTTTACCCAGCGGTATGTGCAACGTGACTCTCTAGAGTTGACCGCTGCATAGGACCACCCCATAGGCATGTGCCTGGGCCGCGGTAATTCAACACGAAAAACCTCTGGAGCTACGTAGGATCGCCCCATAGGCACTTGCCTGGCTAGCTGTAAATGCCGAGAAAAGATTCTCAAGGCTATTTCAGGCTTCACAAAACCCCAACACTCCTTTTGTGGTTCTCTCATCAGATAATGTCATCGTATACTTGTTTTGCTGACAACAATACATCTAGAAATCTTAAGTTTAATTATAACTTATAAGTCCATTATTAATATTGTTGACTATGGGGACTCAGTGGAGCTATAATGGGACAACTGTTAATTTAGTGATCATCACACTGTAGATGAAGATGAGTGGCACTTGATCATCAGCTGAGATAAGATATTTTCATCTTTCATTTGCTAATTATATATATATATAGCCAACTGGGTATATATTCTTGTAAGTTATCAAAACATATATATATATATACAAATTGCCATGGCAGTTTTCCTCAGGTTTCTCCTCCAAGCTTCTCTTCTTGTTTCATGCCTTGTCTGTTCTTGTTTAGAGAACACATATGCCAAAGAGCCTGGAGAAGGCCAACACTCT
Organism: Acer campestre; assembly: GCA_954870605.1. Classification (NCBI taxonomy): domain Eukaryota; kingdom Viridiplantae; phylum Streptophyta; class Magnoliopsida; order Sapindales; family Sapindaceae; genus Acer; species Acer campestre. The sequence goes on along the minus strand of OX940804.1, from coordinate 39,165,673 downwards.
CGTAGCCACATTGTTTCAGTCTCTTCTCTGTTACCATCCACTGTTTGCAACCGCTCCAGGAAAGGTTGTGTATCTAACTATACATTTGCTTTAACATTAATATCTATCGGCCAATATTTATAATGAGTTCTTAATAAAAATTGTGTTTGTGTTGGTGCGTTTCAGTTTCCAGCAAAGATTCTCTAGAATTAGTACACAAGCACGGACCATGCTCTGAACTGAATCAAGGAAAGGCAAAGACTCCCTCTTGGTCCGAAATTCTACTCAAAGATCAAGCCCGAGTTCGCTCAATTAACTTCAGGCGTCGATACATGAATTCAGATGGAAATTGGTTTGAACAGACAAAGTCCAAGAACCTCCCCTTCGGCTATGACCTAGCAATCGGGGGAAGCGAAATCTATGCGAAGATAGATATTGGTACACCAAGACAGTCTAATTATGTAATTTTAGATACAGGCAGTGACATAACCTGGATTCAATGCAAGCCATGTGCACAGTGCTTTAAACAACCTAGTCCAATCTTTGATCCATCCAAGTCTTCATCACACACTACCCTTCCTTGCAATTCCTCCAAATGCAATCTACTTTCTGTTTCAAGTAATTTTTAATGAATTATTATTGCAATCTAATCATTGATTTCTTAACCCCTTGCTTTAATTTTATTTAAATTAACAAAGTGTGAACATATATGTTGGCAGGGCCACCGCATCCACGAGGTTGTATGTCCAACAAGTGCTTTTACAGTACTGGGTACGTTGATGGTTCTTTTAGTAAAGGATATTTTGTGCAAGACAAGTTAACATTTCCAACAGTAGAACGAAAATCAAAAATAGTCGTAAATAACTATCTGTTTGGATGCGGCATGAACAACAATGCTAATTCGGATAGCTCGATTGGCTTGATGGGTTTGAGCCGAGCTCCAATATCTTTTGTATATCAAACAGCCTCAAAGTTCAAAAAATACTTCTCATATTGTATACCTTCAGATCACAGCTCCGTTGGATACTTAACTTTTGGTAAACCAAAGAATCTCAATAACAAATACATAAAGTTCACACCAATTCCAACTACTCCCAAACAATCGCAATTCTACGATGTTAACATAACTGGGATCAGTGTCGCCGGAAAAAAATTACCCATCAAGGATTCGGTTTATGCTGATGGTGGTGCAATCGTTGACTCGGGCACGGTCATTACTTGGCTGCAACCTGAGGCTTATGCTGCTCTGAGATCAGCTTTCCGCAAAGAGATGACGCGTTACAAGTTCGTAGGAGCGGATGGGAATACAGATACTTGTTATGATTTTAGCAGTTACCAGACAGTTGTGATACCAAAAGTTTCTTTTTTCTTCAAAGGTGGAGTTGAGTTAAAGGTGCACGTGAAGGGGACCATGATGGCGGATGATGTGAAGACAGTGTGTTTAGCGTTTGCTGCAGCTGATAAGGGAGATGGTGCTACCTTGGGAAATATTATGCAAAGATCGATCGAGGTGGTGCATGATGTTGTGGGTAGAAGGGTTGGGTTTGGTCCTGGTACTTGTGCCTAGAATGGCTTTTTCCCTTCACCATTATGGGTTTATATTTCAAGTAATGTAAGCTACTTTCATGTATGCCTAAATAAAAATTGGTCAGATGAATGATCTGGTACTTGTGCGGATTACTGTCATGGGACTTGATTAATATATTTATTTATTTTTGAAATCCGACACGAATTCAAATTATTCAAATTAGGAATAACTATAGACACGGTCCGAAATGCAACTCTTACTGTAAAGGAGGTTCCACACTTCGTGATTTAATAGGTAAATATGATATTCAAACTCCTATCATAGTATGTGAATGATAGGTATCCAACTACTTTGCTTTGTTAGTATTTTCTCCGTGCATAAGTGACCTTTTTCTTATTTAATTTGAGTATATGTAGACAAATGATCGCAAGGAGTACACTATAAAGACCAATATTGTATAGAAGTCATGATTATTGTTCGTGACTTGGAGGACCTCAATGAAGCTAATGGAGAAAATGTTATCAGCACTATGTATATTAACTTTCAATGATCTCAGATGGTGATGGATCATCTTAGATGAAGACTGAGATTACTGATCTCAAACAGTTAAAAAATATAATGCAGGAAACAGTTTTTTCTTCATTTTCTACCTTCAACATCATGCACAACCTGGACCGTTCGTTGCATTAAATTTCCCAATACAGCACCATCTCCATCTCCAGCTGCAATAAACGCCAAACACATGCGCTTCACATCCTCCGCTAGCATGGTCCCCTTCACGTTCACCTCCAACTTAACTCTGCCTTTGAAGATAAACGAAATTTTTGGTATTACAACTGTCTCATACATGCTAAAATCATAACAATTTTCAATATTCCCATGTTCCGGATCCGGTGCTAATAATTACTTGTAACGCGACATCCCTTTGTGAAAAGCTGATTTCAGAGCGGCATAAGCCTCAGGTTGGAGCCTAGTAATGCAAGTGCCAGAGTCAATAATTGCACCCCCATCAGCAAAGACAGATCTCTTGATGGGTATTTTTTTTCCGGCTATGCTGATCCCAGTTATGACAACATCGTAAAATTGTGATTGTTTGGGAGTAGTTGGAATTCGTGTGAATTTGATGTATTTGTTATTGAAATCATCAGGTTTACCGTAAGTTATGTATCCAGTGGAGCTGAAATCTGAAGGTAAACTATACGAGAAGTATTTTTTGAACTTTGAAGCCGTTTGATATACAAAAGATATTGGAGATCGGCTCAGACCCATCAATCCAATCGAGCCATCCGGATCAACATCTCTGTTGTTTTGGCCGCATCCAAACATATAGTCATTTACGACTACTTTTGATTTGCGGTCGGCTGATAGAAATGTTAACTTGTCTTGCACAAAATGTCCATGTGTAAAAGAACCATCCATGTACGCAGAACTATAGGTGCACTTAGCGGATTTACAGCCTCGTGGATGCGGTGGATCTGCCAGCATATTCACATTTTGTTGATTTAAATAAGAAATCAAAGTGGGTTAGAAATCAAATTAAAGAGTTGATTGCATTAATAATAAGAAGAAAAAAATTACTTGAAACAGAGAGTAGATTGCATCTAGAGGATTTGCAAGGAATGCTACTGTGTGATGAAGACTTGGATGGATCAAAGATTGGACTACGTTGTTTAAAGCACTGTACTAAGCATGGCTTGCATTGAATCCATGTTATGTCGCTGTCTGTATCTAAAATTACATAATTAGACTGTCCTGGTGTGCCAATATCTACCTTTGCATAGAATTCGCTTCCTCCGATTGACAAGTCATAGCCGAAGGGGAGGGTGGTGGCTGACTTGGTCAGATCAAACCGATTTCCATCTGATGAATTCAGATACAGACGCCTGGAGTTAATTGAGTGAATTCAGGCTTGGTCTCTGAGTAGAATTTCGGACAAAGAGGGAGTCTTGCTTTGCCATGTTTAAGTTCAGCATGGTCCATGCTTGTGTGCTAATTCTAGAGAACCTTTGCTATAAACGGAAAACACAAACACAACTTTTAGTAAGAATTCATCAGGAATATTGAATAGATATTAATTTTAAAGCCAATGTATAGTTAAATGTTCAAATTTAGTAATAATATAAGTAATAATTATCTAGTCTGGTTGGTGTGAAAAATGTTTGGACCGATCTAACCAGAGAAGAGAACCCTATAAGTAATAATGTTAACACTAAAGTATACAACCTTTCCTGGAGCGGTTGCAAACGGTGGATTGTAACAGAGAAGAGACTGAAACAATGTGGCTATGAGGGTGCTGGTCTTCTCCAGGCTCTTTGGCATAAGTGTTCTCTAAACAAGAACATAGAAGGCATGAAACAAGAAGAGAAGCTTGGAGGAAAAAACTGAGGAAAACTGCCATGGCAATATGTTTTGATAACTTACAAGAATACCCAGTTGGCAATATATAAATTTCTAAGCTGATGAGGTGCCGCTCATCTCCATCTATATTGTGATCACTAATTGTTGATTTAGTGCAGATAACACAGTTTGTCTATTAGAAGACACACTTTGGCAACTATTCCATGTGTCAATCAAGACTTAGTAGTTGAAGTGCTTTCACCAAATATATATATATATATATATATGGGATTTAATCATTTTTCCCCCTAAGGTTTGCTATATTAGAAACCTGAGGACAGAGTTTGTCATTATTGGCCGAATATCCCCCCAAAACTGAGTAATTTGTTGAAAGGCCCCCTTCTGTTAGAGTTACCGTCAAAATTGGACGTTGACTATAACTGTAGAGGGGCAAATGTGTAATCTGGCGGTGGGAACAGGAAAGGTCATTTGGACCGAAGGGTATAGAAGTCATTTTATATTTAGAATTAATAATACATTAAAAAAAAAAAAAAACGAGACCATGTATTATATATAATTTTAATACATTATATATTAAAATTAAAAATTAGTTCTTCTTTCTTCTCCACGAGACCATGACCAAGTTCATCTTCTTCTTTCCCCAAGTTCTTCCTCTTCTTTCTTCTCCACGAGACCACGACCAAGTTCTTCTTCTTCTTTCCCCAAGTTCTTCCTCTTCTTTCTTCTCCACGACCAGTCGACCACCATCATCTAAACCCCCACACCCAAATCGGCTAAACACCCTGATCCAATCACTAATCTCACCAAGCCGATCGAAGACTCATCTCTCTCTCATTCCACTACTGCTTTCAACTTGTTCATAGAAATCGAAAGAGAGATGGTGGTCTTCAACCTTCATCTTCCAAAATCATAAACATAAGAACCCATTCATCTTCAACCTTCATCTTCCAAATCATTCCCAACACCTAAACCCTAACCTAATCAACAACAACTCACACCAAACCCTAGCCTCCACCACCTCTAAGACACCAAACCCAACCGATCGATCTCCTCCCAACTAGAGATTGAATCCCGCCGGCGTTGATCTTTTACCGTCGTCAACGATCTGGGTTTGGGTTGGGTCGATTTGGTTTCGGTTGGTACCCTGCGATGGAGCTGCAAGTATAGGCGATCTGGGTTTGGGGATTAGACATTGTGGGGTTTAGTGATTTCTAGGTTTGTGATGATTGTGGGGTTTCTGGAAATCTGATTGAGGGGTGGTGATTTTTGGGTTTGATATTGTTGATGATGATGGCGATGAAGTAATGAACTTATCTCTATTTGATCGAGAGAAAGAAATGGGGAATTTGAAGATGTTGATTGTGATTTCTAGGTTTGAGTTTGGTGTTGTTGATGGTGGTTGAAGAAAGAGAGGTTTCTGGATTTGGGTTTGAAGAAAGGGGGATTTCTGGGTTTAGGCGGGTTTCCAGATATTCTGGATGAACTCAGCCGATTTTTTTTTTTTTTTTTTTTTTTGGGAAAATCATTTATTGTAACATGTTTGGTTGGCGAGAAAATGAGGACTGGGTCAATGATGGTGGTGGTAAGATGATCTGAGAAGAAGATGGATCGATGATTACTTGTTTTGTTTTTTATTTTTTATTTTATGTTTTATTTTATTTTTTAATTTTTGTGAAATGTAAATTTTGTTTGTTGTATAATCTACGATGAAGATGAGTTTGAATATTGTTGTTCCACAATTTTTATTTTTAAATTCGTTTTTAATTTATTTATATTATTATTATTATTATTAATTAGAGGGTAAAATAGTAATTTTATATTTAGAGGGCATTTTGGTCTATTTACCCACTGCTAGTGGTTGCATCACATGGCACAGGAGGGTATTTTGGTCAATTTACGTACAAAAACATGTCAGAGTTAGGTTCTGGCAAGAAAAAGCTAACAGAAGGGGGAGTTTCAATAATATTTTCATTTCAGGGGGGAAAACGTTCTTTTCCCTATATATATATGTGTGTGTGTGTGTGTTGGTTCTCCAACATAATGACACACAAGTGCGCCTACAACTACTAAACAACATGTGGACATGGAATGCAATATCGATGTAAATACACTTGCTATTGTTATTGCACGACATGTATGAAAATCTTCAAGTGCTCCAAATGTAGGCTTCCAATTTGAGATCCAGTTGGAGCCTATTTGACTCAATTAAAGACCATTTTGTTCGGGACTCAAATCAGTTATCTAAAAATGTTGTCCCAAGTTATGTTTAACCAACTAAATTGGGACATGTGTCTACATTTAATTATTTTTTTTTCAACTTCTTCCATAAATGTAGACATATGTTCCAATTTGGTTGGTTAGACACAAATTAAGACACCATTTTTGAACAGTTGATTTGATTTGAGTCCTTTTATTAATATCTAATCTAACTTATTGTAGGATAAGTTTTAGGATTTTCAAATCATAATGAGTGAAAATAATCTTAATTAGGAATTAAGTTCCTACAAAAAAGATAACTAATCACAATTAAGTGAAAATAATCTTAATTAGGAATTAAAGTTCATTCATCGTACCAATTTTTATTCATTAATACATTAAAGTACGGAGCTTACATAACTTACATAACTGATTACATTACACACTCTTGACTTTATTCGATTACGTTACACACTTGACTTTATTTCGCATCAATGCGTATTGAGATTAAAATTCCTGATAGAGTAATTCTACATACAACCGTGGTTGTGCAATCGTCGTGTAACCGTTTTGGAAAAGAGTGAATAAAACATGGGACCCGTATAAAAAAATCCACTCTTTTCCAAAGCAGTTACGTGGCGGTTGTACAACCATGGTTGTATGTGGAATTACTCTTCCTGATATAACTCGTCGTCATAATCTAGGCACAGGTACCCGGACCAAACCCAATCCTTCTACCATCAACGTCAAACACCACCTGGACCGATCTTTGCATAATATTTCCCAAGATACCAACATCTCCATCTCTAGCTGCAGCAAATCCCAAACACACTGACTTCACATCATCCGCCACCATGATCCCCTTCACATCCACCTCCAACTCAGCTCCACCTTCGAAGAAAAATGAAATTTTTGGTATCACAACTGTTTCGTAACCGCTCAAATCATAACAAGTATCCATATTCTCATCCGCTCCTGTGAACTTGTAACGCGCCATCTCTTTGCGAAAAGCTGATCTCATAGCAGCATAAGCCTTAGGTGGCAGTTGAGTAATGACTGTCCCCGAATCAACAATCGCACCCGCATCAGCAAAAACCGAGCTGTTGATGGCTAGTTTTTTTCCGGCAACGCTGATCCCAGTTATGCTAACATCGTAATCAACTGATTGTTGGGGAGTAGTTGGAATTGGTGTGAATTTGATGTACTTGCTATTGATATCATCAGGTTTACCAAAAGTTAAGTGTCCAGTGGAGCTGTAATCTGAAGGTACACAATATGAGAAGTATTTTTTGAACTTTGAAGCCGATTGATAAACAAAAGATGTTGGAGATCGGCCCAGACCCATCAATCCAATCGAGCCTTCCGGATCGACATCACTGTTGTTTTGACCGCATCCTAACAGATAGTTATCTATGACCAATTTTGATTTACGGTTGTCTGTTGGAAATGTTAGCTTATCCTGCAGAAAATATCCGTTACTGAAAGAACCATCAGCGTAACTGATGTAGCGGAAGCTCTGTCGAGAAAAACCTGCGTAAAACGATTAGAAACAACCTACTAACGATCCGTTGATTTGCACACAAATACCGGACAATTAGGCTTCAATTCGTTGATTCGCAAAGAATACCGAAATTGGATTGTTTAGAGAAAACTCTCAATTTTATATATCAAAAACTAAATAACAAATTGGATTCAAACAACTTAAATAGGAAAAGCAATAAGTCGACTTCCACAAGGAATCAACTTCTAAATTAAATTAAACTAAAACTGAAAAGAAATCCTATCTAGGAAAAGAGAACAAATCCTAATCAAACAAAGATTACGAAAAAGAGAACAAATCCTAATCTGACTCAGACTCAATGTCATCTAATTCAAACTTCCAGCTCAAGTCTTCGCGTAACAAAATAGATGGCCGAATTTGGGCCTTTTGTGATCTGTTACAGAGGACGGAGTCTTCATAACATCTGTAGGGGTCGTCTTGGGCTTTTCGGAAACATATTATAATAGACGATAAGACTTCATATGCCCTCTGTAGAGGTCCACGAAGTTTAGCTCCGCCAGCTCGTCCAGCTCTCGTCCAGCTCACGTTTTCGCGCAACAAGATAGATGGCCGAATTTGGGCCTTTTGTGATCTGTTATTGAGGACGGAGTCTTCATAACATCTATAGGGATCGTCTTGGGCTTTCCGAAAACATATTATAATAGACGATCCGACCTCATATGCCCTTTGTAGAGGTCCACGAAGTTCAGCCCGGATTTGGTTGGTCCACGCAACCCAAATACGAATTCGCCACCCGCTCCATGTGTTCCATTGCCTTAGCTGCTGCTGCATCATTCTCTTCAGGTTGGAGAAAATTCGTCCTCGAATTTTGACTGTTTTGAGGAACAAATAAGTTGGAGATGCTATTGAATGATGAAACACGGCAACATCATAGAAATAATCCTCAAAAATTGAGTCCCTCTCATGCTGCTCGTTCTGGAACAAATCTTCATCGAAAACTGATGGCTTATCAAAATCGACAATAACAGGTTCCGTCACATATTCCTCATCAAAAATTGGCGGCTTATCGAAGTCAACGATAACCAGGTCCGACACATAATCGTCATCGAAAAACAATGAATGGTAAGAGGAAATTTTGTTTTGGGGATTCATGAGTTTTTTTTTTTTTTTTTTTTTTTTTTTTTTTGGGAAATATGGATGGTGAATTTTTGGCGTTGAGGAAGATAGTAGGTTGTGGTCGTGGATGCTGAGCCTAGCACAACGGTAGACTCGGTGGCTTTGATACCAAACTGATGCAGCGGAATATTCACCAAACAACAATTGATAAAAATAAAGGATAAACGATTCGGATCCGTTGAATCGCGCACGAATACCGGAAGTGAACCCTACTATTAATCTGTTGATCTGCGCACAGATACCAAAATAATAGGCCTCAAATACCAACTGAAGTAGCAGAAAATTCAACACAAACAACAATCGATAAAAGAAAAGATAAATGATTCGGATCCGTTGATTCGCGCACGAATACCGGAAGCGAATCCTACTATTAATCTGTTGATCCGCACAGGGATACCAGAATAATAGGCTTCAAATTCGTTGATCCACTCAGGATACCGAAATTGGATAAAAGGAGATGCTCTCTCTCAAATTTTATTAATCATCAAAAACTAAATAACAAATTGGATTCAAACAACTTAAATAGGAAAAGCAATAAGTCGACTTCCACAAGGAATCAACTTCTAAATTAAATTAAACTAAAACTGAAAAGAAATCCTATCTAGGAAAAGAGAACAAATCCTAATCAAACAAAGATTACGAAAAAGAGAACAAATCCTAATCTGACTCAGACTCAATGTCATCTAATTCAAACTTCCAGCTCAAGTCTTCGCGTAACAAAATAGATGGCCGAATTTGGGCCTTTTGTGATCTGTTACAGAGGACGGAGTCTTCATAACATCTGTAGGGGTCGTCTTGGGCTTTTCGGAAACATATTATAATAGACGATAAGACTTCATATGCCCTCTGTAGAGGTCCACGAAGTTTAGCTCCGCCAGCTCGTCCAGCTCTCGTCCAGCTCACGTTTTCGCGCAACAAGATAGATGGCCGAATTTGGGCCTTTTGTGATCTGTTATTGAGGACGGAGTCTTCATAACATCTATAGGGATCGTCTTGGGCTTTCCGAAAACATATTATAATAGACGATCCGACCTCATATGCCCTTTGTAGAGGTCCACGAAGTTCAGCCCGGATTTGGTTGGTCCACGCAACCCAAATACGAATTCGCCACCCGCTCCATGTGTTCCATTGCCTTAGCTGCTGCTGCATCATTCTCTTCAGGTTGGAGAAAATTCGTCCTCGAATTTTGACTGTTTTGAGGAACAAATAAGTTGGAGATGCTATTGAATGATGAAACACGGCAACATCATAGAAATAATCCTCAAAAATTGAGTCCCTCTCATGCTGCTCGTTCTGGAACAAATCTTCATCGAAAACTGATGGCTTATCAAAATCGACAATAACAGGTTCCGTCACATATTCCTCATCAAAAATTGGCGGCTTATCGAAGTCAACGATAACCAGGTCCGACACATAATCGTCATCGAAAAACAATGAATGGTAAGAGGAAATTTTGTTTTGGGGATTCATGAGTTTTTTTTTTTTTTTTTTTTTTTTTTTTTTTGGGAAATATGGATGGTGAATTTTTGGCGTTGAGGAAGATAGTAGGTTGTGGTCGTGGATGCTGAGCCTAGCACAACGGTAGACTCGGTGGCTTTGATACCAAACTGATGCAGCGGAATATTCACCAAACAACAATTGATAAAAATAAAGGATAAACGATTCGGATCCGTTGAATCGCGCACGAATACCGGAAGTGAACCCTACTATTAATCTGTTGATCTGCGCACAGATACCAAAATAATAGGCCTCAAATACCAACTGAAGTAGCAGAAAATTCAACACAAACAACAATCGATAAAAGAAAAGATAAATGATTCGGATCCGTTGATTCGCGCACGAATACCGGAAGCGAATCCTACTATTAATCTGTTGATCCGCACAGGGATACCAGAATAATAGGCTTCAAATTCGTTGATCCACTCAGGATACCGAAATTGGATAAAAGGAGATGCTCTCTCTCAAATTTTATTAATCATCAAAAACTAAATAACAAATTGGATTCAAACAACTTAAATAGGAAAAGCAATAAGTCGACTTCCACAAGGAATCAACTTCTAAATTAAATTAAACTAAAACTGAAAAGAAATCCTATCTAGGAAAAGAGAACAAATCCTAATCAAACAAAGATTACGAAAAAGAGAACAAATCCTAATCTGACTCAGACTCAATGTCATCTAATTCAAACTTCCAGCTCAAGTCTTCGCGTAACAAAATAGATGGCCGAATTTGGGCCTTTTGTGATCTGTTACAGAGGACGGAGTCTTCATAACATCTGTAGGGGTCGTCTTGGGCTTTTCGGAAACATATTATAATAGACGATAAGACTTCATATGCCCTCTGTAGAGGTCCACGAAGTTTAGCTCCGCCAGCTCGTCCAGCTCTCGTCCAGCTCACGTTTTCGCGCAACAAGATAGATGGCCGAATTTGGGCCTTTTGTGATCTGTTATTGAGGACGGAGTCTTCATAACATCTATAGGGATCGTCTTGGGCTTTCCGAAAACATATTATAATAGACGATCCGACCTCATATGCCCTTTGTAGAGGTCCACGAAGTTCAGCCCGGATTTGGTTGGTCCACGCAACCCAAATACGAATTCGCCACCCGCTCCATGTGTTCCATTGCCTTAGCTGCTGCTGCATCATTCTCTTCAGGTTGGAGAAAATTCGTCCTCGAATTTTGACTGTTTTGAGGAACAAATAAGTTGGAGATGCTATTGAATGATGAAACACGGCAACATCATAGAAATAATCCTCAAAAATTGAGTCCCTCTCATGCTGCTCGTTCTGGAACAAATCTTCATCGAAAACTGATGGCTTATCAAAATCGACAATAACAGGTTCCGTCACATATTCCTCATCAAAAATTGGCGGCTTATCGAAGTCAACGATAACCAGGTCCGACACATAATCGTCATCGAAAAACAATGAATGGTAAGAGGAAATTTTGTTTTGGGGATTCATGAGTTTTTTTTTTTTTTTTTTTTTTTTTTTTTTTTGGGAAATATGGATGGTGAATTTTTGGCGTTGAGGAAGATAGTAGGTTGTGGTCGTGGATGCTGAGCCTAGCACAACGGTAGACTCGGTGGCTTTGATACCAAACTGATGCAGCGGAATATTCACCAAACAACAATTGATAAAAATAAAGGATAAACGATTCGGATCCGTTGAATCGCGCACGAATACCGGAAGTGAACCCTACTATTAATCTGTTGATCTGCGCACAGATACCAAAATAATAGGCCTCAAATACCAACTGAAGTAGCAGAAAATTCAACACAAACAACAATCGATAAAAGAAAAGATAAATGATTCGGATCCGTTGATTCGCGCACGAATACCGGAAGCGAATCCTACTATTAATCTGTTGATCCGCACAGGGATACCAGAATAATAGGCTTCAAATTCGTTGATCCACTCAGGATACCGAAATTGGATAAAAGGAGATGCTCTCTCTCAAATTTTATTAATCATCAAAAACTAAATAACAAATTGGATTCAAACAACTTAAATAGGAAAAGCAATAAGTCGACTTCCACAAGGAATCAACTTCTAAATTAAATTAAACTAAAACTGAAAAGAAATCCTATCTAGGAAAAGAGAACAAATCCTAATCAAACAAAGATTACGAAAAAGAGAACAAATCCTAATCTGACTCAGACTCAATGTCATCTAATTCAAACTTCCAGCTCAAGTCTTCGCGTAACAAAATAGATGGCCGAATTTGGGCCTTTTGTGATCTGTTACAGAGGACGGAGTCTTCATAACATCTGTAGGGGTCGTCTTGGGCTTTTCGGAAACATATTATAATAGACGATAAGACTTCATATGCCCTCTGTAGAGGTCCACGAAGTTTAGCTCCGCCAGCTCGTCCAGCTCTCGTCCAGCTCACGTTTTCGCGCAACAAGATAGATGGCCGAATTTGGGCCTTTTGTGATCTGTTATTGAGGACGGAGTCTTCATAACATCTATAGGGATCGTCTTGGGCTTTCCGAAAACATATTATAATAGACGATCCGACCTCATATGCCCTTTGTAGAGGTCCACGAAGTTCAGCCCGGATTTGGTTGGTCCACGCAACCCAAATACGAATTCGCCACCCGCTCCATGTGTTCCATTGCCTTAGCTGCTGCTGCATCATTCTCTTCAGGTTGGAGAAAATTCGTCCTCGAATTTTGACTGTTTTGAGGAACAAATAAGTTGGAGATGCTATTGAATGATGAAACACGGCAACATCATAGAAATAATCCTCAAAAATTGAGTCCCTCTCATGCTGCTCGTTCTGGAACAAATCTTCATCGAAAACTGATGGCTTATCAAAATCGACAATAACAGGTTCCGTCACATATTCCTCATCAAAAATTGGCGGCTTATCGAAGTCAACGATAACCAGGTCCGACACATAATCGTCATCGAAAAACAATGAATGGTAAGAGGAAATTTTGTTTTGGGGATTCATGAGTTTTTTTTTTTTTTTTTTTTTTTTTTTTTTGGGAAATATGGATGGTGAATTTTTGGCGTTGAGGAAGATAGTAGGTTGTGGTCGTGGATGCTGAGCCTAGCACAACGGTAGACTCGGTGGCTTTGATACCAAACTGATGCAGCGGAATATTCACCAAACAACAATTGATAAAAATAAAGGATAAACGATTCGGATCCGTTGAATCGCGCACGAATACCGGAAGTGAACCCTACTATTAATCTGTTGATCTGCGCACAGATACCAAAATAATAGGCCTCAAATACCAACTGAAGTAGCAGAAAATTCAACACAAACAACAATCGATAAAAGAAAAGATAAATGATTCGGATCCGTTGATTCGCGCACGAATACCGGAAGCGAATCCTACTATTAATCTGTTGATCCGCACAGGGATACCAGAATAATAGGCTTCAAATTCGTTGATCCACTCAGGATACCGAAATTGGATAAAAGGAGATGCTCTCTCTCAAATTTTATTAATCATCAAAAACTAAATAACAAATTGGATTCAAACAACTTAAATAGGAAAAGCAATAAGTCGACTTCCACAAGGAATCAACTTCTAAATTAAATTAAACTAAAACTGAAAAGAAATCCTATCTAGGAAAAGAGAACAAATCCTAATCAAACAAAGATTACGAAAAAGAGAACAAATCCTAATCTGACTCAGACTCAATGTCATCTAATTCAAACTTCCAGCTCAAGTCTTCGCGTAACAAAATAGATGGCCGAATTTGGGCCTTTTGTGATCTGTTACAGAGGACGGAGTCTTCATAACATCTGTAGGGGTCGTCTTGGGCTTTTCGGAAACATATTATAATAGACGATAAGACTTCATATGCCCTCTGTAGAGGTCCACGAAGTTTAGCTCCGCCAGCTCGTCCAGCTCTCGTCCAGCTCACGTTTTCGCGCAACAAGATAGATGGCCGAATTTGGGCCTTTTGTGATCTGTTATTGAGGACGGAGTCTTCATAACATCTATAGGGATCGTCTTGGGCTTTCCGAAAACATATTATAATAGACGATCCGACCTCATATGCCCTTTGTAGAGGTCCACGAAGTTCAGCCCGGATTTGGTTGGTCCACGCAACCCAAATACGAATTCGCCACCCGCTCCATGTGTTCCATTGCCTTAGCTGCTGCTGCATCATTCTCTTCAGGTTGGAGAAAATTCGTCCTCGAATTTTGACTGTTTTGAGGAACAAATAAGTTGGAGATGCTATTGAATGATGAAACACGGCAACATCATAGAAATAATCCTCAAAAATTGAGTCCCTCTCATGCTGCTCGTTCTGGAACAAATCTTCATCGAAAACTGATGGCTTATCAAAATCGACAATAACAGGTTCCGTCACATATTCCTCATCAAAAATTGGCGGCTTATCGAAGTCAACGATAACCAGGTCCGACACATAATCGTCATCGAAAAACAATGAATGGTAAGAGGAAATTTTGTTTTGGGGATTCATGAGTTTTTTTTTTTTTTTTTTTTTTTTTTTTTTTTGGGAAATATGGATGGTGAATTTTTGGCGTTGAGGAAGATAGTAGGTTGTGGTCGTGGATGCTGAGCCTAGCACAACGGTAGACTCGGTGGCTTTGATACCAAACTGATGCAGCGGAATATTCACCAAACAACAATTGATAAAAATAAAGGATAAACGATTCGGATCCGTTGAATCGCGCACGAATACCGGAAGTGAACCCTACTATTAATCTGTTGATCTGCGCACAGATACCAAAATAATAGGCCTCAAATACCAACTGAAGTAGCAGAAAATTCAACACAAACAACAATCGATAAAAGAAAAGATAAATGATTCGGATCCGTTGATTCGCGCACGAATACCGGAAGCGAATCCTACTATTAATCTGTTGATCCGCACAGGGATACCAGAATAATAGGCTTCAAATTCGTTGATCCACTCAGGATACCGAAATTGGATAAAAGGAGATGCTCTCTCTCAAATTTTATTAATCATCAAAAACTAAATAACAAATTGGATTCAAACAACTTAAATAGGAAAAGCAATAAGTCGACTTCCACAAGGAATCAACTTCTAAATTAAATTAAACTAAAACTGAAAAGAAATCCTATCTAGGAAAAGAGAACAAATCCTAATCAAACAAAGATTACGAAAAAGAGAACAAATCCTAATCTGACTCAGACTCAATGTCATCTAATTCAAACTTCCAGCTCAAGTCTTCGCGTAACAAAATAGATGGCCGAATTTGGGCCTTTTGTGATCTGTTACAGAGGACGGAGTCTTCATAACATCTGTAGGGGTCGTCTTGGGCTTTTCGGAAACATATTATAATAGACGATAAGACTTCATATGCCCTCTGTAGAGGTCCACGAAGTTTAGCTCCGCCAGCTCGTCCAGCTCTCGTCCAGCTCACGTTTTCGCGCAACAAGATAGATGGCCGAATTTGGGCCTTTTGTGATCTGTTATTGAGGACGGAGTCTTCATAACATCTATAGGGATCGTCTTGGGCTTTCCGAAAACATATTATAATAGACGATCCGACCTCATATGCCCTTTGTAGAGGTCCACGAAGTTCAGCCCGGATTTGGTTGGTCCACGCAACCCAAATACGAATTCGCCACCCGCTCCATGTGTTCCATTGCCTTAGCTGCTGCTGCATCATTCTCTTCAGGTTGGAGAAAATTCGTCCTCGAATTTTGACTGTTTTGAGGAACAAATAAGTTGGAGATGCTATTGAATGATGAAACACGGCAACATCATAGAAATAATCCTCAAAAATTGAGTCCCTCTCATGCTGCTCGTTCTGGAACAAATCTTCATCGAAAACTGATGGCTTATCAAAATCGACAATAACAGGTTCCGTCACATATTCCTCATCAAAAATTGGCGGCTTATCGAAGTCAACGATAACCAGGTCCGACACATAATCGTCATCGAAAAACAATGAATGGTAAGAGGAAATTTTGTTTTGGGGATTCATGAGTTTTTTTTTTTTTTTTTTTTTTTTTTTTTTTGGGAAATATGGATGGTGAATTTTTGGCGTTGAGGAAGATAGTAGGTTGTGGTCGTGGATGCTGAGCCTAGCACAACGGTAGACTCGGTGGCTTTGATACCAAACTGATGCAGCGGAATATTCACCAAACAACAATTGATAAAAATAAAGGATAAACGATTCGGATCCGTTGAATCGCGCACGAATACCGGAAGTGAACCCTACTATTAATCTGTTGATCTGCGCACAGATACCAAAATAATAGGCCTCAAATACCAACTGAAGTAGCAGAAAATTCAACACAAACAACAATCGATAAAAGAAAAGATAAATGATTCGGATCCGTTGATTCGCGCACGAATACCGGAAGCGAATCCTACTATTAATCTGTTGATCCGCACAGGGATACCAGAATAATAGGCTTCAAATTCGTTGATCCACTCAGGATACCGAAATTGGATAAAAGGAGATGCTCTCTCTCAAATTTTATTAATCATCAAAAACTAAATAACAAATTGGATTCAAACAACTTAAATAGGAAAAGCAATAAGTCGACTTCCACAAGGAATCAACTTCTAAATTAAATTAAACTAAAACTGAAAAGAAATCCTATCTAGGAAAAGAGAACAAATCCTAATCAAACAAAGATTACGAAAAAGAGAACAAATCCTAATCTGACTCAGACTCAATGTCATCTAATTCAAACTTCCAGCTCAAGTCTTCGCGTAACAAAATAGATGGCCGAATTTGGGCCTTTTGTGATCTGTTACAGAGGACGGAGTCTTCATAACATCTGTAGGGGTCGTCTTGGGCTTTTCGGAAACATATTATAATAGACGATAAGACTTCATATGCCCTCTGTAGAGGTCCACGAAGTTTAGCTCCGCCAGCTCGTCCAGCTCTCGTCCAGCTCACGTTTTCGCGCAACAAGATAGATGGCCGAATTTGGGCCTTTTGTGATCTGTTATTGAGGACGGAGTCTTCATAACATCTATAGGGATCGTCTTGGGCTTTCCGAAAACATATTATAATAGACGATCCGACCTCATATGCCCTTTGTAGAGGTCCACGAAGTTCAGCCCGGATTTGGTTGGTCCACGCAACCCAAATACGAATTCGCCACCCGCTCCATGTGTTCCATTGCCTTAGCTGCTGCTGCATCAGTAACCAACATTGTAAAAGCATTTATTGGACTTGCAACCTCGATCTGCAAGAATGTTCAGATTTTCTTGATTTAATTCCAATAATCTTAACTGCATATGATGGATTAGAGAGTATATATTAAAACTTACTGTAAACAGAGAGTTGGTTGCATGCGGAGGATTTGCAAGGAATGGTCCTGATTGTGGAAGACTTGGATGGATCAAAGATTGGTCCAGGTTGTTTAAAGCACCGTGCGCATGGTTTGCATTGAATCCAGGTTATGTCGCTACCTGTGTCTAAAGTTACATAATTAGACTGTCCTGGTGTGCCAATATCTATCTTCGCATAGATTTCTCCTCCCCCGATTGATAAGTCATAGCCAAAGGGGAGGTTCGTGGACTTCTTCTTATCAAACCGATTTCCATCTGAGTTCATGAATCGACGCTTGGAGTTAATTGAGCGAATTCGGGCTTGGTCTTTGAGTGGAATTTCGGACCAAGAGGGAGTATTTGCTCTGCCTTGATTCAGTTCGGAGCATGGTCCATGCTTGTGTACTAATTCTAGAGAACCTTTGCTTGAAACTGAAACAAATCGCGACACAAATACAACTTATTTTAGTAAGAACTCATCAGGAACATTGGATAGATTAACTATTAATTTTAATCAAATGTATAGTTAGATGTTCATACTAGAACCTTTCGTGGAGCGGTTGCAAACAGTGGATGGCAATAGAGAAGAGACTGAAACAATGTGGCTATGAGGGTACTGCTGGCCTTCTCCAGGCTCTAGGGCGCAAGTGTTCTCTAAAGAAAAACAGAGAAGGCATAAAAGAAGCAGAGAAGCTTGAAGGAGAAACCTGAGGAAACCTGCCATGACAATATGTATACTCACTCGGCTGTATTGGCTAGCCTTATATAAGCAAATGAAAGATGAAAATATCTAAGCTGATGTTCAAGTGCCACTTATCACCATGTGTTGATTTAATTAGTGCCGATAACAGTTTCTCCATTAAGATCCATTGAGGCCTCCCCCCACCCACCCCCCAACACCCAACAATCCCCCCCACCCCCAACTCAAGAACAATAATAATGACTTCCAAGGAAGATCCTTCGTATAGAACAAAAAGAAAGAAGAGAGACACATAGAATTACATTCAATTCAAAGCTATCCATAAATACAGGGGTAGAGCCGTAGAGGGAAGGGGGCGCCCTAGAAAAAATAAATTAAATTCTATTTTAAATTATGATATAAAATTGTTACTAAATTTTAAACCTTTTTCACTTTTCCACCTTGAAATTTTTTGTTTTTATATAATAGTCCTCAAACTTGAATTTTCTACTCTTGTATAAATATCGTGAAACCTTATTTTAACCGTATAACAAAACAAATACACAATGATGTTACCGGACGAAGAGGAAACCATGTGTTGAGAACCACACATAGAGGCCATGATGAAAAACAAAGATTATTTTGGTTACTTTCCTTCCTTTAATCATTTAGTATTAGTCCATTGTGCACTTATTGATCCCAATAATTAATGTGTGCAACACATGTGAATGTTTTGAAGGATAGACCTTGAACCATAAAGAGAAATAATGTGTGTGCAAAATATGTAGATGTTGTTGTGGATATACATTATCCTTACCTTGTATAGTTAATTAGGGTTGGTAAAATGGACAGGGTCCAGACAACGTTAACCTTAAAGTAAATGGCTAAATTGAAAAATGTTCTTTTAATGAATTCTTTTTCTTTATTTCTGTTTTGGGTACTCAATATTAATTAAATTTCTTTAAAAAGCATACTGTCAGGTAAAAATCATAACAAGTATTAAAAATTAAACGGTCACGATATTTTTTGTTATAATTTATATTGGAAAATGTTAATACCAACAGCTAGCTCTTTCTGTGCTTTAATTATTACATTCTATGTTTGTTCTTACTAAAAATAGAAAGTTCAGGTCAATATTGTATCATGATTTTCACAAATTATGTATAGATAATGTTTTAAATCATCATTAATTTTTTTTTTTTTTAATTATACATACCATTAGATAAATTATCATTAAATTATTAACATATATCGGGCCGAAACTTATAATTGAGCATTAAAAAAAACACTTAAAAAGACGAGCATTATAAAACTGAGCATTAAAATACTCCATTACATCAATGTTGAACTCCACCATTAAACAAAAGCAAACAAGCTGTAATAAAACAATTGTGTTAATATATAATGGATAGTGTTAGCTTGGGCACAAGTTAAAAAAAAAACGAAAGTTTCTTTTACCGGAAACTCAATCAATGTATTTATTGTAACAATACAATAAATGCTGTAGTTAACTTCCATAACTTTTGTGTTTTTAACGGCACATGTTAACACTTCCCATATATAATAATTCTCTAATAATATTTGTTCATAAAAAAAAAAAAAAAAATTGTGACTATATAATGTTACACAATTGTACAAATTAAATGTTTAATTTGCTAATTTTATGTAACATTATATAACTCATTACACCTAACATTACATGTTCAAGTTCAACCTATGCCGGAAAAATTCAGTCTAAGTACAAGAACCAGGACCAAACCCAACCCTTCCACCATCAACATCATACACCACTTGGACCGATCGTTGCATGATATTTCCCAAAATAGCAACTTCTCCTTCTGCAGTTGATGTAAACGCTAAACACATTTCCTTGCCATGATCACGCGAAAGAAAAATCCCCTTCGCGTCCACCTCCAACTCAGCTCCACCTTCGAAGAAAAACGAAATTTTCGGTATTACAACAGTTTTGTAACTGCTAAAATCATAACAAGTTCTATCAATGATTATCCCATTCGATGTTGTTGCTGCTGCCGACAATTTGTAACGCGCCATTTCTTTGCGAAAAGCTGATCTCAGAGATGCAAAAGCCTCCGGTGGCAGCAGAGTAAACACCGTGCCAGAATCAACAACTGCACCCCCTCTAGTGAAAACAGAACTCTTGATGGGTAATTGTTTTCCGGCAACGCTGATCCCAGTTACAACAACATCGTAGAATTGTGATTGTTGGGGAGTAGTTGGAATTGGTGTGAATTTGATGTTTTTGTTATTGAGATCATCAGGTATACCAAAAGTTATGTATCCAGTGGAGCTGGAATCCGGAGGAAAACAATATGAGAAGTATTTTTTGAATTTCGGGGCCGTTTGATATACGAAAGATATTGGAGCTCGGCTGAGTCCGATTACTCCTATTTTGGGACCTCCAGCGTTACTGTTGTTTTGGCCACATCCAAGCAGATAGTTATTTACAATAACTTTCGATTTGCTGTCGGATGATGGAAATGTTAACTTGTCTTGCACAAAAAATCCGTGAGTGAAAGAACCATCAGCGTAATCAGAACTGTATGTGCATTTATCGGATATGCAACCTTGTTCATGCGGTGGCCCTGCATGTTTATATAGTTTCTTGATTTAATTACAATAATTTGGAAATCTTTAATTTTGATGAATATGTATAGTGAAAAAAAATAATTACTTGAAGCAGAGAGTAGATTGCATCTGGAGGATTTGCATGGAAGGGTAGTGTGTGATGAAGACTTGGATGGATCGAAGATTGGACCGGGTTGTTTAAAGCATTGTATTGAGCACGGCTTGCATTGAATCCAGGTTATGTCGCTACCTGTATCTAAAATTACATAAACAGACTGTCCTGGTGTACCGATATCTACCTTTGCGTAGTATTCGCCAAATCCGATTGATTGGTCATAACCGAAGAGGAAGTTGGTGGATTCTGTCTGCTTTAACTGATGATTTTCGTCTGAATTCCTGTAACTACGCTGCCTGGAGTTAATTGAGTGAACTCGGGCTTGATCTTTGAGTAGAATTTCGGACCAAGAGGGAGTGTTTGCTTTGCCCTGTTTCAGTTCAGAGCATGGTCCCTGCTTGTGTACTAATTCTAAATAACCTGTGCCCAAAACTGAAATAGCACCAACAATCCAACATGAACACAACTTTTAGTAAGAACTCAAGAAGAATATTTGTATATCTATCTAATCAAGTTATTTGATAAGTACATGAAAAAATGAGACTATGATTCTCAATTTTTTCATTGTCATGTTTAAACGTAATTGAGTTTGAATGAAACAATGATTTGTATAAGAAAAAAAAAAAAAAAGGAATAAATCTAGTTAAAAATTTGAATGAAATAGGAGATAATATATATGTCATTAAGTAA